>JBBBDQ010001293.1:260000-312500 GCA_037127315.1 Ascarosepion bandense
ATAAGTACTTATCGACCTTTTCAAAGACATTCCTCAAAAGTACTTATTGACCTGAGAATCGGCAACTTCTAAATGAAAATTTTTTTATCTCTTTCAGCTCATTATTATCTGCCATGAACTCTCTCTAACCTCCATTGGACCTTTATTTAAAGTTTTGTTTTAATTGTAAAACATAATTGCTATGTATATAAATAAATGTTATTTTGTACTCTAATTGCCTTGATTCTATAATCATTTTATGAATTATAGTGGGCTATCTTCCCACAAGGCCAAATTCCGTTAACCTGCACGGTATACAATTACCCTTCACTACAAACGGAATAAAATAAGAGATACCCGCTATACATTGAATCCCAGAATTGAATACGTAGCACATAGACAAAAAGGGTACTATATACGTTTTTATACAACTCAGAACCTGTCTATCCTTTTCTCCTTTTTATCGTATATATCTCTGTGCAACAACGCAAAACATATGTTACAATACAATAGAGAAATACACACACAAAAAAAACAGCATACATACTTGTATATATGAAACTGAATAGATACATACGCATAAATATTCGTGGACGAATGAATATTTGCTTTTAAAATATTTGCGTACATTTTTCCCAGTTGTTCTTTTTGGAGTCTTTTTTGAAAAAAAATATTTTGTTTTATCTGTTTGAATAACTTTTGATTTTTTTTCTCACCTTTTTTCAAATAAGTGAAACGAAATCAAATGGTGTTTGATCGTATTAATAATATCTTGTCCAACCTCTTTCCCTTTGATGGTGGCTGTAGGAAAACTTTCCATGTGAACTGTTTGATGTATGACAGTATTAATATCATCATATTCCCAGACATTTCGCTCCAGTGACGATAAACAATTTAGTGGTAGTAATAAAAAAAAAGAGAAAGAAACGCAAAAACAAAAACACTGTAACAAAATCTAGACAAATCTTCGCACTAAGACGACACGTCTTCGCGCTGAATGAGATTTGATTGTTAACATTTTTTTCTTCATTTAAAACGGCCAATTTCAACACTTTTCCCGCCCGGTCATTATTTTGTGAATGTTTATTATATATATCTTCTGTCATTTAACTCACTTTCTCTCTGTTTATAAATATTTAGCAAACTTAGTTGTTTAAAGTACAAGGTCAAACAACGACGGTTGTGTTTCGTCAATCTACCAAATGAGTCGGGCTGCCGCCATGGAAAATAGTCATTAAGAAAAATAGATATATAAATTGGGAATATGTTTTGTTTTTTATTATACATGAATTCACAGGTACATATTTGTCGTTGATTCTTGAGTCTTTAAACATTTACTGCTTTCGGAGATTCAAAAAATGTGTTCTTTGTATTTCAGATGATCAGAATTTACATGGTTCCAGATAGATAAATATGTGTCGTTTAATGTGATAGGTACTGATCTGGCGGCTCGAGTGGAGCCACTTCCCCATCGTCGAAATGTGGCCTCCCTCTGTCTCTTCTATAAATACTTTCATGGCTTCTGCTCGGATGAGCTTAAGTCACTGATGCCTCCTCAACAGGTGTTTACTCGTGCAACCAGACTGGCAACTGGGTCCCACCCATTCACAGTCAGGTTAGCCAAATGCAGACGACAATTCTACTCCTGCAGCTTCCTCTCTCGCACTTCCCGCCTGTGGAACTCACTCCTGTATTCTTGCTTTCCTGACGGCTACGACCTCCAGAAATTTAAATGCAAAGTTAATACTCATCTACTAACCACTGGACTCTAGCTCTCTCCCCTCCCCTGTATAATGTTCACTTTCTCTCCGCCCATGTATCTGTCATTGCACCTGCTTTCTCAGCTTTCTATTGTTCCTTTCTAACTAGCTTGTACTCCTCACTCTTTTCTAATTAATCTTTTTACAGCAAAAGAAAAAGTGAAAAAAAAGGACTTAACATAAACCTCAAGAAAACTGAATGAAATGAATCAGCAAAAAGAGAAGACCAATATGACAACTGCATGTCGGAGAATCTAAAGTAAAACAATTTAAAACATTCAAATACCGGGGAGGTATTTTGACAGAGGACGGAAAGTGCGACATGGAGATCCAAAGAAGCATTTACACAGCCAAAGACGCATTTCAGAAGCTAACCAGAATACTGAAAGACAGGAAAATCTCATTAGACACAAAGAAAAGAGTGCTGGATTGCTATGTGATACCTGTCTTTCTGTATGGAAGTGAATGCTGGACGATTTCATCAGAGATGAAAAAGATGCTTGAGGCAGCAGAAATTTGGTTTTACAGAAGGATGTTGAGAATACCATGTACGGAGCACGTATGCAACGATGAGGTTGTTCTTTTGCTACATCCTTTAGAAGATTCTGCATTTTCCTTTCCATGTCTGCTATCAGCACCGTGTCATCCGTGTATCTGATATTATTAAAATTGTGGCCGCCAAAGTCGAATCCTGGCAAGGCTTTTATTTCTCTTATTGCTTCACTGTACAGTTTGAAAAAATCCGGTAAGAAAACACATTCTTATCTTACGCCCCTTTCTGTTTTTGCATAACTGGTGAATTCCCTTCGTATCCGTACACAAGCGGTTTGCAGCCAATATAGATGTTTGATTAACTGAACGTCTTTTTCGGAAATGTCGAGGTTGTCGAGCATCTCTATCAAGTCCTTGTGTCGTACTTTGTGAAAATGCCACTAAAACACAAGTAATGACAGAGTGTAAAAGAATTAAGAACAGAAATAATAATGATAAGCAGAATAAGAAGAGAGTAAACAGCAGAACAGCATGTAACGATTATCAGATGAAAGTTGGCTGGGATGCATTGAACCGGAAAGGAGTTTCGCAAGCGAGAAGTGCGAGAGAACTAACAGCATAAAATTTACAGCTACACCAAGCCAGCTCATATGTAAATTGATGAGAAACCGATACCATTCTAGTCCGTTAATTAAGTGCTATAAGCGATACACGCTTGGGCGTTCATATCTCGAATTGAAATGACTAACTGGACATGAGATTTTCCCGAAGTAGGTTGCCATTACTTTCTGTGGTTGACTGGTTGCCAACTAAGGTTATAAACTGGAGCGGATTAGCGAGATAAGAACCAATAATACTTCTTATTTCTCTTTGAATCGTGTCACAAAGCTCAAGGGTACCGGACCATATGTGGCAGCAATTTTCAATGTATTGACGAATAGTAAACTGATAGATATTTAAGATAGATTCTGAAGAGAAAATTGATTCACTAAACACAATGAAACCGCTTTCTTAGCTGCTTAGCTAGCAATGGATTCAATATTTGACTTCATGTCGGCTGAGAACGACAGGATGTAACGTCATTTTCTGAAGGTTAGCATCCGCCATGGTGATGGAAGGCAGCAAAGGGTCTCTCAGATGATTAATGGAGAGTTTAGTACTCGAGGGGTTAAAATTAACAAAACATCTTTTGAGGTTGTTTTGGACATCGGCTACCTTGTTTACCTTGTCCGATTGATAAGCCTTACGATCAAACCAAGAATAAATTTTTGAGTCATACCAATTTGAGAGCTGATGTCACCAGGAAGGTTATAAATGAACATTCAAAACAGAGTAGGATCAAGGATGAAGCTTTGCGGGAGACCCTTGTTAGTACATGACAATCTAGACGGATGACCCTTCAAGATAACTTTCATTTCTTGAGTTGATAAGATCAGTTCAAAAATGTCCAAATACAGAAACATTTTAACGTGTGAAAAAGACCGGAATTCCAGGCTTTTGAAGTTCCAAATGCTACAGCTGGGTTTCACTGTTTTTATTTGTAGCTTGAGAGCTTCTTTATGCAGTAATCGTTAGGGTATCTGCTGTTGACCTGGAGAAACGAAATGCATATTGCTTGTCTTCGAAAAAACCCTGTGATGAGAGATGAAGGTATCAATCCAGTATTGATTAGGACCGCAATCAGTTTTCTAAAAAGAGGTAGAGCATTAATACACCGCTAGCTGGAAGGGCCAGACGGCTCACTAGAGTTCTTAAAAACTGGAACAGCAGAAGCTGACATCCAGCAGGCAGGAAAGCAGGATGCAGTGAAAAATTTAATTTTAGTTTAGTGAGAACAGGATCCAGAACGAGAGCAGACTATTGCAAGGATACTATCATGTCCACATGCCTTGTGGGGGTCTATATAATAGATTGTTGCAGAAACCATAGAAGGGGTTATATGCATATCACTTCACAGACAATCAGTTCTAAGAAGGAGATTAGGCAGGAATATTCTGGACGAGTCAAGGTTGAGGAGAATATCCGCGCAAAGGATTTAGCTTTATCAGCAAATTGATTTATGAGGGGAGGAATAGAGATTTTACAGATATTTAATTTGCTATTACAAAGTCACTTGTAATCACGAGTCAAACAGATACTTAGGTCCTTTGACGACTCGCTTAATTTTATTGCGAGCAGCAACGAATATACGCCTGCTGTGATGAGAGTTGTCATGCTGGTATAGCTGAAAATAGTGATTCCTGTTTGCTATAGTGGTCGGGCATGCTAGTTTGAAATTCGAAAAAGACGGAGGTTTCACCTGGTATTTCCGGGATGGGGTGAAAACGTCTACGCCGGCTTTGAACCGCGAAGACACTTCAGTGACGCAATTTTTCACTTGGGAGGTTGAAGGGGCGTCAGGAAGAAAATCATGAGGTGAGTCCCAATCAGCATGATAGCAGCGGAAAGAGGTTTAATGGATAGAGGATTCCTGATTAGTAAAAGATTGGGACGAAATATTAATAACTATCACAGAGTGGTCACAATTACCAAGAGGACAATGTTGCGAATCTCGGCTAGCGTGAGGCTATAAGGTCCGAATAAATCAACTAGCGAATCATTTTCATTGGTTTTGCTAGGAAAACGAGTAGGGAAGTCCACAATTTGAGTAAAGAACTGGGCAATGGGAAAAGATAAAGTCTGAACGCCGGTAACATCAGTACCTTTAGAATGTTCAAGCCAGGTGTCGTTAATATCATTAAAGTGACCGAGGACAAAGATATTCGCAGATGGATGGAGAGAAAATGCCTTTCATATACTGTTACCTCTCCCCCTTTGCAGGAATGCAGTAGATTGGATATAATGTTAAATATACTGCGAAGAGAAGTTGGTTTTCTAAGCGCCCCTTAGATGTAGCACAATGCCAGAAATTTTGGGTACCCAGTGAGGATCGAACTCATTACTCAGCTGTAATAAGTCCTAGCGATACACCATTTTTTACCATTACACCACGTCGAGGTGAACCAGTGCAGTGAAGAAAAGGCGATAAAAGAAAAAGAGATAGCTAACAGAGTTAAGTAACGAAAGACAGAAGCATATGAAGGAGTAGTCAGGGGCTTTGAGAGACAATTTCCTGCAAATGAGAAGATTATCCCGGATGTAAACATCAAGTCCATGCATGTGAATGCTGGAATCTTTTCGGCAAAGAGGAAGACAGCCTGGAACCAGAAAGTAATTGATAGAATAATAAGCGTTTACTTGGATTGGGAAAAGGTAAATATTGGTTGTTTGCTCTTGAATCTCTAAACATTTAATGTGTTCGGTGATAGATAAAAATTGCCCTTCATATATTAGACGATAAGAATTTGCTTGATTCGGAAAATGTAAATATGGCTTGTTTGTTCTTGGGTCTTTAAACAATTACTGACTTCAGGATAGATAAAAATTGTTCGGGGAGATTTACTAAACATTTTAGAGATGACTAAATAATATTTGCTTATATTTCGTTCTATAAGCATTTACTAACCTTTTCCATAATTACATTCTGTATTTATTAAGTTCTACGGTGCCGTTTTACAGGTTGGTTTATTTCCTCTATCACTGGCATATAGTGATGCTTGTAATACAATGTACTGTGATATTTGGTGATCTGGCGTCTTGGTCACTTACCCACCACCGTATGGTTGCCTCTCTCTAACTTTTCTATAAATAATTTAATTGCTATATTTTGGGTTAGGTCTCATCAATTTACAGTTGTGTTGATTAGATTTAACCATAAATTCTATGTTGACAGTTACTTTTCCTCGCATTTCTCGGCTGTGGAACTCCCTTCCGGCTCCCTGCTATACTGCTGTTACAGTGGAACATCATAACATCCCCGAGAATGGAATGCCCTAGTCTATAAAGGACGGTGACAAGCGATACGAGAGAGGGCTAACGTCTTAGGCACTCGCCTGACGACGCTATGACACTGTCAGCTCTCTGCTTCCGAGCAGAGAGCAATAACCCAGTCGTGGTTCCGCCGAAGGGTAGAACCACGACTCGGTAAAAATAGACAGACATTTTTTGGCCCGGCTATATGGCCGGGAATTCCCACTATAAAATGACCATGTGTCACATCCAGCCTACGTGGGAAGGCTAGTAAATACAGTCTTAGGCACTCGCCTGACGACGCTATGACACTGTCAGCCCTCTGCCTTCGGGTAGAGGGCGCTCTCTGCTTCCGAGCAGAGAGCACAAACCCAGTCGTGGTTCCGCCGAAGGGTAGAACCACGACTCGGTAAAAATAGACAGACATTTTTTTTTGGCCCGGCTATATGGCCGGGAATACCCACTATAAAATGACCATGTGTCACATCTGGCCTTGCGTGGGAAGGCTAGTAAATACAGCTAACGTCTTAGGCAAAGGCATTCTGTATTTGATAGTTCATTCCGCTCCTACTCATTGATTGCTTATATGTATCTTATTGTTGTATACCATTCTTCCACTAATCTTTACACGGATATTCCTTTCCGGCATATATCAACTGCCAACTTTAATCTGAAACAAAATTGAATGCAATATCGAAAGCTATCTCCTGTTCTCCAAATTACTCGTTTCTCTTTCTGCTCACTAGTAATGTTTCTTTTTCATAATTCTTTCACATCCTGTAACTCCTTGCTTTTTAATGGATTTATTGCCTTGTATGGGTTGATATCGATTAAATAGATATGCGATACATTGGTCGATCGCATGTTTATATATTTTCAGTTTTTGTTCTTTTTAAGTGACATATTGGCTCAGAACGATAAATCGGGGAGCCAAGGTCGAATTCCATTTTAATTCCTTGCATTCACTTACGTCTCTTCCCTTCATTTAGGTGTTAAATAACAGGACAGATAGGGCTCCACAGCTGGCAATTTACTTCGAGAGAATCTTTTGCCCAATAAGTCATGTCTCTTTCGAGAAATGATCGCCCAAGCGTGTATCACGTATGGCACTTAAGTGCCTGACTGATCGTTTCAGAACCTGAGAATGCATGACTCTCCATAACTTTCTGTGTGTTACAATACGAAGCAACTTTCGATACTATTGAATGTTGGTCCAAAATTCAGTCTACACTGAGTCTTTGACAAGGTAAATATTTTTTTCTAAATATTAGATGCTGTCGATTTCTTTTTTCTTTTTTACCTTCTAAGTCTCAATCTTTTGTCTTTCCGTCAGTTTTAACCTTCACGGCTAGGGCCTGTCATGCCACTCACATTGCAACAAACTACCCCAGTTCCTCCGTATTATATTAGTGAGAAATAAGTTCCAAAACAGCTTCTTCACGCGCACCACTGCTCTGTGGAAGCGATCCCTGAGAGGTTACTTCTCCGATTACTAGAAGCTTAATTTATTTAAGACTAGGGTTAAACGTTATCTTCACTTACTACCTACACAAACTGTCTCTTAATTTATAATCCTCTACCACCATTGACTCCTGGCCTTGTATAGGGCAAGCTTCACTGTAAAATAATTCTTTGATAAAGAGTTTCTGCTCATCCGGGTTCGATCACTAAAGAAATCTGATTTGCTGAGCGCAGTACAATATTGTACTAGCATAACGGGAACGACCTGAATTCCACTGGAAAAAATGTAAGAAACTGCATTATATATAGATGGTGTTTTAAAATATATGTGATCTAGTGTTAACTTTTGCAGTCAGGTCAGATTTTCTACAAAATAACTGTGTTCGTGTAAAATTTGGTCCTATCTTGTGACATTAAAGACCCACTCTCTGTCATTTATATTCTCGTACATTGTTTTTGGTCTAACAAAAAAAAATCTAACCCATAACCCTATCCAGAGTAATGTTTTCTGGACCCTTCTTAACCTAGACAATCAAAGACCAGGAACACTGAATTAGAACAAGTACATTTCGTTTTTATAACTGAATATATAAAAGTATGTTATATTTTGTCAATAAATTTTCGATCAGTAAGTAAAAAAATGATCAGCCTTTTCGCCATGACATATTTATCACACTGACTTCTGTTTGTGCGCGCTTTTAATTGCTTATAGTGTTGTCCACGAACACACCATCCGTTCGGAGAAATCACTACACTTTGTCCCCCTTGGCGAACGCTGCTTGCGGAACGGGCATGTCTTGTACAGTAAAATCAAGAAGAAAAGAAACCGACCCCCAAGTGGTTACTTCCCCGATTATTACGATCTTAACTTATTCAAGACAAGGGTTAACGTTATCTTCACTTACTACCTACACAAACTGTCTCTTACTTTGTAATCCTTTACCACCATTGACTCCTGACCTTGTATAGGGTAAGCTTCACTGTAAACTAATTCTTTGATAAAGAGCTTCTTCTCGTCCGGGTTCGATCACTAAAGAAATCCGATTTCTTGAGAGCAGTACAATATTGCACTAAGGGGAACGACTTGAATTCCGTGGGAATAACAGTAAGAAATGGCATAATATATAGATGACTAGCAGTATAGCCCGGCGTTGCTCAGGTGTAATGAAAGCTTTAAAACTAATCCATGGTCCTAGAGCTCAGACTCAGCCTAAAGAAAATTTGTGTGAAGTTTAGAGAGAATCGGATAAAAACTGTGGATTTGTATAAAGGACATACAGACAGATAAACAAACACACACACAAATATCTTGGCTTTTATATATATATATATATATATATATATATATATATATATATATACATATAAATAATACCGATTTTCTGCACTATTGTAAGAACTGCAACCTTGAAAATTCTGATTACCTTGACACAAAACCTAGCTAAGAACACTCGCAGACGCTTATAGTACAACTGTGTAAATTTTCAAGAAAATCGGTTCAGCCGTTTGGGAGTCTATAGGTAACGGACACACACAGACAAAGTTCCATTCATAAATAAGTTTAGATGTTTAAAAATATATGTGATCTAGTGTTAACTGTTGCAGTCAGCTAGGATTTTCTACATGAAAACTGTGGATTCGCTTAAAATTTGATCCTTATCTTGTGGCATTTAAAGACCCTCTTTTAGTCATTTATCTTCTCATACATTCTTCGCTTTGAGCAAAAAAAGGATTTCTGGAACTAGCAAGGGTTTCTGGAACTTTCCTAACATAGACAATCAAATACCAGGAGCACTGAATCAAAGAACAAGTACACTTCTTTTTTTATAACGAAATATTTGAAATATATGCGTTAGGGTAACGAGAAATCTGAGAGCCGAGTTCGAATTCCAGTTATACCATTGCTTTCATTTACGCGCAAATTAATATTTTATTCAATTAATGTTTTTTGTGTTCTTGCTAAACGAAGTCTAAAATCGTCTGCAAGATATCATTAAAAAAAAATTGCAGCAACACTTTTTTGATCGGTGTCGAAAATCCGCAAAAATTATAACAAGAAAAATCTCAGTGTTCGCACGAATCCTAGAAGAAAGATAAAAAATAGAGTATATTTTCTATTTTATATGGCTTTTCATTTTTTTTTTTTTTTGTTTGCCAAAGTATGATTCCAAGAACATATTTTTTCAGTTATTTAATTAATTGTTTTTATTGGTTTGAAAAATGATACGACATAAGATCTCTTATATTACAGTGGACAATGGACAATCTCTCCACGAACGAAAAGAGGAAGTGAAGCAACAGAAATGTGTAATATAACAATCTGGCCCCACCCGAGGAAGGCTGATGCAAGCGAGGGTGTTTCCGGTCGTTGAAAGGAACGGATGTCGTTTGACCTTATTTCCGGCAGCAGCGGAAATAACTACAGAGGCAAACAGAACAGGTGTCTCTGAGAATTACGTGGACGTGCGTGGGCGAGGCAAAACCGGAAGAAAAAGTCCCGGTTCTGGAAGATTATAAAAAGACCTCGGCACACGGATTCGCCAGTAGTAGTAGTAGAGGAGCGACAGAGATCGGCCGGAGAAGAGAGACACAACAGATAAGACTACACTCCCGTCAACCCATTAGAAGCGCGCTCTCTCAATTCTCTGTTCCCTATGCTACACGGTTCATCGTCATTAATAAAAATATAACTTTATATTTTTATATATATGCGTGTCTGTTGTTTGTCGATATACAACAAATGTGCTTTTACCGTTTGGTGCTAAGGATTCCATGAGCCATAATTGTAAGAAACGACGAAGATTCAGAAAACAAAATATTTATATCTAGCATCAGAATGTGTGTTGTGTTGCAGTAAATATCGACTCGGAACAAGAAATCAGAGAGCCAATTTCGAATTCCAGTTGAATTCATTACATTCATTTACGCGCAAACACCCTGGTAAAAGGTATTAATTCGTCTCTTCTCCTTCCTTCTCTTCTATGGATTAAATAGCATATTGAGTTCTAAAGCCTTGGTTAGCAACCAGTCTTCAGCAGAACGTCATGACAACCTACTGCGGGAAAATCTTCTGCCCAGTCATTCATGTCTCTTTCGAGACGAACGTAAATTAACTGACTGGCAGATATGTGGTTCTACAAACGAATGCAAAGAATACTATACATAGAACATGTGACAACGAATGAATTTTAAGGTAGATGGGAATTGACTCATAGAATCGGTAAGAGAGAGCTGAAGTCTCTGAGATTAGGCTGGAAAGGGATCTAGAAATTTCAAAAGAAGGCAATAGAAAGAGGAGGGAACGTTAGTTAATCTGTTTAATATGTTCGTGTAAATGAATGGAAGAAGAGAGATAAATCTGTTAATATCCTTCTATATGTCGGCACCATTTAGGAAGCAACATGTCATGGCTCTTCACAACTTTCTGACTTAAGTAGATTTTATTAACCGCTCACTTTTTTTGCCATTCCTGCTATCTTCATTTCACCATTCATTTACACAACTTATAGTTGGGTGGCCCACTGCCAATCGTTGTTATTTTTGCTCATTATGCGCCCGGATGTGCCTTGTGGTGCAATGGTTATCGGCTTGGAACGAGAAACCGGCGAGCCGAGTTCGAATTCTAGTTGTAATTCCTTGCATTCACTTACGCAAAAATACCCTTAGAAAAAGCATTGATCCGTCTCTTCCCTCCAGTTATAGGTTAAATGGCAGAACAGATTGGGTTCTATAGCCTTGGCTGGCAACCGGTATACCGTAGAAAGTAATGGTAACATACTGCGGGATAATTTTCTGCCCAGACAGTCATGTCTCTTTCGAGACATGATCGCCCAAGCATGTATCAGGTATGGTACTTATCTGACTGACTGATATATCCAAGTAGTTTCATCTCTCTCTTTCCTGCTTTTTTTAATTTTTATTTTTCTTGAAGCATTGTTGGTTACGCCTTCCATCCATGGTATTCGCTTTCATGCAAGTTATTCGTCTTCCCTCTATGACATATTCAGAATTCTTCTGTAGATCCACATCACAGTTATCACGCCTTCTTTACATCCTTGAAAAGATTGTCCAGTGTTCACTACTATAGAAGGGTATGGTTATTCCGTAACACTTCACCAGCATTTCTTTAATTTTAATCAGTCAGTTAAATGCCACACGTAATACACGCTTTGGCATTCATGTCTCTTTCTATTCATGACTGACGAAGCAAAAGATAAAGGCTGATTTCCAAACGACAACACGAAAAATGTTTCCTACTAAATTAGCTCAAAATAACTCATGACAAAAAGAGGAAACAAATCAAATGCACTTTATTCCAAATACCAAAATTTTGATGTAATGATTGATAAGAAATTCAGTCCACAATGTGCCTTTTTCCATGTGAAATTTTATAAATCACAAATGCAATATATATATATATATATATATATATATATATATATATATATATAATGGTAGTAGTAAAAGAAGTAGACGGTTATTTTTTAAAAAAAGGGTTCAATGCATATTTTTCAATTTGAATATGTAGAACCAACAATATATTTAAAAACAGTTCACCAGTCACTTGTTACCCAGGTTTATAGGTTTATGTCATGCAGACTGCTAAGACCTATATAGTCAAAACCTGGGGGCAATTGCATATAAATATAGTGCTTAATTATAAAAAACAGACTACTTACTCAAATAGGAGTATATATATATATAATTACTTTTCTTGATCATAATTCAATTAAACGAGTAACCAGTGGTATTAGAAAGTGTTCAATACAATTATATTGTAGAACTTTTGAATATTTTACATTTATAAACGAGTTATTATGCAACCCATGTTTCTAGCTTTCGGTGTCTTTAGGAAATTTACAATAACTGATTTTGCCGTTTTTTTTTTTAATCTCACGTAACAGAGATTTTTTATGAAAGCACAATTTTCTAAATTAAGAGCAGTTAGAACATTTTATCCATAATTTTATTATTCTAATAACAACAAATACCTATTAGGATCATACCATCATGGATGAAAATGTTCTAACATTTTACGTTGCTAATATTTGTATTATGGTTATGTTGAAATGGTAAGGTCAATTGCTTATTCAAAAAGCTTCAGTATGAGTTTGCCATGATGCGTAAGTTAAAAATGCAAAGTAAGTAATGGTTTTTGTATTTGTAAAAGGGGATTCACGCTTTATCAATTTTGTCAATAAACAGGAATATTGTGTGTAGAACTGGAAGAACGTAGGCGGGCATTACGGGAGTCTGTAATGTGATTCGATGGCGTTGTAGCAAAAAAAAAAAATGCGTTTTCCCTGCAACGTCGGAGGGGTTGGCACCTTGCAGAGAACGGGAAATTGTTATAACATAGGATGGGGTAGCAGTTACAAAAAGACCTGATTTTTATTGGACAAATAAACGATCGCAAAAATCAGAATTTTCTAATAATTTTTGCCGCACCCTGTGTTTTTAATGGAAGTTTTCTTCGCTTATCAAGGCATCGCATATCAAGGCATATCAAGACCATGACCTACCAGTGACTCAATTTCGGTTGAGTCTGAGTGAAGCGTCTTGGAGAAATGCATAAAAATGCGCAAAAGACCACCCGAAATTATGTTTGTTCTTAATTTTTGATGAATGCTCTACATTGATTCAAAAAACTTTTTTGTGCAAATGAAGGGTTGTGACCTTGATCTACAAGTTACCCGATTTTGGTTGAATTCGCGTAAGGCGTCTTGGAGGAAAAGGGTTCGCAAATTCTAAGTGTTTTGCTGTTTTCTGCCGGATCCTGTAAATTAATTCGAAAAATGTTTGCGTACATCAAAGTATGAAGTCATGGTCATTTTGTTTGTTTGTTTTTAATCATATCACCCGAGCAAGCCACTGATGTGCAGAGGGATACATAAGATAAAAAGATTAGAGGAGAGTGAAGAGAAGGACGAACAAGTTAGAAAGGAGCAAGGGAAGGATGGGAATACAGGTGTGATGACAGTTGCAAAGGTGGAGGGAAAGGAAAGGATATACAGGGCCGTGTAGAAAGAAATAGGGTCAAGTAGTTAAGAGATGAGTATTGACCTTGCATTTAAATTCCTGGAGGTTGTAGTCGTCAGGAAAGCAAGAATAAGGACTCTGTAGTGGGTTATCCGTAATAGGGAAGTGTATTTGTGTGCTGAAATATATTAATTGAATTTGGCCTTAAATAGTAAATAGCCCACTATAAGGGGGGTATAAAACAAGAAAATCAAATTGTGTATAGAAACAACAAATATATATATATATATATATATATATATATATATATATATATATATCAGTTAAGTTTTTTTTTACAAATAAAAGTAGTATCTTTTAGTTGGTACAAAGGTCGTTAAAAATGTTCATAGCAGTAAATGCCGAAAAGAGTTCGTGCGTATGTATGTGTGAGCGTTCGTTTGTTAGGAGTGTCTTTAATGTCTCCGCTTAGTTCCGCGGGTAAGTGACTCACTGAACAATGAAGAAGATGAGAGAGAAAGGAGATCGCTTGACGTGGTCAAGGGACGTATAATTATGCTCGTATTTTCCCAACTGGCGATGCTTCCTGTGTCGGCCTGTTATTTCGTCTTTGGGGCTCCAAACAAGTCATTTAGAAATTCACACCCGGATTTAATTCTGGGCTTCCACTTGGACGATAAATAAAATTCACGTCGGCTCGCGAAAACGATCCTTAAAAGGAAGTTAATATTTTTTTTTTTTTTTGGTTTTCCTTCGGAACATCTGCGTTGAGCCCAGATGCGCAAAGACCAGTTTTGGTCATTTGCTATCTAGACCTCTGAGGGCAAACATCCGGTCCCTGGTATCACCACAACTCAATTTTGGTTGAAATCGAACCAAATAGACACTCAAACACACACACAGACATATCCATATATATATATATATATATATATATATATATATATATATATATATATCATGGGCAAATCAGTTTATTAATATAAGATGTTTGATCTTATTATTCAGCCATAATAATAATTGCTTCCTGATATATTATTTTCAGTTTTCTCATTTTGAATCATTTGAAATAAATTAACAAGTTTATTTGGAAAAAAAGAAAAGAAAAAACATAACAAAGAACGAAACAGTGTAATCAACAACAATTGAAATGATAATATCTGACTCAGGTCTGTTTCTCACAATGAAAGCATATTTTACGAGTGATGCCCACCTCCTCCTCCTGCTACAAATACATGAAAGATCACAAAACAACAGAATTACAATAATCAAAATAGAAATAACAGAAAGAAAAAACATTAAGAGAATAAATAAATATGCATCAAATATTGAAATCAAAATATGACATCAAAAATTAAAAAAAGGTTATATATATATATGTGTGTATATATGTAAATTAGCATATTTTCATGATTTGATAGTTTTCTCTTTGCCTGACAAAAACCGTGTCCAAAATCGATCTTGTGTTTCAATGATTTGATTAGGACATTCATATTATATTTCCGTGATGATTTTACCAGCGCTTGAACATGAAAGCTGCGAAAATAAATAAATGAATAAATCAAACTAAAAAAGATAATCGCCGCGCGTATGTCTGTATAAAGATATGAAGGAAATTTTGTGCAAGTCTAACGGAAACGTGTTATTTTATTAGAGAAAACGTCAATTTAATGAGAGTTAAATGTTTTGTAAGAGTTGTACGGTGTGTCGGCCATGCCTGGTACAATGCCACTTCCAAACATAGCTGATAATTCACGCATTTAAATATATCATCAGGTTGTGAAAAATAAGTAGAATTTTTTTTTGCTGTTAATGCTCTTACATAGTTGTGAGAAAAAGTAGCCTCTGCTACTATGACACTGTCAGCTCTCTGCCTTCGCGTGGAGAGAGCGCTCTCTGCTTGAAAGCAGAGAGCACTAACCCAGTCGTGGTTCCGCCTAAGGGTAGAATCACGACTAGGGAAAGATAGACAGATATTTTTGGCCTGGATAATGGCGGAGAAGACCCACATCAAAAGACCTTGTGTCACATCACGCCTTACGTGGAAAAGTGGGTAAATACCGTCGTGAGAAGAAACATGTTCATTGAGAAAATGCTTGCAGGTTTTTCTAGTTAAAATTGTTCAAAGAGAATTGTAAGTATTTAAAATGTCCACAGAAGTTTAGAGTTCATGGTTGTGTAGTAGCAAAGTCTTATTTTCCTTCTTTTTTTTTTTGGTAGGGCGGCAACAGGATGAAAAGAAGAATTAAAGAAATAATACTTAGCATGCACTGTTGTTGTTGTTGTTGTTGTTGTTGTTGTTGTTGTTGTTGTTGTTGTTGTTGTTGAAGAAAAAGAGGTCGGCGAGACATGATCGAGTTAGCTTGAAATTTCTTCCTGACACTGTGAGATGCTATCAGATACCGCTCTCATTTTGACTGTCTTTAAAATTTCTTTTGTTACAATGCCACAAGGTCTGTCAGCTAACCGCTTTCATGCTGGACTGAATTTGGCGACGTGGTTTAAATAGTGAAGCTTCTCATGTTGCCGACTCCAGCAGGCCCTTTCACTTCTTGGTTTGAAAAAACTTTTGACTGACGTCATATATGAATTTTCGATTTGCTATCCAATTAGGATCCAGTATTTTGCTTTTCACACTGACTTGTGAAATTTTCTTTGGTCTGGGTTTTTCCAAAATGTTTTCGGTCGTTTAAATTCACTTTTACGGGTGTGCAAGTTTGTTATAGTTGGGTTCTACTTAAACCTAGCCTAAATAAAATAAATTTCGACACCTTTACTAACATACTTCAATGCCTGTAATAGACGGGAGAGGTCATAGTTATGATACTTACCCCCTACACCATAGTAGCAGCAGTTCCCAGACCAATCCCTCATGCCACTATACACTCAATTGAACAAAAAACCTACTACCACCATCCCTTCTCGGCCTACAGCCATGTGCGACAAAAAATGTACCTGTCTAATTTCCTCTGTATAACTCCACTCTGTTAAAAATAATTTAAATGTTCTATGTTCACTGAACATTAAATGCTCATCCTTTGATAATGGCTTATGTAAGCCGAAAGCTCAGACCTGATAAAAAAATCAACAATTATTGCGATTTCTTGTCGTCTTTCCATGACAACACTATCAAGCTAATCAGATCATACGAACGGATCTTACACAAAATAAATAGACAGAACTTGTCTATATTATTCAATGAAACCTGTATTAATATATATATAAAAACTTTATTATATTGGATAGGATACAGACTATGATATCCTCTCTGATTCTTCTACTACTAAGTATCTATTATGTCGTATTTCCTTGCTAATACTAATAATACGAATACTACTAATGACCATAATAATAATTCTAACAACAGAACAGAATGGGAAAGAGTAGTACAGTTTCTCTCTTTCACTTTCTTTGTTTTAATAACAACGAAGACAAAAGAGAGAAAAGAACGCAGGAATTATGTTTGGCATTTGAAAGCAATTGAATTTTTCACAATCATATTAAGTGATAACTGTATTATTTGCATGTTGCTGATAGATTTTGGAAAACAAAGGAATACAAGCTTTCAAAAGAGTAGAAACATTACACAGGTATAAATATATATAATCAGGTGGCGTGAAAAACACGTAAAAAGTTGTAGAGATATTGGTCACTAAAATGTGGATATCGGTAGTTCTACCACATCTGTATGTATCCTAGTATAGATATTTCATCTGCATATTTGTATGGACCCACAAACACATACACATATATTTTTAGTACTATACTTAATATTATTTTTTAATTTCTCTACACAAGAGCTATCGTGTTTCAGTGCTGTATTCAGCAATTCATTAGGCGATATACCTGTATCTCGACTGATGAGGTGTTAAATATAGCACTGAAACATGACAGCTATTGTATAGAGAAAAATGTTTTTTATGAATAATAAGAATATTGCTACTAATATTACTTTACTACGCATCGAGCACTGTTAAAAAGTAAAAAACGAATATTTGAAGGAAAGAAAAAAATACGCGTATCTCCTTTCTACCACACACCGAAAAACAAATTTTACAAGTAAGTAATGTTTTTTAAAGAAAATTGTTGGGAAAATCAGATTTCTTATTTTTTATCATCTATGAGATGGAGGTTGTAGTCAAACAGAAAAAAGAATCTACGAATTTATGTACTTCCACACACTCGCCAAAAAAACAGAATCCCCCCCCCCCCCGACAAAAAAAAAACAAAAAAAAAAAACAACAGCTTATCATGATGTTATAAGAGCTCAAACTAAATAAAAACAAAGTATTATCATCAAAATATTTATGGGATTATTAAGAGGAATTTGGTTATTATTATTTTTAATTTTAAAATCCTTTCTCACACGTTCGAAATTTTAATTAAAATTTCACTTTTTGTTTTCCGTGAGCGATTCAATCTATGTTTACGTAAGGCGACTACTAAGAAAATGTTTGTTTGTTTTGGAGGCTTAACGACCTATCAATCCTTATGGGATCATTCTAAGGTCATAACCAGTGATTTTGCGTAAGGCTATTTTATTTTTACAACGTTTTTCTTTTCACGATTCATTGGAATTATGTTTTGTAAGAGCAGGGTCCCCAAGTCCTACCCTTGTTATTTAACCCCATAACTGGAGGGAATGGACGCATTAATACCTTTCCCAAGGGTACCAGTGCTTAAGTGAATGCAGGGTATCCAACTGGAATTTGAACTCGGCTCACCGATTTCTCTTTCCGAGCCGATATCCACTACACCACAACGCAAATCCGTCACTATACGCTTACAGCACCTGGTATTCCCAAGCGGTCACCCATCTAAGAGAACCGGTGTATTCAATGTGATAGGCCGGTCGAGTAAAATGATTTTTGTGGCGAGTAACATATCAAGTGATTCCTTTTTCAAATCTCAAAGTCTATATATATATATATATATATATATATATATATATATATATATATATATATGATCTCTCCAACAGCATTGAGCACTGTTCCATTCCAACCTGATTCATATTTAACACGCACATTAAGACCTCGAATAAAATAGCGTTCCCAGAACTGCGTGCGTTTAGTTTTAGATAGTAACGCGTCTATAAGCAAACTTGAAATTCAATGAATGTCCTTTTACCGACGTGTAAGCAAACTTTGTTTGCCATAGCGTTAAACATGTCTGATTTCGTGTGAAAGAAAGTCTATTTGCAGACAGTTTTACTGCAGCTGAACTACACAGCATTCTTGTTGAGACTTACGGCAACTATGCTCTGTTTGAGCATTTTATGAATGAATGAAAATATTCTCACAGTAAAAATAAAAGCATATTCGTAATTTTTCACTGTAAATTAACTTAATTAGGGTATGAAAAAAATCTCTTTAACGTCTTAACCATGGTCGATAAAAAGTAGCATAAGGATGAAGCTAACCAAAATATGTATATGTAGATAAACCATATTCAAGTTAACAATTCATATGGGTGTGTAGCTTTGCGGTTATTGGTGCAAAAAAGCGTGCCGATTTCAAATTTCGCACAAATTTTGGAAAAGACACGCATGCATCTATACTGCCGTCATCTACCGATTAAATAGTGGAGTTTCTCTAGGCTAAGTTTGCATCCAGTAGTGAAAATGGACAACTTGCAAACAAAACAGATTGGCAACGCTACCGCCTAAAACAATTATTTGCTAGAACTTGGGAATAATTTAATGAATACAGTAATATTATAATACATTTATCTTGTTTCTCATCATAAAAGCCATATATATATATATATATATATATATATATATATATATATATACACTACCGGCCATAATTATTAGGACACCCAAGTGTTTAAAAAATGATGTATTTCATACTATGTTTTAGTATTTATTGCCAAGTGAATAATTGTTAATGAAAATAGAATGGTTCTTTTGTCAATATTGCACAATAATATGAGCATCAAATGAATTTATAAATATTTAATAATTATCTATATTGCAGTTTCATCAGTGAAAGTATGAAGAAAATTTAGAGTCATTCGAATGAGTTCATCTTTGATTCCTTGCCTTGTAATATTTTGCAAAATAATAATAACAAAAGAACCATTCTATTTTCATTTGGCAATAAATACTAAAAATAGTATGAAATACATCATTTCTTAAAACAATACTGGGGTAACCTAATAATTATGGGTGGGAGTGTGTGTATATATATATATATATATATATAAAGAGAGAGTAAAATGTATATTATGTATATGTATATTTTATAGACATATCTAAGTAATATAGAATAATATAATAATATTCGCATTTTCTCTCATCGTATATATATATATATATATATGTGTGTGTGTGTGTGTGTGTGTGTGAGTATGCATAAATGTACAGTTGCTTCAAAATATCTTCAAAAATGCATTGATATACAAATTGCGATACTTTTTTTTTTTTTAAATAGGAATATATATTTTCTATTATAGGCACGAAAATGAATTTTTTGATGTCTGCTTTGTTTATTACCAATCAAACGCAATACAAAATTTTGAAATGAAAATGTTTAGCTGACAGGCAAACACTTTGCTGGTCCGATACGTTCAATTTATCGCAAATGACATAGACAGCATAGAACGGAACATTTTGAGGGCGGCTGTCAAATTTTGCTGGTAAACAGTTGTATATTTCATCTATCGCTTCTTTTGTGTTTTGTATCAGTTGCGCTATGCGTGTTGAAGAAGGGCTATGAGGGTGGAAACCAACGAATTACTTGCTTATTTTTTTTTATTTAAATTTTCCATTGTATACATCCGGCTTCATATATATATCCTTCACCTATTCAAATATCTCCAAAAATTGCGTTTTTTAAAACTAATATTCATTCGATTCAATGCACAATGTTCACTCCAGATATAATTAACTGACTGATTAATTTGCTTTCTACGGTGTATCAACTTATTTAAAGCCGGAAAATATTTAAGAACTTTTAGAACGTAGGGAGATAATAAGTTCAATGATACAGATCTTAATAATTATCCCATGGCGTGGAGATGTGTATTTGTACCTTTCTTAAGTGTATTTGAGCGTCAGTGAATATATAAAAAACATACAAGAATTGGAACTCGGTTCTCCGATTAAAAATTCCAGGCCGTTATCAATTACACCACTAGCACATCTAATCTTGACAATCCCAAGGGATCACCAATCTAGGTAAGGACCCGAATCGACTTTGCTTAACTCTGGTGATCGTACTGGAAAAGCTATATTTAGGATTCCAGATTCAAGTGGTTCTGTGTATGACAGTAAACTGCATCAGGTAGCAAGATTAGAGGAACCATCTCTTAATTGGTGTTGTTCCTAGGTCTACCCTGACCCGGAATTGTAGCACCTGTTTGGGTTCCAGCTATGGGCAATATAATTAATTCCTTCAAACTGGGGACAAAATTTATGAATGTATAGAAAATAAATTCTATAGTAAATATTCCAAGAATACATTTTGAAGGAAAAAATATTACCAGCAATACATTTTAGATGAAAAATGTTATTACCAGAAATATATTAATGAAAGAAAAAATATTGTCAGCAATACATTTTTGAAAGAAAATATATTACCAGCAATACATTCTTGAAAGAAAAAAAGATTACCAGCAATACATATTTGAAAGAAAATATTACCAGTAATACATTTTTTGAAAATAAAAAATGTATACCAGCAATACATCTGACTTTCAACAAAAACCATTTTACAAAATCACATAAAAGAAAGCTGATCTACAAACTTATTTCTTACAAAGAATAATTCTATTCATACAAATTTATTGGTCTTGTTGGCATTAAATAACCCATTGAGGTGTTGATATGTCGTAAACCAAATCAAATCAAGCCAAAGATCTATTTCCATGGGGAAACTTATAAGCTGCAGCACATGGTTGTTGGCTGGCGGAAGTAGAAGCATTGAGCCCTAACCAAATGCTCGTTTTAACTCCTGCAAGCTAACTGACCTGCTACTTTCATCACTCTATGAAGTGGTGTCACTAAATGTAAGTTAGGTGATCTACACGACTTCATCCCGAACAAAGGGTGAAAACTGCTTTTTTTATCCATACAAGTGTCTATATTGTATCATATAAAATGTACTTTGTACATATTATTACTGAGTAGCGAATGGTGAACAATCTTATAAAAAACGAAGGAAAGACTTGAAGCAGCCGAAATGCGCTTCTGGAGAAGGATGCTAAGAATACTATGAACAGAACATGTGAGCAACGACGAGGTTTTGGAGAGTATAGACACAAAGAAAAGGATACTGATACTTAACATCAGGAAAAGACAGCTAAATTTTCTGGGGCTTGTATTATCTGCGTACCTTATGTTGTTCAAATTGTGACGAATCCTGGCATAACATCTGGGGTCCTCAGAATAGTGTCGCTGTACAAGTTGTATACATCCGGTGAAACGACACATCCCTGTCTTAAGCCCCTATATATCTTTGTAAAACTGAGTGCATGGTCATCAGCAAAAGATACAACCCAAAATGCCAAATACAGGTGGGAGAGATCAGAATCAAGCAAGAACAAAAATTTAAGTACCTAGTAAGTGTTCTAACAGGAGATGGAAAGTACGACACGGAGATCCGAAGGCGAATTGGCATGGCAAAGGACGCGTTCCAGAAGATGAGCAAAATACTAACACACAGGAAAATCTCAATAGAAACAAAGAAAAGAGTTCTAGACTGCTACGTGATGTCAGTTCTTCAATACGGCAGTGAATGCTGGAAAATATCATCGAAAATGAGGACAAAACTGGAAGCGGCCGAAATGTGGTTCTACAGAAGGATGCTACGGATATCGTGAACTGAGCGTGCAAGCAACGATGAGGTGTTGAAAAGAATGGCAACAAAAAGGAAATTGATACTGAGCATCAGAAAGAGACAACTGAAGTTCCAGGGACGCGCAATGAGGAAGGAGAGCCTGGAGAACCTGATACTGACTGGTCAGATAGAAGGAAAGAGAGACAGAGGAAGGCAGCGGATAACATATTTGCAGGGTCTGATCAGGTGGATGACGGAACGGGGGTTGCCAAGAGCAACAGGAGCAAACATACTAAGAGCCACAAGGGATAGAACCATGATCGCCTACGTCCTGAAGGGACAGGGCAAATAGAAGAAGAAGAAGATATCTGCTGAATTCGTTACCTGTCTGTATACAGGCGATTTGCCTCCAGTAGAGATTCTTGATTACTATTTCCCAAATATAAATATAAATATAAATTTAATCATTAAAAATGAAGCCGCTTGGTATAGATTTATATTGAATTGAGTCGGGCATACATACTAAGGTATGACATTCTCGTTCGCTTCCATTGTTTCTTTCAGTATTTAAAACGAAAATGTGGTCGTCGCACAGCATCAAGGGATGTGCAGTAGTTTTTGGACAACTACTATATTCTCTGTAGTGGATGTGCGTTGTGGTACAGTTGATATCGGCTCGCAACGTGAAATCGGGGAGCCGAGTTCGAAATCCTGTTGAATTCATTGCATTCACTTAGGCACAAATACCCTTGGGAAATGTATTAATCCGTCTCTTCCTTCCAGTTATGGGTTAAAAAACAGGACAGACTGAGTTCTGTAGCCTTGGCTGGCAACCAGTCTACCGCAGAAAGCAATGGCAACCTACTGCGGGATAATCTTCTGCCCAGTCAGTCATGTCTCTTTCAAGACATGATCGTCCAAGCGTATTTTACGTAAGGCAATTAACTGATTCTATTTTCTAGGTCTCACCCATCTTATCTTCAGAATTTAAATCTCACCTGAAAGGTAAAATACTTCAAGATGTTGAGGACATCAAAGAGAAAAACACCGGTAACAATTCTCTTAAAAATATAATAGAGAAACCCCAAGGAATCTAAAAAAAATATTATACGAAAACAAAAGAGACATTTATAAAAGAATACACCAAATATATTGAGTGCCCACCGTAACAAGACTGACCAGAATTTTAACATTAAAAACGCTACTCTGATCAAAGATTAAAACTATTCACTACGATATAAATGTCTAAAAAGTGCTTTGATCGTAAGGTTTCTTACAGAAAAGTCGCAACTATGCTCTTGCAACATTTACCATTTCTAACAGAACTTCTCTTTTCAAATCATGGGATACCTACTAACAAAACTGATGGAAAGAAAAGGAAACTAAATGAAACCGGGTAGGAAAAATGTAAAATTCCCAGCATCTTTAGTTCGTGCGCATGCTTATTCGTACTAACATAAATTTATTCTGATAAAAAGGTAAATGACGAAACGCGTCACAAAAACCTTTTTCTACTTTCTCTTATATATATATATATATGTGTGTGTGTGTGTGTGTGTGTGTGTGTGTGTGTGTATAATATATAATATTCAGAGGAAAACTCAACACATAAACAATTAATTATGTGTTGAATTTTTCTCTCAGTTATTCATATTGATTTGGATATTATTCATTGAGCTCACTTTTTCTATCTATTTAATATTTCATATTGGTTAAATATCTTTTATACGGGTTTGTCATTCTCTCCTATATATATATATATATATATATATATATATATATATATATATATATTGGGGGGAGGTGTGGTAGAGGTTCCATGGTCAGAAAGTGAAAGTTCTGAAGGTTCAATGAGCCACCCATCATTATATATATATATCATAGAATAGGTAAAGAACAGGCAGGAAAAGTGTCTTTAATCTAAAATTTTCCACTTTAATAAGCTTCTTCAGAGATTTGTTAAGACGAATGATTTCATTTTTTTTTTAATTTTAAAAAACCCGAAGATACTTGTCCTACCTTTTCTTTATTCATTAAATTCATCTCGTTGTAGTTCAAAATATATATTCACCTCATATATATATATATACTTGGGTAGCAGCTTTTTTTTCCAAACACATCATTAAATAGGATTGACAAAGAAAAATTTATTTTTTTCATTGTTTTTTCCAGCATCCTTACGTTTTTTTGTTTTATTGAAGTAAAGTAATACAGAATTTCTCCAAAGTTTTTATTGTCCCAAACGCTTTCGGTCACTTCTATACTCTTTTTCTATGGCGGTTTTCTCGGCTGTTGTTATGTTTACTCATGTTTTGACTGTTAAGTTGTAATTTATGTTGTGTGGTTTTGAAAAGAAGTGTTCATTCTAAAGCATAATTTCCCCTCCTTGAGTAGACGCCTTATGTGTCACTTATCAAACCCAATGTGCTATAAAAATATCTATTGACCCATAATTTACAAGAACCCTTAAGATAAATTCTGTTTGAAAATACCAGAGTTCAAGATAAAAAAAAACATTATCAGAAACGTCTCGCTATTAAAGAGGCTATGTATATCAAACATTTATCTCCAACCATCAACCTCACATTATTTAACATTAGAGATAGAGTGTTAAAAGCTTTTTTTAAATAGAAAGATGCTGACGTTTATTTCCGCCGCGTGTAATATGCTAAGGCTTGGAATGAACAGTTATTTTTTCAAAATATCACAAAAATAAATTACAGTATAATATTCAAAGCTGGAAAAAAAGAAAACAACAGCTGCGACAAAACAGCTTTGAAAATAGCTTTAGATGTGTCCAAAATCGCTTGGGACAATAAAAATTATAGACACATTTTCCTTACTGGAAAATCCTTACAATGAAAATACTAAAGATGTGGTAAAAACTTAATAACACATATATATTTACGAAATTTTAAGAAATCCTTTTCGAAATGCAGTAATTCCGATATATTTTTAAGGAATTTGTTTAAACATTAGTTTTAACTGATACGCATATTTGAGTAAATCCTTTTTTTATCATTAAGCAGTATGTTTACTTATATCTACTGGTCTGAATAATCCATATAAATAAATTAAATATATTCTTTAATTATAAAAATGAAAACAGAGTATATACTCAAATACGATATTAGAAATACTGTATAAACAAATAAATTAATAATATGTCGGAAATAATCCATTATTGTTGATGAGGACAATCAAAGATGGGGACAATAGTCCGAATAATGTAAATATTGATGCATGATTCATTAAATAATATAGACAAGTTTTGTCTATTTATTTTATGTAATTTTTTCATATTGTCTGATAAGCTTAATAGCATTATCATTAAATTAAGAAAAAAATCTCAATATTGATACATAATTTATTTCATAATCTTTCGGCTTACATCAGCCATTTTCAAAGATGTCAATTACATTAACAATTCACAGACAAACAATAATGACACTGGAGTTTTTGTTGTTTACATAGAAGATTTCCAAGTAGACTGTCATTTCATGGTAACAGTTCTGATAAGAGTTCCTCTTTGGTATTTCAACTTTATGGGTTTTAAATACTCTATTGACAGTTATGTCTAATCATTTCACAGTTGAAATTGCGAGATGTAAGCATAAGTTCCATGTTAACAGTTTCTTTTCTCGCACGTCTAGCTTGTCGATGTCTTTCCTGCTGTCAAGACACCTTCCATCAACAAATATTTAAATGAAGTATTAATAGTCATCTTTTGTCTCTTTAACACACTGTTTTTTTTTATTTTCCTCTCCCATTAATTATGATTTTTCTCACACTCGCTCTCCCTAAACCCTTACGTCTTAGTGGCATAATGGCGTTGTTTGTGGGCGGGTAATTGTTGTATTGATACAGCAAGAAATGTAGCTAAACTACTTTATTAACAGAGTGGTACAAACAAGATCTATATACAATATTTACAGTCTCTCGCAGTAGTAGGTGTAACTTCCCGAAGTCCGTCATAATGACAATACCCCCTCCCGTGCTAAGCGCACATTGTCTTTTATACATCCGGGTGACCGGATATCACATGGTACGAGCCTCGACACAACAGTAATGATAAAAAAGAAAGAAATGGTTAACTCGAGTTGAATTAAGCCCATGCCACTATTAATTCTAGAATCATAAAAACAATCAATATTTGTTACTGGATGGTGCATCTTGTGCCAAGTCATAAATTATCTTGCTTTGGAATCTATTTCCTTTGAGCTTTTGTTGTTGTTATTTGTAGTAGTATTAGTAATATTAGTATTGTTAATATTATTAGTATTATTATTAGTAGTAAAATTATTAGTATTAGTATTGTTATTGTTACTATCATCAATGTTTATATTTACTGAAGCTTTGTGTTTGTTGTAGCCGTAGAATATATATGAGGTCAATCACGATATTAAATTTGTTTTTCCAAGTCAATTAGTTTCTAACAATCAATCATTACTTATTCTCCTGCTGGCTATCATGAACATTCAAATGGTCATCATTTACTTTCTCATAAAGCACTCTTTAAACGAATTATTTCAATAGAAAAGAAAACAGAGCCTCTAATCTATTCTAATCAATCTGCTATTTTGATATTTGGAAAAATGGCCATTGTCACCAGTACTTGTCCTGATTGAACTTCGGTTTAGGCTGGCGCCAAACGAAATGAGAGCAATATATTTGCTTTATTCCAACGGATCCACACCTGAACGCAGAACGATAATTCAGTTTCTTTCCAAGCGGGTACAATAACACGGGTACAATAACACGGGTGAATGATTAGAATTCTGAGGAGGTGCCGAAAAGTTTTTTCCAGTCTCATTTCCAAAAACCTGACTAAATAAGATTGACTGATTCGCTTTGAATTTTATTAAAAAACGGAAAATATTTTCAGGTTCTAAGAATTTATATTTGGATATGATAATAATAGAAGTCTTACCAGTTAACCTGTTGGGGAGCACCCCTTTTTGCGCATGAGAATGGACTCGCCTGATGTGTACATATAACCCTGCCTATACAGTGAACGGTTGTCAAAGAGAGTCTTGCCTCTGCTACTGTTGACACTGTCAGCACTCTGCCTTCGGTAGAGGGCGCTCTCTGCTCGGAAGCAGAGAGCACAAACCCAGTCGTGGTTCCGCCGGAGGGCAGAACCACGACTCGGTAAAAATAGACAGACATATTTTTGGCCCGGCTATATGGCCGGGAACTCCCACTTTAAAATGACCATGTGTCACATCCGGCCTTTTGTGGGGAGGCTAGTGAATATAGTCAAAGAGAGTCTTGCCTCTGCTACTGTTGACACTGTCAGCACTCTGCCTTCAGTAGAGGGCGCTCTCTGCTTCCGAGCAGAGAGCACAAACCCAGTCGTGGTTCCGCCGGAGGGCAGAACCACGACTCGGTAAAAAGATTTATTTTTGGCCCGGCTATATGGCCGGGAACTCCCAATTTAAAATGACCATGTGTCACATCCGGCCTTTTGTGGGGAGGCTAGTGAATATAGTCAAAGAGAGTCTTGCCTCTGCTTCTGTTGACACTGTCAGCACTCTGCCTTCAGTAGAGGGCGCTCTCTGCTTCCGAGCAGAGAGCACAAACCCAGTCGTGGTTCCGCCGGAGGGCAGAACCACGACTCGGTAAAAATAGACAGACATATTTTTGGCCCGGCTATATGGCCGGGAACTCACACTTTAAAATGACCATGTGTCACATCCGGCCTTTTGTGGGGAGGCTAGTGAATATAGTCAAAGAGAGTCTTGCCTCTGCTACTGTTGACACTGTCAGCACTCTGCCTTCGGTGGGGGGCGCTCTCTGCTTCCGAGCAGAGAGCACAAACCCAGTCGTGGTTCCGCCGGAGGGCAGAACCACGGCTCGGTAAAAATAGACAGATTTATTTTTGGCCCGGCTATATAACTTTCAAACTGCGGCCAGTGATTCCTATTTTTGAAAAAAACGAAATGACTGAGTGTCCTATAAAACCACTACAACCAACCTCAATAGGGATCACATGGCATATCCAACCCTTTTCCACGCAGTCGGCACGCAGTGTCTCGTAGCGGTTTTTCTTCCGCTCGTGTGCTCCCTCCCGGTTTTCATCCCAGGGGACAGTCAATTCTATGAGGAGAACACTCTTCTTTGAATCGGACCATGCTACAATGTCCGGCCGCTTTTCTGTTTGAATAATGTGAACTGAAAATTGTAGAGTTGTCTTGAGATCTGCTGAAACTTTCCAGTCACTAGCTCCGTTCAGTAGTTTCATGTTAGGATTTTGCTTCCTCACAGGACATTCACCTTCTTTGATAAACTGAATTATGGGTTCCTTGGCTGTTATAAGATTGTTTCTTTGCTGTCTCACATTGTGCTTTTAATAAATCTATTATCACCTCTAACACCTTGTTATGACACCATGTGTACATTTGAAGCGATTTTGGACATGCAGATAGTACGTGGCGCAAAGTACCCTGATCACTTTTACACGACAAGCACAGATCCAAAAATTTTAGGTTGGTCGCATTTGATAAGAGATCATAAGTAGAGCGAAGAAGGAATGATATCGCCAGTGGTTCCATTGCAATTAAGGATTTCCATGATAATTTAATTGGTTCGATATCATTCCATTTTGTCCACGCACATTGTTTGGCCTGAGTAACAGCACTGGCTTTTCTTTGCTCTTCCTCAAACATCCTGACTTCTTCGCTCACATATATATATATATATATATATATATATATATATATATATATATATATATATATATATATATATATTTCTGGGTGCTCTTGTAGATTCTCGTAATAAGAATTTCAAGACTTCAGTATATAAAAAATCCACGAGCAAAAATTCTTGCCACCTTAAGTTTATTAGTCAATGCCTTCTTCAATACAAAATTGCCGTTATTAAAAGTTTCCTCGCGAAAGCGTACAAGAATTAATCTGTCCAAATGCTTTTTTTAGAAAGAAATACACAATTTGAAACAAACGCTTATCAACAACGGCTTTCCAAATTATTTAGTTGATCACCATTTTAAACTTTTTCTTTGTAGAAACCACAAATACGCGTACAAAAACAACAACATTAATATTTTTAAAAAAATCAAATGCACAAAAACTATAGACAGGACGAATCGTTACTTTGCATGTCATCCGAGATTATGTAACATCGACCAATTCAAACAAGAAAATTAAATTATTTATCTGTTATAAAACATTCAAAACTGCCAAACTCATTATCAATAATAATAATACACCTGCAAAATCTAACATGCAGAGAACACGTGTCATTTACGAATTTATATGTCCTTTGAAGAACTGTGTTCCTTAACTATCCAAACACGTAAACAATTTCTTTTTCACCTAGTACATACATAATAGCATCCTCCACATTCAAAATAAGATTTAAAATAACAGAGGCAATACTTATAAAAAAGACAAATCCTACACTTAATAACATCAATTATGAACACGGTAATAATGTGGTTACTGTTAGGAACTTAACATACACAAGACTCTATATGCATAAACTTTCAACATGTTTAATTATAAGTAAAACAAAATTAATTCCTTGATAATGGATAAAAGTATAGCCGAAAGAGCTCGAAAGTACAAAAGCTTTGGATCATTCTTATATAATTTGAGTTCAGAAAAGAAATAAATATACCAACACATGAAAAATTACATAAAAAATTAATAATAATACCTTGTCTGTCATTTTTATTGAGACCTGAATAAAAGATAAATTATTGCCCAAATACACAAATATATATATATATATATATATATATATATATATATATATATATATATATACACTGGTCAAGTAGTTTTTCGATTACACCCGTCTGCTAGGAAAACTAACCAAGCTTTCTTGCAGACCATTATGCACATTTGTGTTTTTTCAACATCCACAAACACAACCTGTGATTTGTACGCCATCTATGCTGAGCAGACATGAAATCCTTTAGAATATCTGTATCATCTGGCATCTTTTGAACTTGTCCAGTACCCTTAAAACATTAGTCATGATGACTTGTGACTTCCTCCTAGGACAAACACCGACAGCTTCCCAACAGATTCGTCTATCCAATTGCAATCACATGGCGTGTGTCAAACCATACTATGAATTTCGCACACTTTATTAACCGAGTTACAATTTGGAAACATATATCGTTTGTGACATTCGGCCCTCGTTAGATTCGAACCCAAAAACTAAACTATCTAACCCAGGGTTTTTCAAACTTTAAAAATTTATCCATGGGTGATACTTGCACCTTGAACAAAAAAACAAAAAAAAAATTAAAATTTGAACATCAAGCTCTTGTATGTGTAAAATAATTTTTTGCATAAATAACGTTGACATGTAATGGGCGATAGTGCAAGCTTTTGTCATTTGATAACATTAATAAGTAAAAATAAATATCCAGACATTGAAAATTTAAACTTTGAATTTGACGTGAGGAGTTAATCCACGGACCTCCTAACTTAACCTTGCGGACTCTCTGTGAAACCCCCTGATCTAACCAGCTCGATCACTCACACACATATGACACCACGCCTTAATGATTTTCTAAAAGTAGCTTGGCAAGAAACCGAAAGTTTGTGGCACACAGTGAGAACCGCACTCACTCAGTCAGTTAAGTGCCACAGGTGAAACACGCTTGGGCGATCATGTCTCTTTCGAGACATGACTGACTGGGCAGAAGATTATCCCGCAGTAGGTTGCCATTGCTTTCTGCGGTAGACTGGTTGCCAGCCATGGCTATAGAACCCAATTTGTCCTGTTATTTAACCCATAACTGGAAGGAAGAAACGGATTAATACCTTTCCCAAGAGTATTTGCGCGTAAGTGAATGCAATGAATTCAACTGGAAATTCGAACTCGGCTCCTCGATTTCTCGTTCCGAGCCGATATCCACTGTACCACAACGCACATTCTCTTGGATGAGGCAGGAAACTGAAAGTGTGTGGCACACAGTGAGATCCGCACTCACTAGTCACCCTTACTTGAACTAGCACACAAGTTTTCTAGCCATTACACCACATCGAAGATAATCGACGATGTCTCTTTCTAAGAGATTACTAGAACGAAGTAGGAGAAATTTGTTGAGTGTAGATAGTCTAAAGTAGATTGTTGAGTGCAGATAGTTGAAAGTCTTAGTGAATAGCCGATCAAACCAGCTTGATAAAGAGATCCATGTTTTCAGATAGCTGCCACAAAACGTGTATTGTCATCATTCCTCATCTGTCGCTCTGTATTGTCTAATTTCTTCACCTCGCGTTGCTTCCTCATAAATATACTTCCTCCATTTTTATCGTTCTGTAGCTCAATTCTCCCAATCTTTATTGATTTGAAAATAGGTAACTATTGAATCGTTAAAACACGCTTTTTTGTTGTTGTTTGAATTATATATATATATATATATAAATGTAGCGAGGCAGCAGATAATTTACTAAACATATATTGTTAAATATAACAGAAAATGAATGTGTATTATATTTAATCATGAGCCGTTCTAAACATCGTATTTTGGCTTAATTTCAGGTGAAAATCTTGACAAAAATTGTCCAACATTTTGATATATTTTTTATTATTCTGTTTCTAAGCTTTCAGCTCAGCAATCAAAGCAACCCACACTTAATAAAATCACAATTCAATATGGTTACAACACTTTACGTAGCATTTAAATATATTGTTCTGTTAACTTTTCGGTCTCTTACGCGGTGTGACAGCAGAGAACCGCATTACAAATTTCCGACCTGCGTCTGCTATTCAGTGACCATTATCGTCGCATACCAATGTTTTATGTCGACAATAGATAATACCATTTTGATAGTGGATGTCTTTATGGTAACGTTCTTGAAACCCCTATGTGAGCCGAAAGCTTAAAACCAACATAATAGAAAAATATCCTAATATTGGGCAATTTTTGTCTTTATTTTCACCTGAAATAAAGCCCAAATACGATGTTTAGAACGGCTCATGATTAAACATAATAGGCATTCATTGTCATATTTAACAATATATATATATATATATATATATATATATATATATATGCACGAGAAGGATAGAGGGAGAGTCAAGGAGAGGAAAGTAACGGCAGACATACTTGATAGACTTGAGCAAGTGGATGGTGGAGTAAGGCTTGTGAGAGATACCAGGAGAAAAATATTAAGAGCGACAAGGGATAACGGTATGTGGATATGTAGAAATATTTGATTCCCTAGGTCCTGAAAGGACACGGCGCATGAAGAATATGTATATATTATTAGGTTAAATGTGATATCTAGGAAATATACTCCATTAAGGAGTTACAGGGTCGGATAATTAAGAAAATAGAAGAATTATTGTAAATTAAAGAGTAATCAGAAAGACAGCAGATTACGACTAGTATTGCATATAAACTTCTCGGGTCTAACTAATCTGAAAAGCAAGAAGCTGGAAGACAGTTCCAGACAGGAGATAACATATCAAAGAGCACAGCCTACCAATTAACATAAATGTATTTAGAGAAAAGCCACAGGGAAGCAACATTACTTCGTTGGAAATGTGACTGTATCTGAACACCGGGTAATATGTGTCCGGCATAGTTGAGCAATGAACAAATAGTAGACTTCTATATATTTATATATTTCTAATTTATTCGTCCGCAACGACTCTTCCCCCACCGTTAGTGATTTGCAAAAAACCAATGTAGTATATAAATTCATATGTCCATTTCGAGAATGTATCTCTAACAACCTCAATAATATCTACATTGGCCACACTACAAATTCGCTCTCACGGCGTCTGACGTTGCACTTAAATGAAAATTCAAATATATTCCGTCATTTAAAACAACACGGTTATCAACGCACACTTCTGAGAAAAACGCTCGTTGATAACACGTACATACTTAAACAAGAAAATAATAAACAGAAACTAAAAATCCTCGAAGCAATCTACATTAAACAATTTAAACCTGGTTTGAATACAATCAATTTTGATATTTCCAAAAACGTACTCAAATGTCTGTAATCAGATCAGGGACCACAACGCCACTATTTTGTCACTGTCTTCGGCCATCCACCACGGTAGGGATGGACTTATATTTTCAATTTAATTCTCTTTATTGTTAATAACTTAAATGTTCTATGTTTACTGTGTGTTAATATTTACTCTTTGATAATGGATTATGTGAGCCGAAAGCTTAGACCCGATAAAAAATCAACAATTACTGTGATTTTTTGTTGTCTTTCAACGATATCACCATCAAGTATATCAGACGGTATGAACGGATCCTACACAAAATGAATAGACAAAACTTGTCTATATTATTCAATGAAACCTGCATTAATTCTATATATATATATATATATATATATATATATATATATATATATATACTAGCAGTATAGCCCGGCGTTGCTCGGGTATAATGAAAGCTTTAAAACTAATCCATGGTCCTGGAGCTTAGACTCTTTGGACGTTGGCACAAAAGACTAAAAAACAATAGTTGTTTCCAGTCAAAGAGAAACCGTAGACTGAAAGAAAAATGAATGGATATAATCAAATTTTGATTTCCTGGTATCGATATCAAATAAGGTTTTTTCATCGTAAACTGAATTTTGAAGGCTAAATAAGTCCTCTGAGTAAATGGTATTATGGCTGAGACTAAGAACTACAATTATACCTACTTAGAGTCAAACCCGAAGCAAAAACTAAAATAAAAGGGCTGAAAAAATACAGACATACAGGCAGATAACAGACACGCACACAAACATCTTACCTTATTTATATATATATATATATATATATATATATATATATATATATATATATATATATTATCGATTTTCTGCACTATTGTAAGAACTGCAACCTTGAAACTTCTGAATATCGTTTCTTGTGTCTTTCTTTATGAGTGTATCTAATTTGACTAAAATCGGACCTCTCCTCCTATAACCCGATTTTTTCGATTATCGATTTTCAATATTTATCGGGAGTACCTCGACACAAAACCTAGCTAAGAACACTCGCAGACGCTTATAGTACATCTGTGTAAATTTTCAGGAAAATTGGTTCAGCCGTTTCGGAGTCTATAGTTAACGGACACACACACACAGAGACAAAGTTTCATTTATAGATAAGTTTAGATTAGATAAGATGTAGTTAGGAAATAAAAATGGTCTAGTACGACACAGCGAACCAACTTTAGAAGCAGCATTCCTAGCAGTTGATTTAGTTTAGTATTTCCACTTCATATCAGCCGAGAATGTTGGACCTAGAAGGCGCAAAGTGTCGCTTTGTAATGCAGAAAGGGGTCTACAAGATGATGAATATAAAGAGACGTTCAAACTAAAAAGCCTTCATTTGCTCCAATTAACAACTGCTTGCATGGAATTTATCAGAATAAGGGCCGATTTCACTTTATCAATCTGATCAAACTTACTAAAAGGTTGTGTCATCAGCATAGAAACCAATTTGGGAGCTGATACCAGCAAGATGGTCATTGATGAAAATAGAAAACAGGGTACGACCAAGGATAGAGACAAGGGAGACATCGACATTAATGCGAAACGATCAAGAAGAAAGGTTATTCATTTTGTGATTTCATAAGAAAATTTGACATCATTACTTTTCAGTATGTGAAGAAAACTTGCATGTCAAATGCTTTTGTTCTAACCTTAATATTAATGCCATAAATCTATAAATATAGTCCCTAAACCCATAAGTAATATATATATATATATATATATATATATATATATATATATATATAGTGTATTGAGGCAGCAAATCATTTTCTAGACATATACTGTTAAATATAAGAGACAATGAATATCTATTATGCTTAATCATGAGCCGTTTTAAACATTGTATTTTGGCTTTAATTTCGGATGAAAATAAAGACAAAAATTCTCAAAAGTTTGGATAATTTTTTAAGTTGATTCTAAGCTTTCAGCTCACATAAGCCATCTTCAGAAAGGTTACAGAGACGTTAACATAAAAGTATACACCATCCAAGACGATTTTCTCTTGTGTTGACTTAAAACTTTGCGAAGCAACGACAACAGTCACCAAATAGCAAACGCAGCTCGTAAATTTGTAATGCAGTTCTACGACGTTACAACGCGCGAGAAATTAAAAGCCAAAATAAGCTGTTTACAACGGCTCATGATAAACATAATAGACATTCATTGTCTCTTATATCTAACGGAATATATATATAAATATATATGTATTAGTTAGTTTTTGGTCATAATTAAATTAGACCAGTACTCAGGAGTATAATTGATAATGATAATTAAATTAGACCAGTACTCAGTCATATTACTGTACCAAACTATCTAGTCACTAGTTGAAATAAAAATTAAAAAATGGAAAAGAACCTGATAAAATTTTAAGTATAGTAAAACAGCCAAACCATACAACGGTGGTAATATCTGTAGAATGTTCTAGGAGGAAAATTTTGCCAGAACAAAAAAACATTATTAAATGAAAAATAGAAATAATCTCCGAATGTAATTACACCTATGAATGTATATTAAGATCATGCAATAAAAGATAAAGGTGCTTTAAAATCCTCAAGTAACTCCTCCCTAATTTTGAAAATAGTCGGTTTTTTAAAATTTCGTTTCGCGTTTGTAAAATATTCCTGTTTGTACGTTTGAAAAACGTAAAATAATTTATCATAAATCGCCTGAAGATAGCGAAAGGTTGAATACTAGGTTGTAGAAATAACTACAAATGAATATATATATATATATATATATATATATATATATATATATATATATAGGACTACATAAGTGGTGTGTCTTAGGTTACATGTGTGCGATATGTCTATTAAATCGGTTTTATACTTATGTCTGATATGAGATAACGATATATATTTTATATATCAAGAACAGTGGTGAAGAAACTGTGATTAAAGTGGAACAAAGTTTAATTGTGAGGCGTTTCACTAGCTACTACCTCATCGGACTAGGTTTGTTGACGTTATATATATATATATATATATATATATATATATATATATATATATATATAAAGAGAGAGAGGAGTGGGAGAACAAGAGAAAATGAGTTCACAGATGTACAAAATATATACTTTACAACGTCTAGAAAAACACATATATATAAATATTTTTCAAAAATATGCACCTCACTAAATGCAAACATATACAGAGGGTGATGGATTTATCATCTAATTTACACAGAAATGAAAATAACACTAAAAAGATATAATTACAAAAATTAGAAATAAATATCTTCAAGTAATAAAGAGTAAAATTATTCGATAAAATCGTCACTGACTTCTACCACAGCCTCCAAACGATTACGGAATCTCCCGTAACTCTACTGGACGGTCTCCTTGTTTAAATTAGTGAATGCTACCGTAATCCTTGCCATGAGTTCATCATTAGTGTTACAAGAAGTTTTGTTAGTCTCTCGTTCAGCTGCGTCTCACACATGATAATCGATGAAGTTGTAGTCTGGAGAATTAGGTAAGATGTTGGTTGGTTGTCTTGTTTTTATGTCAAATCAACGTCGGCGGGTCATTTATTGCCAACTAAACTTTATTTAATTATTGCTGGTAATACTTTTTTCCTTCAAGAATTTATTGTTGTTTATATAAGTTTTTGTGTCTAGTAATACATTTTCCTCTTCGTGTATCAAGATTCATTAGGATTTGTTTTTAAGGGCAGGGGTTCCCAAATCCTACCCTTGATATTTAACCCATAACTGGAGGGAAGGGACGGATTAATACCTTTCCCAATGGTACCAGTGCTTAAGTGAATGCAGGGAATTCAACTGGAATTCGAACTCGGCTCACCAATTTCTCTTTCCGAGCCGATATCCACTGCACCACAACGCACATCCGTCACTAAACGCTTACAGCACATGGTATTTCCAAGCGATCACCCATCTAAGTACCAGGCTCAACGTTTCTTAACTTCGGTGATCGAGTGAGAAACGGTGTATTCAACGTGATATGGCAGTAAGCCCGTGTAAGATTTAAGGGATTATATAGTAGCAGAAATTGTCGGACTGCTATGGCTCTGTTCTCCTGTTTGTGTGACACGGTGGAGATTCCTGTTGACAGACATGGGTTCTTCTAGCAACCGTATTCTTAACACAGGGTTTTTCAAAGAACTAGATTTATTTATCAGAACGATTAGAGTAAGTATTACGAGGTGTCGTACCTTCGTCATCACAAATTAGACCCATTCAACCATTGTCCTCGGATTGCCACTCAAACGCGCTGAAATATTCGTTTTAGAACTTCCCGCGTGAATGCCAAGCAGTACAGCATGTAGTCTCAAAATTTGTGGCAGAGTTAATTCGGTCACGGGGTTCGTGCTTTCGCAAACAGTGCCCAACTGACCCTAGCAAATTGTGCAGTCTACAAGATCAAAAACAAGCAATACGGCTTCGCGAAATTAAAAATTATAATATCGCGACAATTTATACATCACATCTTCTGTGTGTATGTATGTATGTGTGTGCGTGTATATATATATACAGAGAAAGAAAGAGAAAGTAAAAGAAAGATTTAAAGGGAAAGAGAGATTTATCAATAGGCATATAATATATATATATATATATATATATATATATATATATATATATATAACTATTGATAAATTTTTGCCCTTTAGCTTTTTATATATATATATATATATATATATATATATACCTATTGATAAACCTTTCTTTCCCTTTAAATCTTTCTCTCTCTTTCCCCCTCACTCACTCTCTCTCTCTCTATCCCTCTATCTCCGTAACTTTCTATGTTTATATTTATACCTAAAGGGAAAGAAAAACTTATCAATAATTATATATATATATATATATATTCTATGAAAAGTATGAATGTCAAGACGTACAGATTTAACATATATATATATATATATATATCATGCAAGATGGTTGGGGAGAGAAAAAAGCGGCGGGAAAGCTCGTGAAGAAGTGACATGTCTATTTACCTGCTTCAAAATGTTATTTAGGACCACGGGGAAATAGCAAACAGAAAATTTTATAAATATGTTTTTTTTCCCTTTACGGTACGTTAAAGAAAAGAAAAAATGTTGGAAAAACGGGAACTTAAAGTCGCCATAATCGAACTCTGGCCGACCACTGGTGTATTGAGACTTGAAGGCAGCACTTGGCAACAGAGAAAGAAATGTCAAATTTCGATTGGACCTTGTCAGCGCAAGGACACATCGCGAAGCAAGCCAGAATGGGTGGTTCCCTTGGGTACTTACTCTTTCGGTCAAGTAAGAAATAAAACCAGAATAAGAAAATATGAGGGGAGAAAAAAGATTATGTGGCACAAGACTGTATAAATGTCTATTAGTATCTCGTCTTTTTTTCTTCTTGTTTTCGCCATAATGCTTTCGAACTTCAGAAAAATTATGTACAAACATATTTACAAACAAGCTTACGAACAAACCCAACAAACGAATTTCTCTCATTTTATACATATATATAGACTTACATATATATATATATATATATATATATATATATATATATATATAAGGGATTATACAGTTACAGAAATTGTGTGTGTGTGTACCTGTAATGAAAAAATATGAAAAATATATCAAATACATATATGAAAAAAATGATGTGTAAGAACATGCATAAATGCAACAATAAATGTGTGTGTTTATTTGTGTGAGAGTGTCTATTTAATGCATATCATCAGACAACTCTATTTGTAACCTGAAAACATTAGAACAAGAAAATAAATCCAAGGCGCCACAACAAAATCACAATATTTTTATTATTTTTATAATCATTTCACCCCAAGCACGGCGGCACCACCACTGGAAAAAGAACAGAGGGAATAAGTTACCGCAGATGTCGAATAAAGGATAAAAGAACAACTGGAATTAAGGAGATAAAAGATGGCAATTGACGATTCGCATTGTAGATTTTATCAGGAAACCAAGTATATGGAAGGGAGTTCCACAGGCGGGAAGTACGAGAAAAGAAACTGTGAGAGTAGAAAAAGAGGTTACATTTTACTATTTTGACGGTAAAAAGCGTGGGACCTCGTTGTCAATCTAGTAGCACGAGTAAACACGTCAGAGTATATATACATATATTATTATCACTTAAGCACTTTCATCTGTGTTTGTATGAAAGGCAATAAAGTCACTAAGAGATAAGATAAGTTATGCATTCTTTTTCTAAAGACAAACTGGAAAATGCGTAAAGTGAAGTATTCTATTTAATGAATCACAAAATAGCTGACAGTCATGCCAGTAGATATGAAATGAGTGACTGAGTGAAGGACAGTATCAATATGAGAACCAAACAGTTGAAAATGCTATCTTTTCCTGCAAGTGAATTAACCAATATGCATATCTACTCGTCATATATAACCTAAATTCTCCCTAGTTTTTGAAAAATATAGCGAGACAGTGTTATGAACCATTTATGATTAAATAGATTATATAAATATTGTATAAGAATGCATAAATCGAAACTGCTAAAAAAATAAGAATATTCTTTCGAAAAGCTAATAGGTTATTTTTGTAACTTGTTTGACTTGATCAGGAATAATGTTACTTATCTTCCATGACACTAGCGAATTAATTTTGATCTATTTATCTGTTCTAAGCTATCTTAACCTGATCCATTTTGATGAAAGTACTAATGTACATTGTATTAATTTGACTCATCATGCTATGAAAGTCAATTCCTCACTACCCAATTTGGTTTTGGTTTTGTTACAGAGTGCAATGATGTCATATTTAATCAAGCATCTTCAGCAAATTGGATAATTCTTCAATAGAAAATTGTATTTCTGCTGTTTCGACCTCAGCAGCATAAGACTACTTCAATAGAGACTTTCATTTCTCATTCATTCCAAACTGCCTTCCAAGATCTGAATCCACTGGACGTCTACATCTAATAAAGAAACTATATCTGTCCTAACAGCTGTATATGTCTGATATCGAAACATTTATAAAATTATCAGGAGTATAACAATGTGGAAATATGAATTCCAATTAAATATCTTTTTCTTGACTATGCTACTTTATTTTCATATATAAAAATATTAGTACTGATCTATTTCCAATAAAATACAACGTCACTGTTTTCATCCCGATGCCAATGTACAGATGATAAGGTTGATGGAGGTATGCTGATTACATAGGTATCCTTATTTAGGACAAAATATATAATATATATGTATGGAATAATTAGTAACAGAAACATTATTATGAGCCGGATGCGGAAAGCGTAATCAGGAAGGCAGTAGATAACCATTGGCACTGTATTTATATTTTCGAAGATTAAAGTGAACTCGAAAGTATGGAACCGGAAAGGAGTTCCACACGCGAGAAGTACAAGAAAAGAAAATTGTTAGCATAGAGCTTAGGGCAACATCTAACCTGTTCAATTATACACTAATGAGAATCATAACGCCAGTCTTTTACTGCACTTACATTTTTAAAAACAGTCTCGGTACCAAAGCGAAGAGCTCATTCGAACACTTACCATGAAAGGATTTATAGAAAAGACACTGTGAGGCACACTTACGGCGGTGATAAATGACTGAAGCCGGGCGTCCAGATCAGGACCAACAACTTTGCTGATGCTTCTTTGGATCTTTTCAAGGATCTTTATCTAAAGAGCAGGGACACCGGACGCTATGCAGCAGCAATATTCAACGCACTGACGAATGGTAGACTTATAGATATGTAAGAAAAATTATGGTGAGAAAAAATGTCTCGAACAACACAGTGGACCGAATTTCTAAAAAGCTGATCTAGCAATGGATTCAATATAGTGTTTTCACTTTATATCAGCTAAGAACGTTCGACCAATATATATATATATATATATATATATATATATATATATATATATATAAGGGTAAAAAACAGAGGGATCTCGATATGTAAAGTCACAAGTTTATTCGCCTAAAGAGAGTCAGCTTTAGACTTGAAACATGTGTAGTGACACAAATACCATTATGGACACTTAATATAACATACAAAAAACATGTAATAATAATAATAATAATAATAGCAACAATAAATCTACACTTTAAACAAGACGTTCACGGCTTTTCGCACTTTTTCTTCTTCTATATATATATATATGTGTGTGTGTGTGTGTGTGTGTGCGTGTGTTTGTGTGTGTAACTGACAAGGAAGTTGTTAATATATTTTATTTAATTTTTCTAGTATTCTTAGCTGTTTCTTTTTTGCTGGAGATAAGGAATGTAAAAATGATCTATACTTTTTGACTTTCCAAACGCTTTCAGCCACTTCACTGGCCATTTTCAAGGATGTTATTTTTCCAATGTAAATATTTCATCCACATCTTTTGACTGTAATATAATTTTTTGTGTTTTTGAAAAGAAGCGTTCTTTAAAAGTTATCATGTGACGCGTGCGACTGGACATCGCGTAAGTCTATTTAAAAAAGATTTCAAAACTCCATTTTCACTGTTAAATAATGAAAGGTTAATGGTAGGAGAAAATTATTTGATAGATAATACCCCTCTTATATTGAGGGACTTCTGATACTGTGATTTAATAGTATTTTTGAAATGTTAATTGAAATTTTTCTTAAGGATTCTTATAAATTATTTCAAAAACATATACATATACACGCGTGTATACGAACATATATAAATATTTCTGGTGTTAATAAAACACTGCTCAATGTAATATAACAGCTATTATTTACAATTAAAAATTGAAAGAACTTTGTAAAACGAGATTCATGCTTGGTCAATTTTGCCAATAATCAGGAATGATGTATGTTGGCACCTTGTAGAAAACGTGAAATTGTTATGTCATATAATAAAGCCAGTCAGTAAAGTGCCACACAAGATACAAGTTTGGGCGATCATGTCTCGAAAGAGATATGACTGACTGGGCAAAAGATTATCCCACAGTAGTTTGCCATTGCTTTCTGCGGTAGACTGATTGCCAGCCAAGGCTATAGAACTCTATCTATCCTATTATTTAACCTATAACTGGAGGGAAGAGACGGATTAATACCGTTCCCAAGGGTAATTGTGCGTAAGCGAATGCCAGGAATTCAACTGGAATTCGAACTCGACTCCTTGATTTGTCATTCCGAGTCGATATTCACTGCACCACAACATACATCCAGATAGTAAATAATATGATAAAGTAAAAGTTACAAAAAATAAACCGATTTTTGTTGCAATACAACAAAGCATTTCGGAGAAATAAACGATCCCAAAAAACAATATTTTTTATTAATTTTTGCCGCACCCTGGGTATCAATTGAAAGTTTTGTTCGTATATCAAGGCATCCGACGTTAACCTACCGGTAACTCCATTTTGGTTGATTTTGGGAGAAGTGGGGTTGATTTTTGACGAAACCTGTCATTGATTCGAAATTTTTTGTGTACATCAAAGGTTCGAACTTTGATCTCCAAGTTATCCTATTTTGGTTGAATAAGGCGTCTCAGAGGAGAAGAGTTCGTAAATTCTTAACTTTTCGGTGATTTCTGCCGTACCCTGTAAATTGTTTTGAAAATTTTTGCGTGCTTTAAAGATTGATCGACAAGTGACCCAGTTTTGATTTAAATCTGACCAAGTGTTTCAGAGAAGTAGGATTCCTTAGAATGGAGACAGAGAGAGACACAGACAAACATATCCATTCATATATATACTAGCGCTATAGTCCGGCATTGCTCGGGTGTAATGAAAGCTTTAAAACTAATCCATGGACCTGAAGCTCAGACAATTTGGACGTTAGCACGAAAAACGTAGGTTATTGAAAGGTTGATCTCGAAGCCGTAGAATTTCTCCAACAACACAACCAGCATGCAACGCAAAAAAAAAGGACGCGTCTTTTGCCCAAAAGACGGCGGTGCCGCTACCATAATCAGTCAGAAGCAGGCAAATGAGAGGAATTCCTCTCGTGGATTACTTACACTGTGCCAGGGTTCAGCTGGCAGTGGGAGTTATTCGCAAATCCCCTTATTACTTTTTGATAGATACTGTTGGTTTGGGCTAACGATTTTTTGTCCATACAGCTTTCAATGAACGTTAGTCTCACTTCACACTTTCTCTTACTTCAGTTGCTTGCTGGTCATGAATTGCGTGAATGCACTCGATTGATGCGACAGGTTCAATGAATCCCTGTCTCTCTCTAATTGCATCTCGCTTCTAAGACATGGCAGTTTTGGAGCTAATCTCCGCAAAGTACGGTCTTGTTATATCTCAGACAATTTGTCTGATCCGTAGGAAAGTAAAATTAGCCCTGTTAATAAATCGATCCTATGCAAACAGAGCGCTTAAATGTGTCTAAATATCGTAAGGTTTTTAAAAATTACTTAACATTTCACGCAGCACGTATCATAAATTCAATTTTGGCCACCCTGGTTACTTAGGTCACGTTAATTAGGGGAAACTTATATTTAGAGGATACTGTCCCAAGCATTTGCCTTTGTGGGCTGTGGGTATATTGTGTTTTTTTTTCTTTCCTAATGCGGATCCCTAAGCTTGCCGTGAGTTGCCCACAGACGCAGAGGCTAAGGGAGACCGGGAGCCGCCGGTTACCGGACAGACGCCCCAATGGTTGGCAACCCTCCAGAACTTCAGTGAAAACTACATTTTTCGCTTTATCTTGCGGTGCGAAGGTGAAAGCATCATTCTTACTCTCCACACGTGAGCAGCCAACTGAAATTTAACCGTGCAAGAAGCATAGTTCCGCAGAGGCTAAGGGAGACCGGGAGCCGCCGGTTACCGGACAGACGCCCCAATGGTTGGCAACCCTACAGAACTTCAGTGAAAACTACATTTGTCGCTTTATCTTGCGGTGCGAAGGCGAAAACATCATTCTTACTCTCCACACGTGAGCAGCCAACGGAAATTTGACCGTGCAAGAAGCATAGTTCCGTAATGTACAATCTCGACACTGAGAACGTTTGAAAGCGTTGCTCATACTGCCAATTTGCATGTAAGCACATGAAGTGTAGTTGACAGAAGGCGCGTAGTGGAAAGCACGTCGTAACCAAAATGTTTTATTGAGACTGGTTATCCATCGGTTAGCTGCCCAAAATCGGTTATTGTTTTCAAGGATAGCATTCCATTGCTGTGGAGTTCGTAATGGAGGAGGCGACCCTCGCAAACCTAGCGAAGAGATGTTCTGTACTTTCGGCAGCCATCGAAGCTGAAGTAGAGAGACAGTTTCTTAAATTGCGAGCCTTCCGCACATTCTGTACTTTTAGCCGCCCGTGAACGTTTCTTAGCAGCGGCGTCCATTAATCACCGAGACCGTCGCTGCTCCGTATTTTCGGCAGCCCATGAACGTACCTTAGCAGTGGCGTCCGTTAAGCGCCGTGAACGTTGCCGTTCTGTACTTTCATAAGTCTTTAAAGCGGCCCTATCAGCTGTAACTTGAACGTTAAACTCATTCCGTATGGAGTCATCCAAACTGAACTGTCACGTACGACACAAATAGAAAAACTGAATCCGATTTTTAGATCTTCATACGTCGAAAGCGACGGGAGATTCAACCATATATATATATATATATATATATATATATATATATATATATATATATATCCGCAGAGAGATATGTTTCGCTGTATCACAGCTCATCAGTACGGTTAGACACCAATTGCTTTTTAACCCAGGCTTGAAATCAGACCTAACTGACGTCAGTCGGCGATTCTAACTCTGGGCTATGGGCGCTCGGTAGAAGAAGGTAGACATTTTATCGCGTATATAATGATTATGCCAGGGTAGCTACTGTTTTTTAAAGTCCCCCATTCTTCCAGAGTACTCAGTCAGGGTATAAAATGAATATATATCTATATATATGTATATATATTTTTTTGTTTGAACATTATTTTAATTAGTACTCGTATCTAGTAGATATTTTGTTTTAATTAAACCTATATATGTATATATATATATATATGTGTGTGTGTGTGTGTGTGTGTGTGTGTGTGTGTGTGTGTGTGTGTGTGTGTGTGTGCATTTTGGTATAGTGCATATTGGCTCGGAAGGAGAAATCGGAGAGACGAGTTCGAATTCCAGTTGAATACCCTGCGTTCACTTACGTGCTTATACCCTTGTGAAAGTTATTAATCAGTCTCTTCTCTCCAGTTATGTGTTAAGTACCAGGACAGATTAGGTTCTATAGCCTTGGCTGGCAACCAGGCTACCACAGCAGGTAGTAGCAACCTGTTGTGGGATAACTGAAAGTCTATAGTATATTGTCTGTTTAATCATGGCATTTATCAATAGTTCCAAAAAGTGTGGATGGTTCTGCACAAGCTTTCTCCACTTTAATCAAATATCTTGTGTGGATCTTCTGGCGGTTTGTGTTCAACTGAAGCAGCTAGGTTGTTAGAATCGGACCGGAGAGTCCATTATATACACACATTTTTACCAGCCTAATTATTTACCATAAAAATATCGGTTGTTAAAACCATTACATTAATCTTCAAGATTATCCTTAACATTGTGTGTTAATATTTGTTAATTATTACAATACACTTTCAAAATGATATGCTTAATTACGTAGCTTCGAAAATTCTGTAATATAAGGCTTCATTTAATTTCGATTATGCTGTGGAATCATTCGTGGTCGAGCGGTCTCAAACGCACTAGATCAATTGGTGCCTTCCCCTGTGTTCTCAGGGGTTGGAATCCTGTTGAATGACAGATTTTCGTAACAAAATTCCTCTTAAATAATCAGGCCCGTAGAAATTAATATACTTTTTCATTAAAAACAAATTTTTAAACAAATAAATTAAATATGTCAGTTGTTAAAACTATTTCGTTAAACCTCAGGACTTACCATTATATTAATGCATATTAATATTCAGGTGTTAATAAAATTGCTCAATTTAGTATGAACAGAGCTACTTTATATAAATGAATAAACATGCATATTGTCCATCAGGCTCATTTAAGAAAGTGAAATACTTTCAGTGTGTAGATTGCATCTGATGATTACATAACGCATGAAACTTCGAGTCGTATCATCGACGTGAGACAATGTACATGTTTATTAATATATCATTAATCGTTCTGTTAATACTACATTGAATACTGTTTTATTAACACTTGGATAATATTATACATGTATAGCCTCATATGTATATTTATTAATTCACATGACTATATATATATATAATCATATCATTATAAATTAAAAATAATTTGCATCACTGAAATTTCTATGTTTCAAGATTTCTATCTCGTCTTCAGGCAATGTTAAATGTGGTTGTGAAAATGATTTTTATTTAAATATAAGAAACAACACGATTGTTATATGGGAAGACATAAAATTTGTGTGTGTGCTTCTTTTAACTAAAAGGATGTGTATTTGCTTTTGTTTTTATATATATATAAAGCCAAATACAAATCTTTTCTATATCCACCAGAAATCTAACCATCCTTAATATGCTATTAAACATTTGCCCTCATCAATAGTATATAGAATTAGTAGAAATTCAAAAATGAAGAAGTATTTAAGAAGCATAACAATTGTTATAACACTGCCTTAAAAATAGTGGATATAAAAACCCAAATATTAAATATGTAAAAAAAAAAGCAACACCCGAAAAAAATAGGAATAGAAATATTATTTGATACCCACCATCTTTCAACTAAATGATTAGTCGTGAATTGGGGAAGAAATTTCTCGCATTAAGAAACACTTTCCAGAAAAGAATCCATTAAATAAGATTTTCAGTAAAAATACTATCAAATTAAGTTATAGCTGTATGAATAATCACAATAATATTATCTTTAAAAGTTTTAACACAGTTAATAAAAATATTCAAATAACGGAAAAGAACTATTTGGACAAGAATAAATGTAATTGTAGAAACCCTATAGATTGTCCGTTGGCAAACAGGTGCCTTCCGGAATCAATCGGCTATCAATGTAAAATATCTTCAGTGGAAAACCCTAACAATGTAAAGCTTTATGTCGGTAGTACTAAGAACACTCTGAAAAAAACGATTTTTTAACACATATCTTCATTTAATAATAATAATTAGTACAGAAGTAGAACATACCTATCGAAATATTATTGGCATCTAAAGGAAACAAATAAAAGACCCCTATGAAAGTGGAAAATATTAAAAGAAGCTAAAACATGCAAGTCTTTAAACGACCCATGCCTTTTGTGTCTAGACGAAAAGCTATATATTATTAAATTTCTGAGGAATAAAAATTTATTAAATAAACGTAATGAAATAAATGTCATGTGTAGACTTTGCAAAATGATCAGCTGAGACTATGAATGAAAAATAATTTTATATTAATTACCATGCATATACCCAATAATTCGCTTAAGGAAAATAATAAGTAAGCAGATATTAAAATAAGGAAATTGGTATTTAAATGTTTTCATAATAGATAAATTAATATTTAAAAAATTGTATGAATATAGTAAGAATTAAATTAGATTAAAAAATACAAAATGTTATATATGAATTTAAATTTTGAAAAAAATTAGAATTTAATACGTACTGAATTGAACTAAAATAGATTTACTCAAAAACCCCTTAAAGTTTGATTAATAATATAAAAAGTATTCTTTCTTTCTTCATCTCTTTTCTTTTTTCTATAAGAAGAGATCAATATATGAAAAAAGCCGAAAGAACATTTTTGGTACAAGAATGTATACATCAATAGGTAAAAGGATCTGGTGAAGGGTAATAGAAATAAAATTAGGTCAAATGTAAGTTGACACTTTGACCGTTAGCAAGAATGAAAGAAAATATTTATCCCCTAAAAATAGAAACTACTTGCCAAATTTCAAAAGAAATCTCTATTCTGATTAGTTAAAAGGAACACAAACAGAAATGTTATGTCTTCCTATGTAAGAAACGTTGTTTCTTATATTTAAATGAAAATCATTTTCACAATCAACATCTAACATTGCCTGAAGACGAGGTAGAAATCTCGAAACATAGAAATTTCCGTGTCGTAATGTATTTTTAATTTGTAATTATATGATTATATTATGCTCTACAGTATTAATTGTATTGAGCAATTTTTTAATAAAAAACACTAAATGCCAAAATCGTAAAACCTTGGGTCCTTTTTAACTGGATTTATATCGCTCATTCAGTAATGAATTTGAGAACACTGGCTACTGGCGCATGATATATCATACGCTAAAAGTCTGCCCCCTTCTACTAAGTGTCAGTAGTTCAGAGGTAGGACCGCCGACTGACTCCAAATCGGTGGGGTATTAATCCTGAGTGAAAAGTAATCGGATGTCTAACCGTACTGATGAGCTGTGATACAGCGAAACAGATCTGTCTGCGGATGACTATATATATATATATATTTTAATTCAGATACTTCAATCCAAGGGAAAAAAGCAGGAAGGTAAATTCCAAAAACCCGATCCTAATTAATATTAAAAATTTTATTTTAATATTAAAAAAATGTTGCAGGAAGAGAGCTCCATGTAATAAAACATTACAGAGCAAATATATATATATATATATATATATATATATATATATATATATATATATATAACACACACACACACATATATATATATATATATATATATATATATATTATAATTATTATTATTATTATTATTGTTAAAGAAGACTGATAAGTGACCGCGATTAATCTATTTATTTAAAATTATCTCGCGATCGTGAACTCTTTTTCCCTTCTGGACTTAAAAACTCTTTAAATGTTCGGGACTATGACACCATATGCCTCTTAAGGGACTGCGTTCCAGATCAAACCAACTTCATAAATAATTATATTGGACATGACACTGCATGCCTATCGGGAGAACATATGTTGCACCTCTTTGACCATAGCGCAGCTGGGATCCATTTGGTCTCATATTGAGGGCTGCCGAACTCCGTCCGCAACACAGTTCAATTTGGAAAGTACAAGTAAGGTAACCTCATTCCTCTGTAGAAAAGATTAGAAATAATTAAAATGGTAAGGCGGAAAAGGTTAACATTCAAGGTCAAAGTGTTGTAAGCTGTGGGCGCTTCTACGGTTTGCTGACCGCGTTTGAGAAATAAAAGAATTCCTACAACTCTAAATCAGTCAGTTAATTACGTGAAACCAGACATAATACACGCTTTTAGGCGATCATGTCTCGAAAGCGACGCGACTGACTGGGCAGAAGATTTTCCCGCAGTTGGTTGCCATTACTTTCTGCAATATACTGGTTGTCAGCCAAGGCTACAGAACCCAAGCTGGAGGGAGAAGGGACGGACTTATACCTTTCCCAACTGTATTTGCGTGTATGTTAACTAAACTGGAATTCGAACATGGGTTTCTGATTTCTCATTCCGAGACGATATCCACTGCACCTAAACGCATATCCTAGATACATATGTTAAAAAACTTCCATATATGTAGTTATAAATAAAAACTATCCTTGATAATGACTGAAGGATTGGCCAAGAAATGAGACGAATGACGAACGGTCAGCGAAAGTTACAGCAATTGCGAGATCAGGTAAGCGAAAAAAAAAGTGTAAAAAAATTGAAAGAAGAGAGAAACAATGCGCACAGTTGTGAAAGCATGAAGTGTACCACCATTTTGCGTCAACTTACTGACCTCGAAACTCCAATCGACACAAACGCCTGATAGAAAGAACGTTCGGACAGATTTTACACACATAATGTCTAGTGGTAATAACCCTTATATGAACGCAGGAAAATTTAAATAAAATGCTTAATCAGAGTATCTTGTCAGTCGTATTTAGTAAAACTTGTATAAAAGAGGGTCTGTTGGCTAAATACACAAATGATATATATATATATATATATATATATATATATATATATATATATATATATATATAAGGGTCATATTTCCCTTTATTATTAAAATAAATACAGAAGTATATCGTTTAAAAAAATGGGGAATTTAAGGTGCCTTTCGACCGACACTTTAATCATCAAATTAATCGTCAGATTTATAAAACAAAGAAATTGATAGAAAAAATTATTATATCTAACACACACACACACACAGAGGGGTGAGGGACAGACAGATAGACAGACAGACAAAACAAACGTATCTACATTTAACCCGAATTTCACATAGACAAACTAGAATTATGATACAGTTACATACATAAAACAATATTTACGTTTTACTTTTCATTAAACTTCTAAGCTGTTAATAGTCTAGATTTTCGAAGGAATGTGTCATTCCAAGTTAATTTCAGAAAGAACGCCATAAATTATTATTATTAAAAAAACAGCGCTTAACTAACCAAGCCTGTTCAACCAATGAAAATTAAATAACAGAAAAATACCAGTATTCCTTTCTTTCTTTCATATTTCATTTTTTCATGTAGCTTTAATAAAAACTATCATATGTATATATTAGCATCTATCTATCTATCTATCTATCTATCTATCTATCTATCTATCTATCTATCTATCTATATATATATATATATATATATATATATATCTTAGAAGTAGTAAAATCTAATGGGTTAACAGTCCACTGTTTGTACTGATTTACTTTAGTAAAAGTGTTTGATATTTAGTAGAGCATTATATGCATGGTAATATTTTTATTATAAGTTTTTTTTATAAGTTTATAATAAAAACATAGTTTAATGCAACACAAAAGCCGTTGTGTTTCGGTACTACCTTTTTAGCACCTCGTCAGGTAGTGAAATAATAAAACAAAAACATCTCCTGTGTTGCAGTAAACTATGTTTTTATTATAAGCTTATAATAAAAATATTACCATATATATATATATTGCATGTTTGCGTGTGCGTTTGTTAATAAATTCACGTACAGTGCGACATCTAAACTTGGCCCCGCCTGAACTGCAGTAGACTCAAGTTAAAATATACTGGACTGTTGAGTCTGGCTGCTTGTGTGACATGATAGTTATTGTATCTGAAAGTGGAATCAGTGTTAAGAAGTTCTTTTCAATGCCGAAATACATCAGGAACTGATTAAGTCGTTTTTGACGGAGGAAACGTGATTTTTAAAAGTCTTTTCCAATTCGTTATTCAATACGTTATACCAATTAGTCTAATACTTAAAGTTTATATTGCTCGATTGATTGAGATGCCTTTTTAGGGCTTATCAAACTTTCCGGGTTATTCAAAGTCAGAAAGTATTTTTAGATTATGTGAAAATTTTGATATAATAATGCAATCCTGATGCAAATCCTACTAATTAACTTATAGCTTGAAGTAGAATTGATGAACTTATAACATAACCAAGAGTATTTTGAGCGTAAGGGCAACATAACTGGAATTGAAACTCGGCTCTTCTATTAGTAATTCTGAGCCATTATCTATTAAATGACTCACACATCCAAGTTTAGAACACCAGACATTTGCAAGCAGTCAGCAATCTAGATACTGATATTAATTTACTTTGTTGATCGTACGGGAACCGATCTTTTAATGTGATATGGCCGTAATTGGAGTTTATATGTCATATTTATCCCATATATATATATATATATATATGTGTGTGTGTGTGTGTGTGTGTGTGTGTGTGTGTGTGTGTGTGATAATATTTATCGAAAAGCTATTATTTCAGATTTTCTGGATCCTATGTATTTGTATATATTTGTTAAATAGTACTTCTGTCAGAGAAAAAAATACATTTCTCTGTTCGCTTCCATTCATTGCTTCTGAAGATCAAACGCTGTATACGGCGAAACGTATTCTGTCTGTTTCATTTGAACCTTGCATCACTAATAACACGCCCATTTCTGTACAAACACACACAGATTCAAGAAATTCTTTCTCTTTTTTTTATTTTTTATTTACTTATTTATTCATCTTCTTATTTTTTTGCCAGTGTTTGAACATATGCAAAATTCTGAGTCTCGTTCATCTCTATCGCCGAATAAACACGGCTTAATTAAAATGACATGTGTGTTATCAGGAGAATTCGATGCCAAAGCTGCTATAATAATCAGAACAGCCGTTATAGTTAAATGAAATTACTCTTCTCTCCCACTCACTCTCTCAGTCTTATAAGATGGAGCAAATATTATTTTCGTAAACGCTGTATTCATTTCAGTTTGCATACACGGTTGCTCTAAAATTGCAAGTCAAGCTTTTTTTTTTTAATCAATTAACCACAGGGAAAGCGATAACGCTACTAAGACGCATGGGGATACTGGGAGTGAAAAGCAGTTATTTTTTTAGACAGATACAGAAACACAATCCTAAGCAGATAAAAAGAGATAAATCTCTATTCCTGTTC
>JBBBDQ010001293.1:317500-437500 GCA_037127315.1 Ascarosepion bandense
GCAATGGGAATATGAATCTGTTAAACATTTATGGTGTTGGTGAGTCAGTCGACAGGCTAGCCCTCCCCTTCAGACCACACTGTCGTAAGTGATGTAAATTCAGTCCCTAAACTGCAAACAGAAACGAAACAAAAGCAAAAACAGCGAAAAGAAGAGGGAAGTAAACTGTCATAACCTGTTGCTCTTCCTTAAAGATAAAATGTTGAGTCATGTTTACTGAAGTCCGAGTCGCCAGACACGGGGCAAAGAGATATGAATTGTATGTAAGGAGAGATGTGCAAAGTGATGACGGTCCAAAACGCGAAGTTTTAAAAAATGGCTGCCGAGAAAGTTGAGATGCGATAACAAGAGAAATGACATGGTGAGGTTAAAGTTACATAATAGAAATCGACAGGAATTAGTTATTCACACTGTCATTAAGTAGAGTATGACTAATAGTATGTAAAGTCTATTGACAATAATAATAATAATAATAATAATAATAATAATAATAATAAAAATTAATTATTATTATTATTACTACTATGAGGATAATAAAAATGCTGATAATAATAATGATATTTATTATCATTATTATTATGAGGATGATAATAGTAATAATAAATTTATTACTACTATTATTATTATGATGATGATGAGGATGATAAAAATAAGAAGAAGAAAAATAAAAAGGAGAGGAATAATAACAATAATAAGAAAAATGAAGGAGAATAATAATAATAATAATAATAATAATAATAATTATTATTATTATTATTATTATTATTATTATTATTATTATTATTATTATTATAAAAATATTTAGAAGAAGGACAATAATAGTTCTGATTAATCTTCCTATTATTATTATGAGTATGATGATAGCAATAATAAAAATAAGAAGAAGGAAGAAAGTAATAATAATAAGAAGAAGAAGAAGAAGAAAAAAGAAGAAGAAGAAAAAAGGAGAATAATAATAATAATTATAATATTAATGATTGCTGTTGAGTTGTTGTGGCGAAAGTTGTAGTGACCTGTTGTTCTCGAGGTAAAACACGAAAAACAGAAAATAGGTTCAAAACAGTGTATTAGTATAACAAGAACATATATACAAAGTAAGTATAAATAATCAGTAAATAGAAATGCCCGAACGGCACATTTACGCATCTCATTGCCTGGATCGTATCTGGCTTTACCTGCGCACCAAACTGCGTCCTCCGGAAGTCACGCGGGTAATTATATATAACAAGATGAAGAGTCCCTTCCTCGTAGAAAGGCACTATAGCAATGATGATGATAATTAGAAAGAAATAACAAGCATTATTCAATAATAATAGAAGCCAACAAATTAAACAAAAATATATCAAGAACTGCGAGTCAAAACTAATACAACTATTGCATCGACAAAAGACGAAAAAAAGCAAATGCAAAAGTAATAGACCACATTAAGAAACATTGGCAAAATAAGCTTCTTTTTAGTCAATACTCTGCTCCTACCAAACAATCTGATGAAGACAAACCCATGATATGGTTAAGTCGTTCAGGGTTACAAGCTGAAACCGAAGGTTTTATTCTTGCAACTCGTGGTGCAATGGATATCGACTCGGAACGACAAATGGGGGTGCCGATGTCGAATTTCAGTTGAATTCCTTGCATTCATTTACGCACAAATACCCTTGGGAAATGTATTAAATAGTCTCTTCCCTTTAGTTATGGGTTAAATAATGGAACAGATTAGGTTCTATAGCCTTGGTTGGTAACCAGTCTACCGCAGAAAGCAATGGCAACACTGCGGGATAATCTTCTGCCCAGTCAGTCATGTCTCTTTCGAGACATGATCGCCCAAAGCGTGTATCAAGTATGGCACTTAGCTAACTGACTGACATAGGACCAATGCTTACTAAATATAAAATACTTGACAAGAACATATACTGAAAAATTTTGTTAATCCAAAATGCAGCCTCTGTGATAAATATCCAGAAACAATTGTCCATCTCTAATCAGGTTTCAGGGTGTTAATCCCCCAGAATACAAAACTCTTCATGATAGAGTGTGCAAATATCTGCACTGAATAATCTACAGCTTTTCAGGGAAGGGAACTGCAAGAGACTGGTATGAACATCACTCAAACCAAGTTCCAGATATAGGACCTTTTAAAATTGTAGGGCACTTTAGAATAAACATAGACAGAACAATCAAAGCTAATCGCCTAGACATTGTGATCAAAGACCACAAGAACATAAGGTGCTTTCTTATTGACATAGCAGTTTTCGCAGCTTCTAATATATCTTAGAATTATCAAAATACAAGGATCTTGAGGTGGAATTTTTATTTAGAAAAAGGGGCGTATGGGGACAACAATAACTCTAGATGTAGTTGGGTCCCTCTGTTTGATTAGAAAAGATTCAGAAAGATTCCTGGTATTTCATAACTTAAAGAAATACATAAACATTATACTCAAAAGTGAATCTCACATATAACGCACTTCTTTATCTATGCAAAATGTGCATGATCTTAGGTTTTCTATGTGACTTTTTCTCTTGTTTTTAATAAAATGCTTAGTATTTTTTACAAAATGCTTAGGTCTCTGGTTGTGACCCGAAAGGAATGAAAATACGTAAGGAATAATAATAATAATAATAATAATAATAATAAGGCTTTATTCTTGCAGCACAAGACCAAAGTCTTTTCACGAGAAACTTTCAGGCAAATATTATGCATAATAATATGGATCCAAAATGCAGGTTTTTTGATAAACACTAAGAAACAATAGACCACCTAATCTCAGGCTGTTCTGTGCTTGCCCCAAATGAATATAAAAATCGCCACGATAGAGTTGGGCAATATTTACATTGGGCAATATGCAAACATTATGGAAAAGCTGTAGGCAAACACTGGTATGAACATCACCCAGCACCGGTTACAGAAATAGAAGATGTAACCATTCTATGGGATTACACCATCTACACAAACAGAAAAATTGAAGCAAACAGGCCAGACATTATTGTTAAAAACCAGAAGGAGAAAACTTGTCTATTAATTGATATGGCTTGTCCAGCGGATTGTAACATAGCAATCAAGGAATTTGAAAAACTGTCAAAATATAAAGACCTGGAAATTGAAATAGAAAAAATGTGGAAATTGAAAACAAGAGTTGTGCCAGTGATAGTAGGTGCACTTGGAATGATAAAAAATGGAACAAAACAACACATTGAAAGAATCCCTGGAAACCCCAGCTTAAGAGATATACAAAAAATTGTCTTATTAAGTACAGCCCACACACTATGGAAAAGGTTATCTATGTAATGCTGGGGATGATAGGGAAGATAGAAAAACATGAAATGGAGTCATAACACGCCACTACCTGCCTTAGGTCTCCCCGCAGACTTGGTTGGTAGTGAGACCAAAGCAGAAATCGAAATATGATGAAAAATGACATAATAATAATAATAATAATTGCGGCAAAAAATATGAAAAAGACAGCCAAGGGTAAAGCTCTTGAACAGATAAAACAACGCTGGCATGACAAACCTCTGCATGGCCAATATCCAGAACGTGCTAATAAACCCAATGTTGATAAAGTTAATACTCATCGATGGTTACGTGCATCTGGATTAAAGTCTGAGACTGAAGGTTTGATTCTTGCTGCGCCAGACCAAAGTCTTTTCAGTTGGAACTTCCAGGCAAATATTATACATAATAATGTGTATCCAAAATAAATGTTCTATGATAAACACCAAGAAACAATAGTCCATCTCATCTCAGGATGTTCTGTACTTACCCCAAATGAATATAAAAATCGTCACGATAAAATGGGGAAATATTTACACTAGACAATGAGCAAACCCTACGGAAAATATGTAAACAAAAACTGGTATGAGCATCACCCAGCACCGGTTACAGAAATAGAAGATGTCAACATTCTATGGGATTACACCATCTACACAGACAAAAAAAATTGAAGCAAATAGGCCGGACATTATTGTTAAAAACCAAAAAGAAAAAACTTGCTTATTAATTGATATGACTGATCCAGCGGATTGTTACATAGCAAACAAGGAATTCGAAAGACGGTCAAAATATGAAGACCTGGAAATTGAGATAGAAAACATGTAGAAATTGTGAACAAGTATGGTACAAGTGATAGTCGGTGCACTTGGTATATAGCAGAAATGGAATTATAATGAAAAATGACACAATAATAATAATGGGACTCATTAATTCAGTGACTCTTAAAAACAAATATCATTACCAGACTAAATACGACGATTATGAGGTGAAGTTATAAAGAGTGCGGCAGAAATATCTCCCACATATACCTACCAGAAATGTCTCTGACATAATGATAATACATTTATAGATATCTTCTTCTAGGTAATGTAGAAGATATTTCTGGGTGGTATCTGTCAGAGGTATTTCTGCGACCAAAACTTATTTTTCAGTTTCCGTTTTCGTATAAATTCAATACTTCAGATTACGAATATCAAAAAAAAAAAATAAATTAAATTAAATTTGATGTAAGTGATGCCATGAAAATTCGACAGAAGCTAAAAATATGTTCATAAGTGTTTTTCCTCAAATTCATTTTTCTAATTTATTTTTAAAGTCCTAATTTGGAGAGCTTGATCGATAATCTTGGAAACAGGGAGCATGTGTATCTATTTTGAACTTCATAGATGAATCAATTTATAATGAATTCATATAGGAAACTAACAATCACAATTAATCATAATAATAAAATTATTTCTCGTCGCACTTCTAAAACTCAAACGGTAATGGTTTTGCTGAAGGGAGAAAATAGATTTTTGAGAATATCCGATTAGAACTAAGTATTAGGTTCCATATATTCATTCGTTTTTCTGATCTCGAAGAATAATCTTTTGAGACAGTTTTGCTGCGTAAGAATTCTTTGCTCCGAGAACAACTCTCGTCATCATGTGAAACCGTTATTGAAATTATATTTCATATTAGACAACGCTTCGAGTGTGAGTGCCAAATAAACAGGAATGCACATGTACGACATTGTTGTAGAGTGGCTGACATCTTTGCAGCATTCTCATTCATGAAATAGCCCATGGTCTAAATTGGTATTTCTAAGTAAAGGAAAGTAGCATTCGACGCGTAATATTCTAGTGTCATTCGAGTATTATTGTGACTGATTACTTCAGCGACTATTGCAATCTAAACACCTGCTCTCTCTATTGTAAATTCTGTTTTGTTTGTTATTGTAATTATTGTTATGTTCTGTAAATATCCGTTTAGCACCAGATATTTACTTTTTTTTCATAATCCTATCACCCCAATTATACTGCTACTGATGTGCAGGGGGTTACATAGGAGAAAAGTTATGAGAAGGAGTGACAAACTACAGTGGGGTGTCAGGAAGCGGATAGGAGAAGGATGAAAATATTCCAGAAGTGAGATGAGAGCATGAGAAAGAGGATACAAGTTAGTGAGATAGGAGATGATTATTGACTTTACATTTAAATTTGGAGATTGTAGCTGTTGGGGAGGCAAGTAAATGGAAGGGAATTCCACAGACGGGAAGTGCGAGAATAGAAGCTGTTGCAGTAGATTTGGCGTTAATATTTTATATGTTTTATAATAAAAGGGTGGGAACTAATTGCTAATCTTGTGGATTGAGTAAATTCATATACAAAGGATACCAGTGAGCTAAGTTCTTCAGAGCAGAAGCCGTGAAAATATTTGTAGAAGAAATACAGTGAAGCCACACTGCGCCGATGAGAAAGTGACTCTATTGGAGCTGCCAAGTCGGGATCGATCACATTGCAGATTCTCCGTTAAATTTTGTCAAGGACCACTAAGTGGATAGCAGGAGCAGCCGACCTGATATGGCAGCAGTATTCAATACACGGGCTGATGGTAGATTTGTATAGTGAATGATACAGCAGCACACTTTCTCTGTGCATCCCCTCCGCCTCGGCACTACAACAGATATCTTCTCTCTGCTTCTAGTCAAGGCCACAGAGATGCATTTGTGCTGTGTACGGAGTTTGAATGCTTCAAAACAACCAAACTATGAGTGCTAGGCTGTATGTTGAATAAATAAACAAAAAGAAGCAATTCGGCTGAAAAAAGCCCTAACTGCTCACCCTCATGGTGTTAACATGACCGAACTTGCAAAATGGGATGTTCTGCGACCCCCACCATATTCTTCTGATTTGCCTGCTTCACACTTCCACCTTCCTTGGTCGCTTTCTAACACATTTCGTTCAGCTACGATCTTTTCCTTTTATTAGATAGACTAAACTATCGCCCGGTTCATAGATAGACTAAACTATCGCCCGGTTCATAGATAGACTAAACTATCGCCCGGTTCACACTCCACCCACGTCTATTGAACAGATGAAGAGGCTCATCCCTTGTTTCCTGTTTAGGATGTGGTTTCCGGTTTTCTCTTTTTCAATCTTTTCACTCTTACGTAGCCCCCTGCGCATCAGTGGCGTTTTCGCCTTGCTTGGGGTGATATGATTAAAAAAAAATGTGACGTGTCTCTTCGGGACGTAGGTGATCATGGACTTCCACTTATCCCTATTCCTTGTCGCTCTGAAGACTTTTTCTGTTGGTATCTCACTTGAGCCCCACACTGCCATCCACTCACGCAAGCCTATCAAGCATGCTTCGCGTTGCTTTCCCCTGTTTCTTTTTGCTTTTCTCCACCCAATGTGTAGTAGATTCTCCAAGCTCTCTTACCTCATCACCTGTCTTAGAAACTTCAGCTGTCTCTTCCTGATGTTAAGTATATCTTTCTTTTTCGTTTTGCATCCCCTCCCAAACCTCGTCAATGCCCACATTTTCGGTCCATGATATCCTCAGCATCCTTATCTAGAACCTCATTTCTGTTGCTTCGAGTCGCTCCTTCATCTTGGAAGACATGTGAAACTTAAAATGTGTCTTGATGAATTTTTCATGTCAAAACCTAATGTTTTATATCGTCAAGGCATTGAACACTTAGTATATCGTTGGCAGGAGGTCGTAAAACATGCATTGTTAAATAATTTAACAGAATTAATAATAAATAATAAATATTAAGATAAAGTAGGTAATACTCTCGTCGATGAAAATAAATTTTTGAGATATATTTTTGTCGTAAAAATGTTTATCTTCATGACAAAATTAGGGGCCATTGCCGTTAATATACTATACTACAGGCAAAATATGTTCAATACATTTTTTATTTTTTTCTAAGGAATGTAATCATCTGTTAACATTTACAAAATCTATTAAAGCAATTTTTCAGGAAAATAGATTTCTCATGTCCAGTAGCTGGTATTGCTCTTTCGAGTATTGATGGGGATTTCCTTCCTAATTTTTTGTTCGAAGTAGAATGAAGCTTTAACAGCTCGATTATCTTATAAATTTCTTTTAGAGTCAGTCAGTTAAGTGCCATGCGCGATACACGCTTGGGCGATCATGTCTGGAAAGAGACATGACTGACTGGGCAGAAGATTATCCCGCAGTAGGTTGCCATTGCTTTCTGCGGTAGACTGGTTGCGACCAAGGCTATAGAACCCAATCTGTTCTATTATTTAACCCATAACTGGAGGGAAGAGACGGATTAACACCTTTCCCAAGGGTATTTGCGCGTAAGTGAATGCAAGGAATTTCAACTGGAATTCGAACTCGGTTCCCCGATTTCTCGTTCCAAGCCGATATCCACTGCGCCACAACGCACATCTTTTAGAGTAACATGTGCTATTTATTTCAGTTGTTGCTGCTGTTGAAAGTCCTAAAATGATGTCTTTATTTTATTTAGCACAATTCTTTGTTATTATTACCACCAAACGCTGGAAACCGTTTTTAATCATCGATCTGAGAGAGTGGTTTTATACAACTGACAGTTTTGATACTTATGTAAAGTTAGCGCCACCCATGTCATCCATAAGACAGTCTCAATCTGATAAGCATATTTAAGAGCATGACTCGACATCTCAGAATAATGTTTTGGTTTTGTAACAATTTCTGATGATGGTCAAAACTATCCCTGGTACAACCTATTCTATATTCAGATTTCTTATTATATATAATAAATTTTTTCTAACTTATGTAAACATTGGAGTATTTGAATTGTCAATTATTTACTAATAATATATTTAAAATTTATATGAAGGGCCCAGGGTATGGAACATCATTGCCTTTATTTCAGTTTTACTCAAAAGAAATAAGTATGAGTTGATAATTATAAGTTATATACATCGTGTAGGAAAAATTGATCACTGATATATAATGAGCTTTTAACCTGTTGGATAAGCGGTGGGAATGGAGTGCATTGCTCCTGACCAATGCAAGTGAGGCGTTTCACGCACACATCAATCATTGCTAGAATCGCGACTAAAATCAAGATGGCGTTAAAGTAGCTAGTTCAAGATTGTCTGCTTTATAACTCTGAGGTGGGCTTGTTCGTAGCCTCATAAATACACAGAATACGAACAATCTTTTGAGGATAATGGGGCGAGTGAACGCTCCATCAAACATTGGTTTCAGAACTTCATGTCGGAAATCTGTCACTTTGTGATGAACGCCGCAGGAACTGGCCACAGATCCGAGATGATGAGATCCTGAAAGCGACCATACAGTAGGACATCGACCAAACATTATTTACATTATGCGGACAATTTTCCTCATCTTCCAGACGACTTCGGAATCTCCTGGAATTCATCTGGACGGTCTCCTTGTTTAATGTAGTAAATATTTTCATAATACCTGCTTTCAGATCCTCTTTTTTGTAAGAAAGAGTTTTGTTAGTTTCTCGCTCAACTGCACTCCACATATAGTATCAATGAGGTTGCAGTCTTTGGAATTAAATAACGAGATGTAAGGAGTGATGTGGCTGAATAAAATTTCTGACAGCCATCTGGGTTCTCCTGATTGTGTGACACGGTGTAAAATCTTGGTGCCAAATATAGGGTCTTACAGCAGCCATCCTTTTGACCAAAGGCCATTATAAAAACGTTTCCGCGGTTGTACGGTCCGGGCTCCTTTAGGTGCTAGGAATTTCGAATTGTACCCTTTATTAAGATCACTAGGGTATATCATTCTCATTCCATGTGCGATGCCACGTTTGGTAGCCATTTAGTTATCTTCCTTTAACTAAATCCTACTCCATCAGCTTCTTTTCTCGTACTTCGCGCCTGTGGAATCCCCTTCCATTTACTTGTTTCCTCGCGAGCCACAATCTCCAAGAATTTAAATTTAAAGTCGCCATCTTCTATCTCACTAACCTGCATCCTCTCTCTCATGCTCCCTTCTCTGTCCACTCCACTCTCATCAGTATTCTCATACTTCTCTTACCCACTTCATGACACCCCCTATAACCTGTCTCTATTTCTCATAACTTTCCTCCTATGTAACCTCCTGCAAAACAGTGGCAGTAAAATGCCTTGCTTGGGGCGATATGATTATATATATAAACACTCCACCCACGTCTATTGTACAGGTGAAGAGGCTCATCCCTTGTTTCCTGTTTAGGATGCGGTTTCCGGCTTTCTCTTTCCAATCTTTTTACTCTTACGTAGCCCCCTGCGCATCAGTGGCGTTTTCGCCTTGCTTGGAGTGATATGATTTTAAAAAAATATATATATATAAACTCCATAAGTTATTTGTTCACTACTGCTGTAGCCTGGTATTGAACTCACAACACTTTGTGTCAAGTCAGTGGATCGAGTCAACGTCTATATTCACTATGCCATGTGTCCTTGAGGCCTCATGGAATGAGAATGATATAATCCAGTGATCGTAATAAAGAGTTCATTCGAAATTCCTTGGACCTGATGAATAAGATAATAACAGCAGTAAACATAGATAATAGTCTGAACAATGTAGATAATGTAAATACCACCTCCTCTCTGTAGTAGAGACAAACATTAACCAAACATGTAACGCTTCCAGGTTTCTGATTAAACAGATTTTGCCTGCAAGGCGTCAGGGAGATGTACAGTTAAGCAGGTGGGTAACCCATATACTGGAACTAAACAACGCCTATATCCACTAGGCATTGTGTCCTTGAGGGCCTCATGGAATGAGAATATTATACCCCAGTGATCGTAATAAATGGTTCATTTGAAATTCCTAGTACCTGATGAAGAAGCCCGGCGTTTACAACGGCGGAAACGTCATAATAACAGCAATAACAATGAAAACAATAGTCTGAAAAATGTAAATAATTATTGAGCAGATGGTTAACCCATACACTGTCGGAAGTCAAAAAGCAACAATGAGTGACGGTCTATTTCTTGTTGCTATCTTGGCACCGTAATATATCCACATTTTAAAGACTGCTCACCAGTGGCGAAATTTGGATTCTGTATGCCCCTCCCAAGCCTGTCCGACATTTTTTGTGGCCGTGATACCCTGGGGATCATCTAAAATAATTAATTTATATAGTAATCATCAATAATGCAGAGATACTTTATCTACGTGTTATGGGGACGAGCGAAACCATTTGACTCCGCAAATGACTATTTGAAATGGTCTGACAGTTACTTATCCTAGGGTGCATGTGTGTGCAAATTCAAGCAGAGAACATACTGAACATTTGTTATGAGTTGGTGTCTTGAGTTGCAACGATGGCGTTTTTCAGTAAAATCGTTATTAAATTCAACCACGACTTCCAGACGACTTCGGAATCTCCTGGAATTCATCTGGATGGTCTCCTTGTTTAATGTAGTGAATACTGCCATAATCCCTGCTTTCAGATCCTCTTTTGTGTAAGAAAGAGTTTTGTTAGTTTCATGCTCAACTGCACCCCACATATAGTATCAATGAGGTTGCAGTCGTTGGAATTAAATAGCCAGATGTAAGAAGTGATGTGGTTGAATAAAATTTCGAACAGCCATCTGGGTTCTCCTACTTGTGTAACATAGTGCAAAATCTTGGTGCCAAGTATAGGGTCTTCCAGCAGCCATCATTTTGACCAAAGGCAGCACTAACACCCTACTATGCTCAGCAATTGACATAATAAAAAACGACGTGCATAAGAGAAATAAAAAGATAAAATGGTGGTCACTTATCCATTGTAACTTGTAAACGTATATCGTAAAACACCTAATACAAAAAGATATATTTCAGATTCCAATTAACCTTTACGGTATAAGTAATGACGTAGTTTGTGAGAATTTTCACGCTTTAATGAGAACAGATCGACTCACCTCACAAAACCACATGGTAAAAAGGGGCTTAATTCTAGGTTGCCTTCCTGACTCCACTTCTTGGACAAAAAAAAAATAATATCCTAAAAATAATTTCTGATCAATGAAAATATTTACGACATTTCAAGCAGTATTTCCAGTTGTTCCCAATTTCTTTCGACCCCTTTCCAGTAATATATAAACAGCTATAAATTCGACACCGGGATAAAGGAGTCAACTGAATTACCAATGTTATTTGAATATTTGTCGCCCATTTTGGCAAGATTTTGGTACATTTTGGCTACGTACTCGCCGATGATTCTTGGTCACTGAGGTTTGACGCCGAAGACCGAAGATAGCCAGGACATCGATTTTGAAAATATCAGCTTAATCTACTCCCTCTATAAGTTATACTTATTGTATGCAATAAAGTTCATACCCGCGTATGTTTTCCTCATGTGACATTTCTCTTTAATGCAATACCAACTCATATGCAGGGTATCCATAAAGTTCGTGTGCACTTAAAAAAAAAATTACTTTATTTGTATTTGTGATTGATATTATTTCTATCGAAAATACAAATAAATTTATAAATTTTTTAAAGTACACAACGAAATTTATGGACACCCTGTATATCCGGTAGAATCCAGAGACAAACTCTCTATCATTGTTGTGTATCGTTCAAAAGAAAAACATCAATAAATCCGTCGAAAATGCCTAATTTTAATTGTTCTACATTAGCTCTTGTTTCTCTTATGGTGGTCTATAGTAAGCATGCCACCACACTCGTCAGTACTATAGCTTCACCAATAAACTGGGCGGCTTAATATTGGCTTCTCTCTACGGAATATCACTAATAGGGTTCTTAAAGATCGTGCTGAATGACTCATCCAAAATCAAATATTCCTGAATATTTATAAGCGCCGTGATACTAACAAAATCAATCTTTTTTTCTTCTTTCTTTGTTTGATTATTAAAATTGACGTTCTGACATTAGAGGTTGATTAGCTAACCCATTGTTTATAAATGGATGCACTTCCCACACGTTTTATTTGTAAAGAACAAACTGAACGATTTACACCAGTTCTTTATTTATAAAAAAAGAGGGAATGTCGAATAAGGCTTGCATTATTCAATCACAGTAACTTTGTTTCTCTGTTTTTATTTGACTTAAAATCAATATATTTACAGGTTCTTAAAGGTATCTTCACATATTTAGTTGGTAGTGGGATTAGAATCTTGATTAGAGTCAAATTCAAATTCTGGCTTAAATATATAATTTGAGCCTCGAGATCAACGTTGGAATACATTAAAATATTTAGCATGATTTTGTTGATTAAGGTCAATCAGCTATCTTTTTAAATTGCTATTCTCGGAATATTTTGATTTCTTCAGTTTGTTTCTTATATATTGTTATATATTATATTTTTTCTTATTTTTTTAAAAATTTTCTTTTATCATTTCGCGACAAGCCGAAGAGACTGAATTTTAGTGGAGAAAAACATGTCTGTCAGTAAAGTAAAGTATAAACATAGCAGTGTTGTAGTAGTCGATACAATTAAAGGACACGGTAGGTGTTCATTAAAAATGAAATAAAAAGAAAACTGTCAAAAAGTGAAACAAAGAGACACCTATTATTTAAAATATATCATCCACCTGTCTATTCGCATTCGTTTTTAGCTTTAGGTATAACCAATAAAGGATGTGCGTTGTGGTACAGTGGACATCGGCTCGGAACGAGAAACCGAGTTCGAATTCGAGTTTAATCCATTTTATTCACTTACGCGCAAATACCCTTGGGAAAGGTATTAATCCGTCTCTTCCTTCCAGTTATGGGTTCAATAGCAGGACAGATTGGGTTCTATAAACTTAGTCGGCAACTAATCTACCACAGAAAGCAATGGCAACCTACTGCGGGATAATCTTATACCCAGTCAGTTATGTCTCTTTCGAGACATGATCGTCCAAAGCGTGTATCACGTATGGCACTTAACTGACTGACTGATAACCAATAAAAATATCACTAATTTTATAAACGTATTCGCCGTTCATTTAAATAATTAATAAAATTATTTCGTTTGATATACAGAATTTACAAATATAAATAATTTATAATCATAATTATCGTAGATGGCAAACAGAAAATTAACAACCAAAATACACAAGAGCTTACCAGCTTTTGTTTCTCGCTCTTTGGTGCATATTTTACGACAAAAATAATGGAAATTTAGAGAAGACAATATATGCACAGACATTAATTAGATACAAATACATGTATATATAAATAACATATTCAAGCGTAAAAGCCACATCATTTATTTATAGAGAGAGGGCTTTAAAGACTTAATAAATATAATCTCTATTATTTTCACGTGAAAACAGTGTTTATAGATGTTTTTCTCTCTTATATATATTAATTTTCTCCTATTTCAGTGACTGCTAACTTTCCATTAAAATCTTCGATTAAACTCTGAAAAGCGAGAAACGATAACTCGTCAATATTTTAGAAATTGTTCTTTTTGGATTTACTAACCTGTTAGTTATAGCTTCTGTGTTCTTTATTATTTCACCTTGCTCTTTCTTTTAAAATATCTGTGGAAATGACTGTAGTAACATTTCCAGAGGTATTTATTTGTTAGCTTAGCTAAGCACAAGGATACAAATATGGGGCAATGAATAAAGATGAAACTATTTACATTATTATTTAATTTATCAATAAATTCTTGATAATATAAATCTAGACAAAAAAGAAATTTAACCCTCTAGGGCCATTCGTATCATATTTGATACAGTATTTCCCTATAAGGAAACATTTGGTATTTCCCTATAAGGAAATATTTGGTATTCATTGACTGAGCAGTCAGTACTGCTTTCATTTGAAATTTATCAAATATTTCTCTTAAAAAATTTTTCAGGAAAATATTTCTTTCAAGGCTTGTTTTCATACTGTATCAAATATGATACGAATGGCCCTAGAGGGTTAAAGTAACAGATTTTTTTTTAAAACAGTGAGGTTGATTCTGTAAAAGGCTCATGGACCTCTCGAGGTAGAGTGTTACAATAAGAGGTAGTTTTTTTCCTGATGGGAGAGGAAAATGACGGTTAGTCCTAGGATTGAACAGATTCAGTTGTGGTGATCAGTAACTATTCTCCTAGGAGTTGCATCCAAAGATACGGTGGTTTGCGGGAAGAATCTGTTCGAGTGAAACTTCTCTCGAATAATATATGGTGGGGATGTGAAAAGTTTAATACAATGTGGATGGCATGGCGGGTCATATTCGTGAATGTTCTCACTGGCGGAAGCAATGAATGCTATTCGTCCGTGTATTTTCCATAGAAGCGTTAGAGTAGTGAAAGGCTTGCCGCATCCTGCCTGTGAGAGTGAGGTTGAAGGTTGGAAAATAATTTGTCATTTGGAAGGACACTAAGACGCTTTTGGATTCTATTGAAACTAAAAAGTGAGGAACAGTAGCTCCTGCCCAAATATGACAACAGCACTCAATTTTAGGTCTAATCTGGCTCTTGTAAAGGTATAGGATAAAACGTGGTGTCAGGACAACGAACCAAACATTTAATCTGCATCTTTAACGATGATGCACTGTACAAGTTCCATTTGAAATCAGTGATAAGTTTAAGAACTTATAGTCTCCTAAGGCACTAAACGTCTCCGAGGCGATATCCATTCATCTTGACTGGTGGTAGTTTGGGATCCGATCAGCGACTTACAGAAGAATGCCGAGATTAACATGGACACAACATAAGAACAATGAGGAATTTTAACAAAAATAGGAACGACACAGACTATAAGTTTACCATCCCATTATACCATTATAATGTTGCTGCTACATATGGTCTGGTTCTCTTGCTATTTACTTTGAGCTTATTTATAAAATCCAACGAAGAATCAGCAATATTATCGTTCTTTATCTGGTAGCTCAACTTCAGTTATCTTTTCATCGCCGTAAAGTTGCTTCACTGTCTTTTCTATAAATACTTTCATGGTAATTGTTCTCATGAGCTCTTCTCTTGGTTGATCGAAATTTATTTTTATTTGAAGCTTTGAGTGATAGTTAAAACAAATTACAACTGTACAAAGTTTATCCATGAAAGCATAACCCATCATATTCTATTGTTTGGTATCGTCGTTGTGGTCAATATGACGCTTGCAAACTTTGGCTGTTTTTGCGGCAAAAAGCTTCGTACTTCGTTTACAACTTCACCTATATTATTGAGCCTCTCTCCGTGCAGGAACGGCTGGTAAATCTGCAATAAGGGAATATAGACATGTAAGGGTAATGTACTAATTTTTCCTCTTATGATTACGAAAACATATCTCCAATTCCAAATCGACGCCAAAAGCAGGATTCTTGAGCATTTGCCAGCATTGCTTGCAAATATTCACACGTTGTTGGAGCTGCTTATTCGTCATTTCATGAGGAACTTTTCGACAGTGACTGTTCACAAAGCCAAGCATATGTAGGTGTCGATTGATGGTGCTTTGTGAAATAACAAATTATACCGACAATGTACGCGTGCTTTTGTTGACTATTCTTTTTGTTTTTAACAGAAGCTCTCCCTGAGTTTGGTTTGTCTTCAAGGATGGTGTCATCTTCCTTGAAACGTCTGAACCATTTCAATGCCACACATCCATTGATAATTTATGTCTTTCCTACACTAGTAATTTCTTTTGCCACAGCCCTTGCAATCAGTCCTTTTTTCGCCGCTAGCGTAAAATAGCTCAAATCTCCGACAAGCTTAGCTCACTGATGCCTCCTCCACAACAATTTACTCGAGCAACTAGACTGACAACAAGGTCCCATTCGTTTACAGTTAAATAAACTAAATGCAGCCATCACTTCTACTCCATCAGCTACCTTTCTCGCACTTCCCGTAGACTTGCTTTCGGGATGGCTACAATCTCCTAAGAATTTAAATGCAATCTTAATTCGCATCTCTTGTCCTTTCGCAATCACCCTGTGTATCTTGTTCTTTTTCTTTCTCCCTCTACCCTCGCAACTCTTCTCACACTAGTCTTCCCATCCTTCTCTTGCTCTTTCTCCGACACGCCCTGTAACTGGTTCGTCTTTATCTGCGCTCTCATGTAGCCCCCTGCGCACAAATTGTGGTACCGCCTGGCTTGGGTGAAACGATTAAAAGTGTAATTTTTGAACACTCCTTGTCAAAGCTGTAAAATGAAGAATAAACAGTTAGTGTCTCTATGTGACATATTGAATAAACATAACAATAAGCCTAAACAATTCAACAAAGTTTGGTCAAGTTATATCAGAAAAATAGTACATCATGCAAATAAAGGTTGCAAAAACTTAAAACTTAAAATAATAAAAAAAAACAACTTTATAATAGTTAATATCTTATATGTCAGTGAATACTAGATGGTCGAATAAAATTTAAAACGTCAGAGATGCGATTCTGTAAAATATTACAAGCAATAACATGGAGGGAATAGGTAAAAAATGTAGACATTTCAAGTAAAAAAAAATTCAAAGAAACAAACAGTCAAATGGGAGCTGAAATGTTTGATAAAACATTGATCAACTGAGAGAACCCTTTCTGCTTTACATCAACATGGCTAATGTTATTCCTCAGGAAAGTGATTCGCTACGCCTTATCAGCTTAACGTTCTCGGTTGGCATACAGTAGAACGACTCTATTGAATACATTGCTAGGTCAGCTGCTAAAATAGTTGATTTCGTGCGAGACATTTTTCTCCCAAGAAACCTATAGATATACATATATTATAGAAATTAACGAAGATTAAGGAAACTGGTTATAAGCAACCGACAATTTGAAATGATTTGTTTGAACATTATTTTTGATGGCTACAGAAAGAAAGAAACAAAAATAGATTTATCAGTAAAACTTCTGAAAAAACAGCAATCTTGGCGCCAAACATTATCACACACACACACACACGCACACACACACACACACACACACACTCTAATATATATATATATATTTATATATATTGTAACTAAGTTGTTGAACACATAGGTTTACCTTTTTGTTCATGTATTTACTTTTATAAAGAGTGCTCGATACAAATATAGAACGTTGTATATATATATATTTATATATATATATATATATATACATATATATATGTATATATATATATATATATATATATATATATATATATATCCGCATGCAGTGTGGGTATAGAAGAATCCAAAGGAGTATCCTTTATATACAGTGGTAGGATAACTCTCTAAGAGAGCTCTAAACATATATCCATATAAATACATATAGAGCAAATATAAGAAAAATATAAGAAAAATTAAGACAGACATGTTATTTCATGGTGAATCGGAAATATAGGCCTATTTCAGGCGAACCATCCTTAGCTTCCGTCTTTATTTAACAAAGGATTTTACACGAATGAAATTCACAAAAACCTAAAAAAACGAATAAAAATAACAGTCGCTCCCTTAAAAGAAAAATTAAGAAAAATACATCAGTTTGGCGAACACATACACATATTCATACACAATCATATATACACGCAACATATGACACAAAATAGATGACAGGCAAATCTGATGACACGCAACATATGACAAAAAGCAGATGACACGCGTAGCGGCCAATGTCAACAAAAGTTCAAGGATACATTCGTCTAACATACAAGTCATATACAATGTAAAGAAAGTGGGTTAGGTGAGAAAGAGAGAGTGAGAGAGAAAAGAGAGAGAGGGGGTAGAGTTTTAAATTTTTAATTTAAACGAAAACCTAATTATTCTATTTAAATTTAGTTGTTTAAACTTAATTATTAAGATTAAAAATAAATTTACATATTACTAGTGAAAGGACAAGAAATAGTCGTTTTAATCACCTCACCAACTATATAATCAAAATTATACTAATAATTCGTTTAACAATGCAACAAAAATAATAATACCCTAGTGCAGGTAAATTTTTCCCGTCAGCTATATTTGTAATACCGTATACTTTTAGTAATATAAAACTTATATTTGAAAACATACAACTCATATACACACGTAAAAGTGTACATAATTAGCTGCATACACACATATGTATACGCATATACGTACAGGTACACAGATACATATTTACATATACACACATACGAACGTACACACACACACACACACACACACACACACAGATATATATATATATACACACACACTCAAACACCAGCAAATCCAAATATGTAACCAATACATTAGACATATACAAACCGTAAACATTTATTTACAATAATTTACATAAAACATAAGCATGTGCAGAGGCTTGCTGAAAGTAACGCTCTTACATCCTGATTGAGCACTTCGGAAGAATGGTAAACTTTGAAAAACAGTAGCTACTCTGGCTTGTACGCATCGCTAATTCAGTAAAATGAATTATATCACGCTGGCTATTGGGCGCGTATAATGATAATATATGTGCTAAAAAGTTTGCCTTCTTCCACCGATTGCGCATAGCCCAGAAGTAGAATCGCTGACTGACGCCAATTCGGTCGGGTTTCAATCCTGGGTTAAAAAGCAATCGGAGTCTAACCGTACTGATGAGCTGTGATACATCGAAACAGATCTGCCTGCGGATGACAATATATATATATATATATATATATATATATATATATATATATATATATATATGTATATATATATATATATATATATATATAAACATTCAACATATATAACAATTGTTTACAATTAAACAATATATATTCTGTAGAATAAAATGATATGTGTAACGTATTCAATGGAATAAAAGAGGGGCTAAAAGATTAACATAGTTTAAACCGGCTCTTGTGTCTACATTTAAATACTAGTTCCTTCCTCAGATTCAGCAGATCCAACTAGTTTTGTGTCTAATAATAGTTATCTTTTCATCCAGACATAATTGACAGCACTCTCTAAAGTTGGTGTGTATGTATGATTTTTTAATTATACTCCATTTAATTATGGGGGTTAGATTTTTGTCTTTCAAATACCAGAGATCTTTCGATAGAGCTGTTTGATTTTTTAATTCAGGGTTAGAAAAAGAGTTTGTTTTTTTTAATCGTGTCACCCCAAGCAAGGCATTCCACTGCCACTATAGCGCAGGGGGTTACATAGAGGGATTGGGTATAGGAAATGTCAGAGGGAGGGTGATAGACGACTTAGGATGTACATAGGGAGAGAGTTGGAGAGAGTGGGCGTGAGTTGGTGTGTTAGGAGGTGTCTATTGACCTTACATTTAAACTCCTGGAGGTTGCAGCCGTCGGGGAAGCAAGCATGCGGTAGGGAATTCCACAGGCGGGAAGTGCGAGGAAAGAAGCTGTTGGAGTAGAAATTGCGGTTACATTTCATCGTTTTCACTGTAAAAGGGTGGGACCTCGTTGCCAATCTAGTATCTCGTGCAAATTCACATCTAGGGAGCACCAGTGATTTAAGTTCGTCAGAGCAGAAGCCATGAAAATATTTATAGAAGAGGCACAGGGAAGCCACGTCACGCCGGTGAGAGAGATACTGCAGGCGGTCAGCCAAGTCGGTATCAATCACATTACAGATTCTTAGATGTATTTTGTCAAGAACCCCAAGGAGAATAGAAGGGGCAGCCGACCAGATGTGGCAGCAGTACTCAATACACGGGCTGATGGTGGATTTTTATAATTGCAGGATAGATTCAGGCGGAAAGAATTTCCGGGCCCTGCACATAGAGCCGACTTTCATAGCTGCGGATTTAGCAATGGATTCGACGTAATCATTCCACTTGAAGTCCGCTGAGAGTGTCAGGCCAAGCAGGCGTAGTGATTTACTCTCTGGGAGGCAAGCCTGTTCCATGCTAATGGGAGGGAGGTGCGGTTGTCTGTGGTGGTTAATTGACAGCAGCTTCGTTTTGGAAGAATCGAATTTAACGAGCCATTTCTTACCTCAATCCACCACGGATTGGAGGTCCTTCTCAAGCTCGGCAGCGAGGTTTGCCTTGTCACCTACACCCGATTTTTGATTGAGGCGAGAGTAAACTGTAGTATCATCGGCGTACATGCCTCCTTTTTTTTTTTTTTTTTTAATCATTTCACCCCGAGCAAGGCAGAAACGCCACTGATGTGCAGGGGGTTACATAAATGTAGAAAGATTAATTAGAAAAGAGTGAGGAGTACAAGCTAGTTAGAAAGGAACAATAGAAAGCTAAGAAAGCAGGTGCAATGACAGATACATGGGCGGAGAGAACGTGAAGATTATACAGGGGAGGGGAGAGAGCTAGAGTCCAGTGGTTAGTAGGTGAGTATTAACTTTGCTTTTAAATTTCTGGAGGTCGTAGCCGTCAGGAAAGCAAGAATACGGGAGTGAGTTCCACAGGCGGGAAGTGCGAGAGAGGAAGCTGCAGGAGTAGAATTGTCGTCTGCGTTTGGCTAACCTGACTGTGAATGGGTGGGACCCAGTTGCCAGTCTGGTTGCACGGGTAAACACCTGACTTGTGATCTTATAGTATCGGGGAGATCATTGATATAGATTAGAAAGAGCGTAGGACCTAGGATAGAGTCTTGGAGTACACCCGCGTTTGTAGGGTAGTTCTGGGAGGCATGTCCGTTTAATACCACCTTCAGTGTGCGGTTAGAGAGGAATGACCGGATTGAGTCCAACAAAAGTCCATTTATGCCATAGCTTCGCAGTTTCCGTAGAAGGCCGGCATGCCATACTCTGTCGAATGCTTTAGAGATATCCAAGGCGACGGTTCGGGCTTCACCATTCTTGTCGAGAGCCTGGTATATATACTCGGTGATGGTCGTTAGCATGTCAGCAGTGGACCTGGTGAAGCGGAAGCCATACTGTTTGTCCGAGAGGAGCCCGTGGGCTGTGAGATGCTGAACGACCTCTGCATTGATAATGGCTTCGAACACTTTGCCGAAGATCGGAAGAAGGCTGATGGGGCGGTAATTCGCGGGGTCCGATGGTTCACCAGTGTTCTTGAATATTGGAACCACAGAAGAAGACTTCCAACAGGTAGGAAAGCAGGAGGAAGATGGGCAGAGGTTGTAGAGCTTAGAGAGGATAGAGGAGAGTTCAGGGGCACAATTCTTCAAAACTATAACTGGGATTCTATCCTCACCACTCGCTTTGTGAGGGTCCAGTTTTGAGTTCTAGATGGGAAATCGAGTGTATGATTCCAGATGAATTCAGAGTCGAATTTGTCGAGAATCTATGGGCAGAGCATTCAGCCTTGTCCGCAGAGGAGGTGGGGACCTCAAACTCGTTTATTAGTGGGGGTATTGAGGACTTACTCTTGCTAAGCACGCGTTTGCAGAGGCGCCAGTAGTCTTTGGTACCGAACTTGGAGGATGCTATGCGCTGCTTCATCCTGGCAGTAAACAGCATCTTAGCTTCGTTAAGTGTCTTTTTACACTTATTACGTGCTGAGGCGAAAAGGCGCCTGTTTTGGTCCGACACGTGGCTACAATAAAGCCGGAAGAAGTGATTCCGGTGGGCAATGGCGGCCGAGCAAGCGGGCGTGAACCAGGGAGACGAATGGGATTTAAGCTGAAATATCCTGGCAGAGATGAATGCATCGATGCCAGCCTTAACCCAGGAGGAGAACTCTGATGCACATATTTCGATTGGAAGACTAAAAACATGGTTCCAAGGGACGTCGCAGAGGAAGTCACGGAATGAATCCCAGTCTGCTCTTTGATAACAGTAGGATATTCTGTTGGTCTGGGATTCTTGGGTAGGGGTGGAGTGGAACGAGATGTTGACAGAAACAACGACGTGGTCAGAATTTCCGAGGGGGCAGAGCTGTCTGGTGGAGCAAGAATTTGGGATGGAAGTGAAGCAGAGGTCTAGTAGCGAGTCCCTTCCGTTAGGGCTAGAGAGGTCGAAGGTGATGTCTAGAAAATTAACTACTTTCCGGTTGGTCTGGATATCTAATTTAAAGCCGAGGTGTTTAAAGGCGTTGGTTAATTGTTTTTTGTTTTTGTATCACTTTTGGAGCAGTGCTATTGTTAATAATTGCTAAACCGTCATCTCTGTATAATCCGACAAGTTCTAGGTCCCAAAATCTACCTATAATGTTTAATATATATAAACCTACCAGATTGGCAGAGTCGAAACCACCCATAGGGATGTCAAAATTCCGGCATCCCTTTTTAATCCAAATTGAAGAATTATGGACCAACGGCTATATAATCACACGCACTCATTTTCCAACCCTGAACTAAAAAATCAAACTGCTCCATCGAAAGATCTCTGGTATTTGAAAGACAAAAATCTAACCCCCATAATTAAATGGAGTATAATTAAAAAATCATACATACACACCAACTTCAGAGAGTGCTGTCAATTATGTCTGGATGAAAAGATAACTATTATTAGACACAAAACTAGTTGGATCTGCTGAATCTGAGGAAGGAACTAGTATTTAAATGTAGACACAAGAGCCGGTTTAAACTATGTTAATCTTTTAGCCCCTCTTTCATTCCACTGAATACGTTACACATATCATTTTATTCTACAGAATATATATTGTTTAATTGTAAACCATTGTTATATATGTTGAAGGTTTATATATATATATATATATATATATATATATGTTGTTTTTATATATCTAATGTATTAGTTACATATTTGTTTTTGCTGGTGTTTGAGTGTGTATATATATATGTGTGCGTTCGTATGTGTGTATATGTGGATATGTATCAGTGTGCGTGTACATATATGAGTATACATATGTGTGTATGCAGCTAATTATGTACGCATTTACGTGTGTATATGAGTTGTATGTGTTCAAATATATGTTTTTTGTATTACTAAAAGAATACAGTATTACAACTGTACGGCTGACCGGAAAAATTTACCTGCACTAGGGTATTATTATTATTTTTGTTGCATTGTTAAACGAATAATTAGTATAATTTTGATTATATATTTGGTGTGGTGATTAAAACGACAATTTCTTATGCTTTCACTAATAATATGTAAATTTATTTTTAATCTTAATAATTAAGTTTAAACAACTAAATTTAAATAGAATAATTAGGTTTTCGTTTAAATTAAAAATTTAAAGCTCTACCTCTCTCTCTCTATTCTCTCTCACTCTCTCTTTCTCACCTAACACACATTCTTTACATTGTATATGAGTTGTATGTTAGACGAATGTATCCTTGAACTTTTGTTGACATTGGCCGCTACGCGTGTCATCTGCTTTTTGTCATATGTTGCGTGTCATCAGTTTTGCGCGCCATCTGTTTTGTGTCATATGTTGCGTGTATATATGATTGTGTATGAATATGTGTATGTGTTCGCCAAACTGATGTATTTTTCATAATTTTTTCATTTCAGGGAACGGCCGTTATTTTTATTTTGTTTTTTTAGTTTTTTGTGAATTTCATTCGTGTAAAATTCTTTGTTAAATAAAGACGGAAGCTAAGAATGGTTCGCCTGAAATAGGCCTATATTTCCGATTCACCATGAAATAACGTGTCTGTCTTAATCTCTCTCTTATATATATATATATATATATATATATATATATATATATATATAATGGAGTGTGCGAAAATTGTGTGTGAGTAAACTTAAATATATGATATTAAATAAACACATGTCCAACGTCAAAATAATAGCAACTCTACTATAAATAATAGTAACTCCACTAAAGAAATTTTGTAGCTACTGAAAAAATCAAAAAAATGAATCCTGACCACTAAACGACCAATGAATGACCAAAAGTATATTTTACTAAGCTACCATCCACTTTGATGGCGATGTTAAATTTTTTTTGATTCAACTAAAAACAAATAGAAATGCCGTTACTACATTCATCAAAATTAATTTAAGCAATAATAAATACATTAAAAGGACACTGCTCTCTAGAAAGATTTCAGGCAATTTAAAAATTAACAAGAACCCAATTATTATCTGAGATATCTTTGCAAAAACTAAATCTGATAATGGAAAAGGAAAAAATGTAATGTGTGTCTTTTTGAAAAATTTGTTAATTTTAAACACTTAACCCTGATTTACTAAACAAAAGAAGTGAACTGGTGATCACACGCAGACATAGAAAAAATATCCACTCAAATACGTTCTAAGACTATTCAGGCAGATTCTAACTTCCACACAGACACAATATTGGTTCCTGATAATCACTGCGATAGTCGAAAGTACTTACACAGAAAAAATGAACTCCAAGCAGTTTATATACGACTTTTGAAACAATATATGTATAATTTTAGGCATTTTCATTCTCATGAAAGTAAAAATATAAGTACATTTTAAGACTAAGCTAAAAATTTAAAATAGTTTTCTTATCACATTATGGGAGATATGTATAAATGTCTGACAAAACAATATGTGTGTATATGTGTATGTGTGTTTGTCGGTGTTAGTGCAGGGGGGGTGTATACGTTAATCAAATATGTTGATCAAACATTTTGTAGCCTTGCCCAGTTATTAATCCCAATTTGAATGCAACATTGTCACTGTATGACGTTCGAATTGTGATTAATGAGGACATGTTGGATTAAGTACATTGAAAATGAATGAAATTTGATTTCCTTGTTTCAAATATATGCTATTTTCATCAATAGGTCATGTATTTATCAATATAGCGACGTCTCTCCTAATATTTCAACTTATTTTCTCTCACGCTCTCTATCGTTCTAAATTATTCAAATCTTTCTCTCCTTCGCAATCTTCGTTACTTATTGCGTTTCATGGCCAAAGATGTCTTCTCTAATTGCTTGCCTTGTCTTTTATTTTTCCTTTTTATATTCTGCAACTGTCGTTATCAGGCACGACTATTTTTATTTACTTGTTTTGTAAAACAAATATACAAAAACTTGAGGATATCAATTTTTACAGTCGCCTTCGTAATCGATCATTTTTTTCTGTTTTCATTCTAATAATTTCATTTTAAATGTTCTATGCTGGAGTTTCAAGTTTCTTCCTAATTTGAATAACACTAAATTATAATATTTTATTTCAGCTATATTAATTCGTCACATTTTCTTTTTTTTACTTCACTTTTCTTTTCTCTTTTCGTGCTTGATATCAAAAATTATAAAATTACTTGAAGTGAAAAAGCAAGCAACGAAAAGAGACGGAAGTTAGAAAAAAATAACATTAATGTCACTGACAATTAGTCGGAATCATTGTCGTCGTACAACCGATGTATGAAACATTGAATTCAACATTTAATTATTATTATTGTCATCATCAACGTCAACGATTTTCATCAGTGTCAGCAGTAGTTAAATTACGATTTATTTATGTATATTTTCACTGGAGTGAATTGAGGTGTGATGTGGTTTATTTCCTGAAAAATACTGCAAGTTTTAAGATTGTTTCTTGTTGTCTATAGTGAAATGAAAAAAAGAAATTATAGCCTGCCGTCAGTTTAAACCACTGATTCGCAAATGGGCGTTGCCGCCTTCCACATGGTCCTGTGTAAAGAATCAGAATGGGGAGCGTTGAGAAAAAATAGGCAGCGAGTAGGTGGCAGGAGTACATGTAAATCATAACATACGCAACACACACGCAGGCGCGAGGGCGCCCTGTACCCGAAGTGTATCTTGCTTTCACTTAACAGTGCATCCTATTTATATAATTATTATTATAGGAAATACTAAGATACGTATTTGACATGCAATATTAGCACTAAAAAGTGGGCTTCCATAGGATGGCTGAACCATAACACACCCATTATACCTGAGCTGTGTCTTGCCTTCACTTTACAGTGTATTCCATCTACATAATAATGATTATATGAAAGAATAATAAACTCATTTGACATGCAATGCTAGCCCCAAGACGTGGAGGTCAGGAGTATGGTGGTGGTACATCGGAACCATAACGCACCGACTGTACTTGAAGTGTCTCTTGCCTTCACTTTACAAAGTCCTATATATATTATAATTATTATATGAAATACTAGGAGACTCATCTGACTTGCAATACTAGCTCCAAGGAGTGGCTTTCAGTGGATGGTAGTGAGACATCTGAAACATAACACACCCATTGTACCCGAAGTGTATCGTGCATTCATTTTACAGTGTCTTCGATTTATATATTAATTATTATGTGAAACACTACCATATTTGCTTGACTTGCAATACCAACTCCAAAAAGTGAGCTTCCATATATATATATATATATATATATATCTGTGTGTGTGTGTCTGCGTGTGTGTCTGCGTGTAGCTGTGTCTGAGAGAGAGCGTATGTGTATTTATGTGAGTAGGCATGTGTATGTGGGTGTGTGTTCATTGAATGAGACAAGAAACATGTTATATATATATATTTTTATCCAGCTTCCATAATATTCTTATTTTAGTCTTTTTGTGGGACTCTTAGAGTATAGAAAATATCCGCAGGGATTATTTTGCCAAACCCTTCATTAGTCATTTTGAATGGGTTCATTTTTAGTATCTTGTTCTCTGTTTACTTTACAAGTTTTATAGTGCCGATGTCGCCAAGGACGCATTTCAAGAGCTAACAAGAGTACTGACTTCCATGAAGATTTCATTAGAAACAAATAAAAGAATGCTAGGCTGCTATTTGATATCTATCCTTCTGTATTTCACTGAACGCTGAGCAATGTTTAAGGCTCGGAACTGCAAAATAGTTCTACAGAAGGATGCTGATGATACCCTGTACCGAGCACGTGAACAACGATGAGGTGTCTGAGATTAGGCAAACGAGAAGAAAACACATACTTAGCATCCGGAAGAGGCGGCTGATGTTTTGGGGACAAGTAATGATGAAGGAGGAGTTGGAGAATTTAATACTCACAGGATGGATAGAGAGAAAGAGAGACACGAGAAATATTTGGTGGTCTCTAGCAAATAGATGGCAGAGCGAGGTTTGGAAGAAATACCAAGAAGAAAAATATCAAGAGCTACAAGGGACAAAAGTAAGTGGAGGTCTATGACCGCCTACATCCTAAAGAAAAAGAAGTGCCGATGTAGTAGTAATTCTAAGTCGTACTGGATGGTAGATGTCGTAATTTCATGATGTGGTTGCTGGTGAAACTTTCCACAAAACATAATTATGAGAACATAAAAAAAATGAATTAAAACTTTTCATTGTCATATTCAATGAAACATACATATATAAAAGGCAATCTGTGAGTTTGTGTGTGACTGTAATCTATGCACGCCTACATTTTTTAAGCTACGCCATTCAAACTTTCTAGGGACACATATCTACAGGGAAGCCAGGTCGACACATACTTTTTGAGTTTAAGTTCAGCAATTTTTCCTTTCGCACTTTTTAGCCAATGAAAGCAATTGTTTACATTTGTTCCGTAAAACATCTATGATTTAAGATGGTGGGTAGATTATATCACAGAAATTAAATTACACGCGTCAAATGCTACTAAAAAATGAGCCTTAACATTTAATTTTTATTCCGATGTTTTAAAAATTAATTTGTTCAACCAAAAAAATGTGAATATTACTTCCCATAATTTTGAAACAAAAACTATTTTTTAAAACAGTGTTTTTTCAAACAAAAAAACAAAACAAACAAATATGTAAAAAAAAAGTGCCAATGGTTAATTTAATTATTTAAGTATTTTTGTTTCCAGATTTAATATTTCATACTTCAGAAAATAAAATTAAAAAAAAAGAATAAAGATTTTTTTCGCTAAATATTTCATGCAGGAAATAAACTGTTTGTAATTCCTGTGGCATTAATGTAACATTTACCTCTAAAATTAAATGTCTACATTTTTAAATATTCTTCGAAAATTTATGAAATTTATTTTGTCAACAAAAAATGTAAATATTTTCCCTGTAATTCTGAAACAAAAACAAACGCAATGTTTTTTACAATGTCACACAAAACAGCAACTCAGATTTACGCAAAAACAAAAATAAAAAAGATTTTTTAATGGAATTTTTAAACAATTTTTAAACAACAATTTTTTTATATAATTATTTTTTTATATAACTGAGTTGTAAAGTGAGGTGGTGACTACAAGCGCTCGGAAATCGCAACACGCTGCATCATAGCCCGGCGTTGTTCGTGCAACTCAGAACATTTTTAGATAATTAAATCTAAAAATGTTCTGAGTTGCACGGACAACGCCGGGCTATGATGCTAGTATAAAATATATGCATACATTTTTTTTTAATCATTTCACTACAAGCCACTAATATGCAGAGGGATACAGTGAGAGAAGAAACATCTATGTAGCTATAGATTCTATGTGGCCATTCCATTTGTGGTCGGTTGAGACGTAATGTGTTGATCTCTTGGCGACGACAGTCATTCATTCTCTATGGCGGTTAAAGGAGAGCAGCATAGTTTTCAAGGTATTAAAATTTCCGAAGTCATATAAACACACACACACACACACACACACACACACACACACACACACACACACACATATATATATATATATATATATATATATTCCTGGATATGACGATAAACTACAACTGGCAGCAAGGCTTGTGATCAACTGATTGGAAGTTTTGAGGAGTATTGAATCACCTCTTAATTGCGGGTATTCTCAGGTTCACAATAGCTCGTGCTGTTGGCACCTGTAAGGGTTTCAGTGTTATATACTTGAATCATCAGTTCGGAAGGAATAAAATTTTAATCCAAATAAAGATCTTTTCAATTGCTAAAATGACAATCTTTTCTCTGATAAAATCGACAGAGAATAAACTTGGTAACGATTCGGCGAGAATAAGGTTGGGACCAAAATGACGAGAATAAACTGCTACTTCGTCAACGAAAATAAACAGCAACCCATTCGGCGAGAATAATCTCGAAACGAATTTGGATTGTCTTTTCAAAAGATAAATCGACGGAACATATATTGAACTCAAAGTGATTTGCTTCACTCTGCGAAATCATATCAACACTGGTGGTTGTGGCGGAGGTTAGCACGCACGTATCCAATCATCAGCCAGTCTTATCTCTCGGTCTGAATCCAACTGTTGTTACACTTTAACTCACTCATAAATTCAAAACTGTCTTCACTTAAATAGTTGTCCTCATTTTGACACCTGGCACGTCGCACATTTTGTGCATTTTTTCCCACCTCGAGCGCTGATATTTTTTGATTGCTGTTCGTCAAAACAAAATCCAACCTTTGCCAGCTGTATTGCGTACCCACTTGATATGTTTTTAAAAATGTACTTCCAGGCGAAAGTCGACACCGATCAAAAGAATATGCAACATCAGCCATGAGCAAATAGGGAATCCTGTGCAAAGCAAAATCCTGTATACATGTAAAAATACATTTTCATAATAATGATACCAACTATATATTTTATATAAAAAATGATCAACTTCAAACTTCAAACAACATTTATGAACCCTTTTCTGGCATTAATGCATGTAATATCATACAATTTCTTAAAGAAATCTAATTGCATTCCAAATATAACATCAACAGAATTACAAAATAAAACATGCATATCTCCGCTTCTTGCAATGATCTCCAATCAAAATCAGAATACCATCTACTATGTATTCAAATGTGAAAGCAGAATAACAGATATTCTATTTTTATTATTCAAAGCTCAAAAAATTAAATTGTGGAAATAAATGTCCCATAAAAATTGATATGTCGTTAAAAAAAAATCACTTAATCAATACGTATTTTTACGTATACGTAATTTAAATGTAAATCATCTGCACAACTACATCAATATTGCCTGATGATGAGAACCTATCTTGAAACATAGAAATTTCCATGTCGCAATGTGCACTTGACACATGAATATATATATATATATATATATATATATGTATGTATGTATGTATGTATATATATATATATATATATTTGTGTGTGTGTATATTGCCCTAGGTCAATGGCACAACTCGCAGTTTAATGCGTTATACAATTATCAGGTGCATATTACAAACTGACTGGTCTATAAAATAGGTCTGTTTATACTACACTGAGCACTGTTTTATTAACACCTGAATAATAATATTATTCATGCTTGTACCCTCGTATGTATATTTAATAATTCACGTAAATATATATATATATATATATATATATATATATATTGTGTATATTTTGGCAGCATTTTTTCATTAATGCAGGTTTCATTGAATAGTATAGACAAGTTTTGTCTATTAATTTTGTGTAGGATCCGTTCATACCGTCTGATATACTTGATGGTGATGTCGTTGAAAGACAACAAAATATTTCAAGGTGGTGATGGTGTGTTGGGCTGTTGGATCATGTAATTTAAATTGTGTGTATTTTGGCAGCATTTTATCATTAATGCAGGTTTCATTGAATAGTATAGACACACCATCACCACCTTGAAATATTTTGTTGTCTTTCAACGACATCACCATCAAGTATATCAGACGGTATGAACGGATCCTACACAAAATTGATAGACAAAACTTGTCTATACTATTCAATGAAACCTGCATTAATGAAAAAATGCTGCCAAAATACACACAATTTAAATTACATGATCCAGCAGCCCAACACACCATCACCACCTTGAAATATTTTGTTGTCTTTCAACGACATCACCATCAAGTATATCAGACGGTATGAACGGATCCTACACAAAATTAATAGACAAAACTTGTCTATATTATTCAATGAAACCTGCATTAATATATATATATATATATATGTGTGTGTGTTTGTGTGTGTGTGTGTGTGTGTGTGTGTGTGTGTGTGTGTGTGTGTGCGTGTCAATAAGTATACAATGTGTATACACGTAGGTACACATCGATATATATTTATCTGGTGTAAACAGAATAGTAATCACTATAATCAAGTGCATATACCTGACGATAGCGTCATGCATAAAACTTCTACACGTGCTTTAAAAGTGCGATAATATGTATATTTAATAATATATGTATATATGTGTGTGTGTTTATGTGTGTGTGTGTGTGTTTGTGTATATGTGTCTATGTGTGTGTCTGCGTTGCTATGCATTTAGGCAACAAATTACTTTTATATACTGTTAACAACGATGACATTTTGTGTCGATTAATTTTACGGATTAACATTTCCAATTTTGGAATAATTCTTCTCCGACAAAGAGAGAATTCCATCAAAAATTATTCAAAGTTCATTTCTGAATAAAAGTACAGAAAATATAGCCCAAGCTTTCAACTTTCTTAAGTCATCATCATGGTTTGTAGAGACAATTAGTGATTTTCTTTGAACTAGTGAGCGTTGTCAAGTAAGCAGTGTTTCTTGTACTTTAATTCTGAAATTAGAAGGGCGGAAAGTGCGGCACTGATATCGTATTTCAACAGTTGAGTAGAGTAAAGTTGTTATTAAATATCTGTCATCCAATATGGACAATTTAATCATAGATGAAGGAAAGATTCGAAACAACCAAAATATGGTTCTACAGAAAGTTACTGAGGATACTATGGGCCAAACATATGAGCAACGAGAAGGTTTTGGAGAAAATGGAAACAAAAAGGAAAGAAATACATCAGAAAGAGACGGTTGATGGCGGAACATGGCTTAGAAGGCAGAAATAACAGAAAGACAGAACTTTTTTTTATTTTTCTGTTATAATCTTATCGCTCCAAGCTAGACATTATACTGCCACTGTTGTGCAGGGGGTTACATAGCAAGAAATTTATGAGAAGAAAAGACAGAATACAGGGGGTGTCAGGAAGCGGGTAAGAGAGTGATGAGAATACTGAATAAAAGAGATGAGAGCATTAGAGAAATAATGCAAGTTAGTGAGATAGGAGATTACTATTGAATTTATATTTAAATTCTTGGAGATTGTAGCACTCGGGCTACAAGTAATAGGAATTTGGGGAAAGACATGATCGCCTACGTCCTGAGAGGACACGGTACATAACAAAGGAAGGGTGAGCACTCTTTTCAGGATTCAAACAGCCTGGTAAAATTTCTCACATATTGCGATATTTTGAGCATCTTCGTCGAACATGTGAGAAACGAGGAAAGATTTAGAGAAAATGGAAAGAAAAACAAAACTTATACTTAGCATCAGGAGGCGACAACCAGGATTTGGGAGATGTAACAAAACAAAAAGTATTAAAAGCTACAAAGGGCAGGAATATGTGTATGGCCTTGATCTCCTACAAGAAGAAGAAGAAGACCATTCCGAAAGCTAAGCAGAGTATTAAGAGATAAGAAATTTTCTTTAGAAACAAAGAAAAGAGTACTTGAGTGTAGTGTGATGTCTCATAAAAAATGAAAATAGACCTGAATTAATAGAAATGTGCTTCTACAGAAGGATGCTGAGGATAACATAAACTGAACATATAAACAACAACGGGGTTTAGGAGAGGATGGAAACGAAAAGGAAACTTATACTTAACATCACAAAAGACAGCTGAAGTTTCCGGGACACGTAATGAAAGAATGCTTAGAGAATCTGAAACTCACAGCATGAATAGAGAGAAATGAAGATGTGGGAAAGTAACGCGTGATATATTTGATGGACTTGATAGAGCAGGGTTTGGGAGAAATATAAAAAAGTTATTTAAAGCTACAAGGGAGAGGTGAATGTGGATAGCCTTGATTTCCTACGACCTGAAGGGACACGGCACATAAAAGTAGAAGATTAAAGCAACTGTCGATGTTCACTCCTGATTCATTAAGTCAGTCAGTTAAGTGCCATACGTTATATACGCTTAAGCGATCATGTCTCGAAATAGACATGACTGGGCAGATGATTATCCCGCAGGAGGTTGCCATTACTTTACCAGCCAACGCTATAGAACCCTTTCTATCCTATTATTTAATCCATAACTGGAAGGAAGAGACGGATTAATACCTTTTTCAAGGCTATTTGTACGTAAGTGAATGCAAAGAATTCAACTGGAATTCGAACTCTGCGTTCCAAGCCGATATCCACTCCACCACAACTCACATCTTATTAAGTACGTGAGTAAAATCAGTCTCAAGATAGTTCAGGAGAATTTTTTATCATTTAAAACAATTTTTTTGTAACTTATGCATACAATGAATTACAAACTGAACTCGTTTATTTAATTTACGTGGATATATTGTTCTCGTTCTGCTGTCCACTAATGCAAATTGATTGGTAATTGCAAGCGGTGTGAACGCTGTAGTTTAATATAATTATTATTATCACTAATACTTCCATTTGTTGCTTTAACCAAGTTTTGAGCACTTAGTTATAAAAGATCGTCTGAAACATCTAATTTCCGCAGAACTTAAAAACTAATTTCAAACTTTTACTGTTTCAAGAATAAATTCAAAATAAAGTTGATTTTTTAAGATTATATACATTGAATAAACCCAAAATTATGATTAAGCAAAATATGCATTTGTAGACGTAGGGAGCTGGTTAATGTTTCTTTGATTCGACCTTGTGTGCGACTTAACCGAACTCCCTACAGCTTACAAGTTTTATACAGAATTATCATCATCAGAATTATCAGAAGGTTTCATCGTTATCACAAGGTTGGTGGTCGGCAGAGTGGTATATGCGGAATTGTGTAGAACAGCGTAATAATAAAATATACGTTTTCATGTTAAAATATAAATCTATTTAAAGGAAAAATTAATATAAGTTGTAGGAGTTAATGTACAATTAGAAACATTATTAAAAGTTAAGGGTAGATTTCGTGTTTAATAATAAAATTATGAGTACCAAAATCTGTAGAAAATGTTCGTAGTAGTAATTGTTGAAAGAGTATATGCGTACGTACATACGTATGTGCGTTTGTTTCGTAGAAATGTCTTTGGATGGAGAACAAGTAAAAGAATTCAGCACACGAGAAGGAAAGAGAATGAGGACAAATGTCCGAGTCACTTGAAGCTTCTTCCGTTACATTTTAGCTTGTCGTCTTTGCTGCTTTTATTCCCTGACTGACTGACTGACTGACTGACTCTGATCTGGGCCCTTTTATTGTCATCAGATTTTTCGCACTAACTCACAAAATCCTCAAATATTGAAATCGCTTCCATTTGTCCAAAATTAATTTAACACCTACTTGCGAAATCTGGTTTCGACTTTTTCTTTAAGCACATGGTCAATCCTTTTTCTATTTGGGAAAACCAAGATTTAACAAGTCATTTTCTATACCTACACATTTATTTTACTGTATTCAAGAAGTAAACAAAATGTGTAAAAGATACAAAATGAATAAAATTTCTTAGACCATTTGTTAGATCAAAGTTAATAAAAAAATAAGTATATATAACACCGTAATACTTCTGGGCCCAATTTATAAACCACATGACCCAGTAAGCCTCAGGCCTGACGTACAGATGGCGCCACTAATAAAAAAAAGCTATATGATTTTTTATGAAATACTAAGTTTACTAAGCTTCAAATAGCACGTGACAAAATTTGGACATGATCAGATTATTAGTTTACAAATTGCAGTTATTTAAGTGAAGATACTGTTGCAAGTTGTCAAAAACAATGGAAAATTCTGAATTTCATGTGTCGAGAAAGCATTGCTTCTAATGAGAAAAGATACTGTTCAAGCAAAGCAGTGACTTCATCAGTGTTATTAGAAACAACGGTTAAGAGGTGGTATACTGACTTTCAACTCGGTCGTACAGACACAAATGATGTTGAATGTTCAGGTCGCCCAAAATTGGCAGTTGTCCCGGAAAACACCAAAAAAATTCACAAACTCATTTTGGCCGAGTTGCGAGAGCTAGCAGAGAAATTGAAAATATCAGAAGGCAGTGTATTCACCATTTTGCATGAACATTTGTCTATGAAATAACTGTGTTCAAAATGGGTGCCGCGTTTGCTCATAGTCGATCAAAAACAACAACGCGTCGACTATTCAGAGCGTTGTTTGCAATTCTTTCAACGCAACAAGAAAGAGTTTTGCGTAAATACGTGACAATGGATAAAATATGGATCCACCACTTAACTTCGGAGTTAAATCGGCAGTCAGCTGAGTGGACAACAGCAGGTAAAAGCCGTCTAAAAAGATCAAAGACCCAAACATCAGCAGGGAAGGTTTTGGCTTCCATTTTTTTTAGACGTGTTAAGTATTTTGTTCATCGTTTACCTTGAAAAAGGAAGAACCGTCAATAACCAATATTATACTGCAATATTGGTTCGTCTGAAGGAGAAAATCGCCAAAAAACGGCCACAAATAAAAACAAGTGATCTTTCACCAAGACAACGCACAGTCGATCGCAACGACGGCAAAGCTACATGAATTGCACTTCAAACTGCTTCCGCGTTCACCTTATTCTCCAGGTATGATCCCCAACGAATGCTCCAGGGAAAGAGATTTGGCTCTAATGAAGAAGTGATATCAGAAATTGTAGCGTATTTTAAGGCCAAAGACAAATTGTTCTACAAAAAAGGCATTGAATTGTTCGGGAATCGTTGAAATAAGTTTATCAACTTGAAGGAGACTATACTGATGAATAAACTCGAATTTTACCTAAAAGTTGATGTTCTATTAGTTAGGCCCGGGATTTATTGAGTGATGTGTTATTCCTTTAAGGTAAATGAAGGTCTTATTTGATGGCATAATGATTTAGTAATAATGTGCTTGTGCTAAGCATCTTGTGCATATACAATTTGTAAAAATTCATTGAATATAAATTTTATAAGGCTGTGCAGTAAATCATACACTGACCAGAGGAATGAAATTTCAACCCTATAATTTTGGCGGTAAACGTAAGCGTTAAACTGATTTCATCAAAAAACTGTAAGGATTTAAAAATTGTCGTTATCATGCAAAAACCCAACTTGTAAATTAAATGCCATACTACGCTTTCAATATCCGCCAGCCCCGTTGAATATGTTCATGGGTATCACATCTGCTTCTTAATTTAGTATTGTTCGCTTAGTTTTCACAGAATTCACGGACGCAGTAGGGATTGAACTCTGTTACTATTTTACCAAAGTAAAACAAAGCAATGTTTTAATCAAATAGGTTAATAAACTGAAGTTCTGTATGAGGGTCAGGCTTAACGACATTCAATGTAGCTTCCTTTTTAGAACGGCTTCTGTTGAAGACCTGATGACATTTTTCTTTCTTTCTTTCTTTCTTTCTTTCTTTCTTTCTTTCTTTCTTTCTTAATTAATTAATTAATTCATTCATTCATTCATTCATTAATCAAGTAATTTATTTATTATTTTACGTTAATAAATCGCCGCTACACTTGAAAAATCCCGGGGGTGACAGTGAACAAACGTTGTGAAAAACAAAAAAATAACCCAAAAAAAACAAGAAAAATGAGTATAATAGAGATTTATTTTCTTTAAATTAATGAATAACTCTTATCTTTCGCTTATAGGTCTAATGAGGATGATGATTATATAAATTACATATAAGCAATATTCTTTTTATTCATTTCTCTGTATTCATCTTTTATATGCCGTGTCTTTTCAGAACGTAGGTGATCACTGCACTCCACTACCTCCTGTGCCTTGTGGCCCTTAATACGTTTTATCTTAGTTCTCCCATTATTTTATCTTTGTTCTGCCATCCGTTTGCTTGATATGTCACGCGCATGTAAATAGTGTAAATAATGATAATAATGTCTATCAGAAATTCATAAGGAGATGTTTTCTTAACAGGAAAAGTCTTTAAAACTATGAAAGGCAAAGATCCAGGACAACCAGAATTAATTTCTTCTAAAATCAGTTATTTTTGTTGAAATATAATTGATGAAAACTTGATATATTACTCATGTCAGTATCACTGTTAACGTACAAAGCTTTAGGATCTGGCGACTAGTAGACTCATTGTCAACTAAACCGTTTCCTCAACTCGGGTTTTCTGGTGAGGAATGCGGCTAGAGAAGAATTTCAAAGTCAACGGAAAGCGAGCAAAATGTGATATGACAACAGTATTCTATGCACGATCGGATGGTTTATTTGTATATGTGCAAGATGGATTCAGGCGTAACAAACTTCCTGGCTCGACACAGTGACGCAAACTTCTTAGCATTGGATTTAGCTATTGATTCAATATAATGGTTCCACTTGATGTTGGAAAATAGAGTGAGGCTGAGGAGGCGTTGTATATTGCTTTATGGAAGACTCGCTTTGTTCATGCTTATGGGGGGCAGTGAGACTGCCTTTAATGGTTGACAGATAGCAGCTTTGTTTTAGAAGCATTGAAATTTACAAGCCATTTCTTGTTCCAGTCTACCACAGAGTGAAGGTCCTTCTCAAGATCAGCAGCGAAGTTATGTTTGTCTGCCTCGCCAGATTTGTTACTGTTGCGGGATTAAATTGTGGTGGCATTTGCGTAGATATATAATTGGGATTTGATCACGTTAGGGAGATCATTTATGAAGATCAAAAAGAGCGTCAACCCTTGCATAAACCTAGGGGACACCAGCGTTAGTGTGGTAGGATGTAAAGGTAAGCCCATTCAAGACGATATTCATTATGCGGTTAGATAGGAAAGATTGGATCAGATCAATCAAGCGTCTAATGAGACTATTACCCTGTAGCTTGCGCCAAATAGTAATGTGCTTCACAGCGTTATGATGACATATTTACTGGACGGAAGACATCATAAACTGAAATCAACGACTAGGACTAAAATCTGTCCAGAATATAGCAACGTCTACTAGCTTTTGACTGGTGCAAGCCTTCAAGTTGGAGTACATAGGGTCTGGTTTGACCTGGCAATGGATGATCTCATGCAGGTGACTTTTTCTTCTTCTTCTATGTTCTGAGTGATCATGGTCTTACACCTCTCCCTAACCATTGTACATTTTAACAACCTTTCTGTTGTTACTTCTCTCAAACCCTGCTCTGCCATCCATTTGCTAAAGTGTGTAATACGTTTCTTTCATCTGTCTTTCTTTCCCTCTGCCTTTACTGTGAGTATCAGGTTATTCAAGCACTCCTTCCTAATTACATGTCCGAGAAAATTCAGCTATGATTTCCGGATGTTAAGTATCGGACCTATCCAATTATCGCCCTATCAGCCTCCTACCAATTTTCAGAAAATTGTTCGTGGTCATTATCAAAGCTTAAATAGTTCAACATCTTACTGCTCGTAAACTCTTCCCAGACAGACAGTATGGGCTCTGCTTTGCCAGGTCTACGGCCGATATTCTAATAACCATCTCCGAGTCCATATACCCTCGATTAGTCCGGCGAATGTCGATCTGTTGTCCTGAATATCTTCAAAGCTTTTGATAGGTTTCGGCACGCTGGCCCTCTGCGCAAGCTACAGGGTAATAGTCTCATTAGACGCTTGATTGATCTGATCCAATCTTTCCTATCTAACCGCATAATGAATATCGTCTTGAATGGGCTTACCTTTACATCCTACCACACTAACGCTGGTGTCCCCTAGGTTTATGCAAGGGTTGACGCTCTTTTTGATCTTCATAAATGATCTCCCTAACGTGATCAAATCCCAATTATATATCTACGCAAATGCCACCACAATTTAATCCCGCCACAGTAACAAATCTGGCGAGGCAGACAAACATAACTTCGCTGCTGATCTTGAGAAGGACCTTCACTCTGTGGTAGACTGGAACAAGAAATGGCTTGTAAATTTCAATGCTTCTAAAACAAAGCTGCTATCTGTCAACCATTAAAGGCAGTCTCACTGCCCCCCATAAGCATGAACAAAGCGAGTCTTCCATAAAGCAATATACAACGCCTCCTCAGCCTCACTCTATTTTCCAACATCAAGTGGAACCATTATATTGAATCAATAGCTAAATCCAATGCTAAGAAGTTTGCGTCACTGTGTCGAGCCAGGAAGTTTGTTACGCCTGAATCCATCTTGCACATATACAAATCAACCATCCTATCGTGCATAGAATACTGTTGTCATATCTGGTCAGGCGCCCCTGCCAGACCTGGCAGCTCGACTGTACCCACTTTTTCACCGGCAGGAAGTAGCTTCCTTCTCTGTCTTCTACAAATATTTTCATGTCTTCTGCTCTGACGAACTTAGGTCAGTGGTGCCCTCTCCACAAGAATTTACTCGATTAACCACTGGCAACAAGATCCCACTGTTTTACAGTTAAATCGACCAAATGCAGCCGAAACTTCTACCTTATCAGCTTCTTTTTTTCTAACTTCCTGCATGTGAAACTCCCTTCCATATATTTGCTTTCCTGACGGCTACAACCTCCAGGAATTGAAATGCTATGCCAATTCCCATCTCTTATACAATGATTCCAGTCTTTTCTACATCACCCCGTATATCTTGTTCTTTTCCTTTCTCTCTACCTTCGCAACTGTCTTCACACCCGCGTTCCCATTCTTCTGTTGCCCTTTCTCTGACACCCCCAGTAACTGTTTCGGCTTTCTCTTCACTCTCTTCTTACTTTACTTTTTACTCTCTTATGTATCTCCCTGAGCATCAGTGGCAGTATCGCCTTTCTTAGGTTGAAACGATTAAAATATATCTTTTTCCTTATAGTATCCAGAACCTCATCGTTGGTAACATGTTTGTTCAATGTTATCCTTAGCATACTTCTTTAGATCCACATTTCGGTTGCTTCAAGTTTTTCTTTCAACTTTGAAAAGATAGTCAAGTATTCGTTGCAATATTGAAATATAGACATCACATAACAATCCAGTATTCTCTTCTTTGTTTCCATTTCAATTTTCCTGTCTCTCAGTAATCTACTCAGCTTTTGAAATGAATCCTTGTCCATGAAAATACGCCTTTGGACATCAGTGGTGCACTTTGTTAGAATAAATTCGAGGTATTATTATTTCTGCATCTGGTTGATTTCATTATCTCCGATTTGCAGTTGGCATTTTGGGCTCCTCTTTTTACTGATGACCATGCATTCAGTTTTCTTGTAGTTTATGTATAGTCCTTTCCTTTCGCTTTCTTCAGCTACCTTCAGTAAAAAATTCTGTAGTTACCTTTACGTGTCTGTTATCAGCGCTATACTATATGCGTATCTTATATTGTTTTGATTGTGTCCGCCAATGGTGAATCCTGACAGGGCTTGCACTTCTCTCAGAACCCACTCACTGTATAGGCTGAATAGTTGGCATTTTGGGCTCCTCTTTTTATTGATGACCATGCATTCAGTTTTCTTGTAGTTTATGTATAGTCCTTTCCTTTCGCTTTCTTCAGCTACCTTCAGTAAAAGATTCTGTAGTTACCTTTACGTGTCTGTTACCAGCGCTATACTATATGCGTATCTTATATTGTTTTGATTGTGTCCGCCAATGGTGAATCCTGACAGGGCTTGCACTTCTCTCAGAACCCACTCACTGTATAGGCTGAATAGTTGGCATTTTGGGCTCCTCTTTTTATTGATGACCATGCATTCAGTTTTCTTGTAGTTTATGTATAGTCCTTTCCTTTCGCTTTCTTCAGCTACCTTCAGTAAAAGATTCTGTAGTTACCTTTACGTGTCTGTTACCAGCGCTATACTATATGCGTATCTTATATTGTTTTGATTGTGTCCGCCAATGGTGAATCCTGACAGGGCTTGCACTTCTCTCAGAACCCACTCACTGTATAGGCTGAATAGATCTGGTGAGAAGACATATCCTTGTCTTACACCCATACATTCGTGAAAACACATTACGCTTGAAAGAAAGCCTTGGTTGTTTTCAACCCAGATAGGTTGAGCTAACTGGTCAGGTTTTCAGTTGCGGAGTGCAGTGATCCCCGACTATACTTGCTTATGGGACTAATGAAGATAACGATCACGACGATAATGATATGCACGAGATAGCTTACTAAATAATTTATTTCTCCAAACATACAGAGTCGCTGGGAAAGGAGATAGATAGCTAGTATTATACCAGTATTTTAATACTGGTTCTAGGATTCATTTAATCCAAGGATTCATTTATTTCTTTGTTGTAGAGTGGCTGACACTCCTTCAGCACTCTTAGTGATGTAATGCCCCATTGTTGTGAAATGCTCTATTTAAGTAAAGAATAGCAGCATCCGAGATGTAATATTCGAGTGTCAGTCGAACTGATTACTTCGGCGACTATTGCGATCTAAACCCCTACTCTCTGTATTGTTAGTTCTGGCTTGTCTTGTTATTGTAACTATTGTACTGTCCTGTGTATATACGTTTAGCGCGGAATGTTGAGCTGAATAATACTTCAACACACTTTCTCTGTGTATTGTATCCACCTTGGCGATACAACATTCTTTATAATAATTTATTATAATCTAAACATTTATTATAATTTTTAATTTTTAATAAATAATAGTAATAAATGTTTTCAGTTAAACTGGTAAGTTAATGATGGCTAGTAATTTAATGGATCATGGTATCCTCAGCATATTTATGTAGAATATTTAAGATGCTTCAAGTCTTTCCTTCATCTTTGAAGAACGAGAAGTGTAAATGGCATCTTTGTATTCATTAATTTGTGCCAATTTTTACATCTTTGTAAAGTAGTGAACTTTTTTTTTAACAAAAAGAATTATATGTTCCACTAATGGTTATTAACTCCATTAATAATTATGATAAATTTAATTTTTTCTCGATTAGGTCGAAGTTTATTGCGTCTCCGAAAACTACATTAATTTCCAAGCATTCTAATACAATCATACTTTTATGAGAAGTTGGTTATTTAAACAGTAGATTGTTCGACAGTCCCACCTCTAATATGAATCACTACTGTCCAGTATTTTCTAAGCAAACAGCAGGAATTCTCGTGAATTATCCAAGGTCTCCAAGCACTGACGCATCTAATCAGCCCCTCCAAATGGGGCTGATGATCAGATTCATATCGTCTTTATTTTACTTTGTGTAGGCGCGTTTTACATCACTACGCGTTTTTCTGAGTGCTGGTTGTTTTGTTTTATTTATTTATTCTTGTAAAAATGATAAAACGTAGGAGAGAATGAAAAATATAACGTTTTGAAATTCAAGTCATGAACATCTTTGTTTTTCGAACATGCCAAAACGTCGTCGCTAAATTAATTATACGATATTTTGAAATGTAAAGTTTGTTATTGACATTTTTACTTTATGTTTTTATGCGACAAAATAAAGAACAAAAATTTAAAAATGAGGGCATTACTAATGGAAACAGAGAAATGAATGAAAAATAAAACAATTTATATGATGAGACCTCACAAAATTCGATAATGATGTTCTGGGCGAATTGGCGTTGTTGCCATCATCGTTCTATCAAATTTCGTATTATTTTAAAATAATTAATAATACAACTATTTCATCTTTGAGAGCGCTTGTGTGGTGTCAGCTGCTCTACAACAACGATTATTTTATACATTACATGTAAATTAGGCTCTCATTCTTCATTTATTTGTATGAATCTTTGTCTCCTTCTTCATAAACTGGGCACTAAGAAACATGACATTTATACAAATTATGTTTTCTCAAAGCAAGCAGCGGATATTTCGGAGAAAAACTCCGTTGTTTATTATTCAATTGAACTGTTTAAAGACAACAGAAGATAACGCGGACGATCATGTGACACTTTGCTACTTTCGTCAATCGAGAATGCAAAAAGTTTAAATTAAATTCCCCCACAAAGAAACAGTTTAAATGTTTGATTTTATCGCAGGATTAAAATCGTCTACTCACACTGATGTTCGCATTCGGATTCTTTCAAAACAAGGACAGGACAAAAACATTATGCTTAACCACTAAATGCAAAAGTTTATTAATCATCAAAGTCATCATTATACTGATTCAAAAAATAACGATTGTTTCTCAATAAGCAGCAACATCCATGCGAGATGAAAAGAAACCTCTTTCAAAATTTTAGCAACATGGCGACAGGCATTATGTCACCGAAACGGACATAAAGAACAATTCTGAAATCCAAATTCACATAAAATTCTACGGAAAATTCAACCCGAAAAAATTACAAAAAGCGAAACAAGAAAAGTTCTAAACAAACTCCCTATTTGCGACGATTAAAATTGAATTACGAATCTCGCAGAAAATATATTGTTGTTTTTGTAAAAAAAAACCAGTTTGTTTGCAGTTTGATACTGCGTCGGAACAACTTGAAAACCCTGAAACAGATTATATGGAAATGAGTGTAATTCGAATCTGTTCATCAGATAAGTTAACTTGCGGTGTTTCCCTTTGAAATAGAACATCTTCTGTTGTGTGTTATGTCACAGGTAATTCAAAATCTAATTAACTAGGTCTTGACTTGACAGAACATCTAAAACTTTTGAAATTCCTCTTAAATCTGTGTTCCATACATTTAACCTTAAGTCGGTTTATGATATAGAAAATCATTTCACAAGTGAAATTAAAAATAAATTTAATGACGTTTTTCGAGATGGACGTGGGTGGTATACAGAATCTGACAAGGAAACTACACAAAGTTTCTGGCCTATCCCTTAACCACCCTGGTCACGACTTCGCATTGATTTTGTTAGACACATCAAGGGGCAGTATTATTTTATCCCCGTTAATGCCTACAGCATATGGCCAAAAACTTTTCAGATGAATTGCATCAACTCGGATGAAATAATCTTTGGTTTTAAAAAAAAAGATTTCAGTCGATTTGGCGTTACTAGTTTCTGATAATGGTACTGCTTTCACTTCAGCTGTATTTTCAACTTTCTCTGCGCAAAATGGCGCTCAACATATTAAGACACCACCTCTTCATTCACAATAAAATAGCGATGTAGAACGTTTTCAAGAGGGTATTCCTCTAATTCAAAGGGGAGGGAAAGGCACAAGAAATATTAGAAATTTGCAAAGTTACACACAGTCCAAACGTACCTAATGGGAGTTCACCAGCAGAAACACTGATGAACCGTAAAGTTCGTTTATACGTAGATGGCCACTATCCAACTACAAACCATTCCCTAAAAAAGAACACGATATTGGAAGAACAGTTTAACAGTTTAACCGTCATCATAAAGAAATGTGCGTTATGGTGCAGTGAATATCGGCTCGAAACGAGAAATCGGGAAGCTACTTTCGAATTTCAGTTGAATTCTTTGCATTCATTTACGCGCAAATGCCCTTGGAAAAGGTATTAATCCATCTTTTCTCTCCAGTTATGGGTTAAATAACAAGGCAGATTAGGTTCTATAGCCTTGGCTGGTAACCATTCTAACGAAGAAAATAATGGCAACCTATTGTGGGATAATCTTCTGCCCAGTCAGTAATGTGTCTTTCGAGATATGATCGCCCAAGCGTGTGTTACGTATGGTACTTAAGAGAAGTAAAACACAAATATATACTAGGAGAACCTGAATTCCACAACGGTAAAAAAAATGGATCCATTGTACTTTTCTCTGAAAATATTTCATAGAATGTGGCTATACAGTCTTTAGTTTTGGCTTGACATATGAAACAAGTAGGATAATATCGAACATTTAATGGGATTAAGCCACCTGCATATGGAGGGAAAATGAATTAAGCCAATAGATGAAAAATGAAAAGACAAGGATGCTTCTCCCCTGGCTTAGTCAACCTTTACAGTGATGTAATACTGAAAGAATTAGAACTTCTGTGAAGATCTACTAGAGGCGGATACAGTCTTAACAACAATAGATATGCAAACGAATCAGTATAGATAGAAGGCATAGAAAGGAAACCAGAGTAACTCCTAAAGAAGGCAACAAAGAGAAGCGAAAAGAATAGAACAAAAATCAATTAGAAAAATATAGAAAGTATGTTCAACTACCAGAGATAAAGCCGAAAATACGAGTAACAAATGGTAGCTGACAACATTAAGCAGGTACTGAAATTTAAATATATGGAAACTGTTTAAACGAGGATGGAAACATTGATAACCATAGGTGCATTGGATAAAGAAAGGTGACATCCAAAATCTAAGCAAAGTATTAAGAAGCATATAAATTTCAATAAAAACAAAGAAAAGATAACTACACTGTTACTGAATGCTGTGTAATCTCACCACAGAAAAGGAAACACTTCAATTAACAGATATTTGGTTCCATAGATGGGGTTATCTACATACTGAACATATGATCAAAGTTTTAGAGTATGGGAAACAAAGAAAAGACACTTATACGCAGCAAGAGAAAGAAAGAGTTGAAATCCCAAGAAAATATAATAAGAAAACGAGGCTTCAAAATTTTTTCACGCACAAGCCATACTGAACGGAGTAGATAAGGTGGACAGCAGTGAATAACCTACCTAACGATTTTGTGTAAATGATTGGCAGAACAAATATTAGCCGCGATAGCAAAAATATAAAATTTACTAAGCTTTAAAAGGGGAAAAAAAGGTGTTGAAAGCCTTGATCGCCCATGTCTTGAAGGGACATGTCACACAGATGATAAAGAACAGGAATATCTTTCTAATAAAACTAACGTTTATTTAGCACTTTTACAATATTCAGATAAATTTTGATGTTAATTGGCTGCACCATATTAGTTTTACTCATGTTTTCGCCGACGGTATAACATGGACACTGTCAAATTCCTCTATTGCATTGCAACGAATGACTCAAGACGAATTTTTGAGTGAGTATGGTTCATATGTCATCTGAATTATGTAGATACTTAACAGTCAGTGCATCAGTTAAGTAATGTGGTGCACTTATTATTTCTAACTACTTGACCTCTTCAGAGTTGAATCACGTGCACGGATCAATTTTGCTCAACAAAGTTTATCAGCATCTAAACTGGTAAGTGTTTGAATGAGCGGCTATAAAATTTATGGAAGTAATCAGCAACAAAAAAAACACTTGGAATTCAAGGAGATGGTAAATTTGGCAATGCGGACAACAATTTGCTGGTTCAAATCGCATCCTCTGAAACCTTGATGGAGTGTCGTCACCGTGAAAGACAAGGAGACACCGCTCTAAAATATGAAACATTGCAACCTTTTGTAGGTTTTGCAGCCGTTAATTTTACCCGATTATTTGAAATGCAACTGACAAAATATTATTACTAAATCTGAAGATTTTACAATATGTCCGTCCGAAGGAGATGGAATACATTTTATTAAACAAAGATTGGAAGGCGCCTTATTTTTTCTTATTTCTTTTGAAGTCGATTTTAATGTCTTGATAAGGAATCTAAAAAATACTTTATGTTTAAAGCAGTTGTGTATTAAGTCAGTTTGGTTTAGTATTAGGCTACTAAGTCAGTAAACTGCTATAGTGAAACGTTCACTCCCATTCAAATATACAAACGAACGTGGTATTCGAAACTCACAGTGACTCTTTCTTTATGTATTTACTTGCTAAAGCTTTGATGTTACTTACATGATATTCTATAAAATGATCGATTGATTTCATCTCAGTGACACCGAAACTAAAGTTATGGGATCGCCCTTTTATCAAGTTACAAAACAGAGATGAATTTGAAGGCAAAATGATAGAACTAAAGTTTCGCCCAAACATGTGTTAAAACGAGATGGCTGCACATATAAAACAAAGGTGAAATTTTAGCCTATAGATTTTCTGTCATAGATATCTTGATGCGTATTCTAGTCAGCACTATCATAAAAACAATACAAGTAATTTGTTTTTCATAAATAGTACAATATTAGGCTACGCATGTTTTGGTGTCAAAAACAAATTAAACTTTTTCAAGGCTGAATTTTAAGAAATCAAAATCATATTTATTCGTTAGCTGTACATTTTTCTGCATAAAACTTGAGTACATGATGTATTCCAGAAGTTTTGAAACATTAATCAGTTTCAAAGAAGTGCAAATCTCTAATCTCCGTCCAAGTCAGTCAGTTTAGGTGCCATACGTGATACACGCTTGGGCGATCATGTCTCGAAAGAGACATGACTGACTGGGCAGAAGATTATCCCGCAGTAGGTTGCCATTGCTTTCTGCGGTAGACTGGTTGCCGACCAAGGCTACAGAACCCAATCTGTCCTGCTATTTAACCCATAACTGGAAGGAAGAGACGGATTAATACCTTTCCCAAGGGTATTTTCGCGTAAGTGAATACAATGGATTCAGCTGGAATTCGAACTCGGCTCCAAGTAACATCCTCTAAATTCCAGGCACTTGCTGTAGCGCTTCAGCCATTTCTCAAAGTTTCATGGGAGTCATCCAAACTGAAAATATCGAACACCATTCTCGCAACTTTCTTCTGTAAACAATAATATATTACTGGGTGCATATATTTATGTCTGGTATATCATATAATGAAGAGAGTATATTATAAAGCCTTTAATCACTTATGTATATCCTATACAGTGCATGTCTTCAGCTCTTATTGTGTCTTTTTTGCCAGATATGAGTACATTAGAAAACAAGTTTAATCTCAGAGTGTTGTAAAACATGAAGGCACTGGTGTTATATATATATATATATATATATATATATATATATATATATGTTTCTTATCATGCCTTCAATTATTAGAAGGTGCAAAATTTGCTCAAATTCAACCAAAAACTCACAAAGAGAAAATTCTGAACTGTCGGTTAAAAGGGACAATTTTGGTGCTATTTACGTGAACATAAAACTTTATTGCATTGTGATATTGGAAATTGTCGATCTTCATTAAAGTAGTCAGGTTTATGAATTGTTTATTAGTGTGAGACCAAAGAGTCGTTATATCCGATTTTTTTTTTCCATCTGGAATAAGAAAAGCTGTCAGGTTAACTTATTTGATATATCATAATGATTTTCTAACATTACAATAATGTAGGTTAGTTATGACCCCCTCAGCTAAAAACTGTTCCAAACATCCAGAATGCTCTCCGTTCTTTTCAAAAAATGTGATAAAATTATCAAAGCCAAATTTCCCATAATTTTCAAAAATAATTTTTAATTCTTCCTGCAAAAAACGTAAAAAAAACATGAAGCATTGAATCCTTGATTAGTCAAGCACCTGGTTTTTACTTTACCAATCACAATGCATGACAATAATCACAAATTAACTGCAATTTTCTAAATTAGGAATACATTTAAGTGTCAGGGTAGAGTATTGGTTAGATGCTCGGCTCAAGAAATTGGAGAGCCATATTTAAATTGCATTCGAATTTGTTGCATTCACTTACGTGCTAATGTTGTTAGGAAATTATTGAGTCCATCTTTTCGCCCTACCTGTTATGCGATAAACAGCAGAATAGACTGGGTTCTATAGAGTTGGATGCAAATTCAAAGTATCTACTGACTTCTACGTTCTGCCACGTTAAGAAAAGGTTAGAAAAAATACCCACCTCTAAAGGGAAGAATGGAGTAATCTCAACATCTCTGGTACAAAAGAAACCGACAATTCATTGCACTATTCTGCCTATTGTGAGATGGAAAACAGTGGTGACACAGTGGTGCAAAAGCAACGGTTAAGGAATTGTACTATTCTGCCTTGAATCTCACATTTGTGAAATGGAACGGAGTGGTGACCACTGCAGTACAAAAGAAACACGAAAGAGATTGCATTATTCTGCCTAGAATCAGACAATTGTAAGTTGGAGGGGAGTGGTGACCACACCGATGCAAAAGAAACAAGAAAGACATTGCCTTATTCTGTCTTGAATCACACGATTGTAAGATGTAGGAGGTGGCGACCACAGCGGTGCAAAATATTCCAAATGAATAAAATGACTATAAACGCTACATCATTGGATATAATTAAGAAGATTATGACAGAGTAAATTCATTATTATAACGAACGCAAAAAATATATTCATTCTACATAGTCAAGACCAAACATTTTTGGTAGAAAACCGACAATAAAACAAAATATTTTGCTGTCTTTTGACGGCTTCGCTATTTAACTAACTTCGTCACATATATTTTTGAGAAACGTAAATATGTGTCGATACGTGTCTTTTAATAGACCAATCAAAACAAGAAAGATATAATTAAAAACAAAGAAGCGTATATTCGGTTAGGATGTTCGAATTCCTGTTGAATTCATTGCATTCACTTACGCGCAAATAATCTTGAGAAAATATTAATCCGTATCTTCCCGCCTGTTACAGGTTAAATAACAGAATAGATTGAGTTCTATAGCTTTGGCTGGCAAACAATCTAAAGCAGAAAGCAATGGCATCCTACTGCGGAATAATCTTTTTCGCAGTCAGTCATGCCTCTTTCGAGACATGATCGCCCAAGCGTGTATCACGCATAGTACATCTTCTTCTTCTTCTTCTTCTTCTTCTTCTTCTTCTTCTTCTTCTTCTTCTATGTGCCCTGTCCCTTCAGGACGTAGGCGATCATGGTTCTCCACGCCTCCCTATCACTTGTGGCTCTTAGAATGTTTGTTCCTGTTACTCCTGTGAACACCCGTTCCGTCATCCATCTGATCAGGCCCTGCAAGTATGTTATCCGCTGCCATCCTCTGTCTCTCTTTCCTTCTATCTGGCCAGTCAGTATCAGGTACTCCAGGATTTCCTTCCTCATTGCGTGTCCCAAGAACTTCAGTTGTCTCTTCCTGATGCTCAGTATTAATTTCCTTTTGGTTGCCATTCTTTCCAACACCTCATTCCTTTTGTAGAACCACATTTCCGCTGCTTCCAGTTTTTTCCTCATTTTCGATTATATTGTCCAGCATTCACTGCCGTATTGAAGAACTGACATCACATAGCAATCCAGCACTCTTTTCTTTGTTTCTATTGAGATTTTCCTGTGTGTTAGTACTTTCCTCAGCTTCTGGAGCGCGTTCTTTACTATACCAATTCGCCTTCGGATCTCTGTGTCGCACTTTCCATCTCCTGTTAGAACACTTCCTAGGTATTTAAATTTTTGTACTTGCCTGATTCTGGTATCCCCCACCTGTATTTGGCATTTTGGGTTGCACCTTTTGCTGATGACCATGCATTCAGTTTTCTTAAAGCTTATTTGTATTCCTTTTTTGTCACTCTCTGCCGCTACCTTCTGTATGAGGTCTTGTAGTTTCCTTTCCGTGTCCGCAATCAGCACCGTATCATCTGCATACCTTACGTTGTTCAAGTTGTGGCCTCCAATAGCAAATCCTGGCGTGTCATCTAGGGTCCTCAAAATATTCTCGCTGTACAGGTTGAACAAATCCGGTGAAAAGACACATCCTTGTCTTACGCCTATTTTTATCTTTGTAAATCTACTGAGATCGTTACCTGTCCGTATGCAGGCCGTTTGCTGCCAGGAGAGATACGGTTATGTGAAGACACTTAAGTGGAATAAACAAAAGAGGCAGTGGTCTCATCAACAGGTAGATTAATTTTAAGGATACAACTTTTCATTCATGATTGGCGGACAGAATATTAGTCTTAAGGATTAGGGCAAAATTTTCTTGAGAATTAGTAATCGTTGTTTCAGTTGCTTGTCTAAACATACATTTTCTAGTAGAAAATTACCTGGGTTGTACAAAAACAAGACTAGACGAGATACAGCTATACATCAAGTTTAAAATGAAACCAGTCTGTCATAGTAGAATAATGGGTTCCGAAATTGTTCTGAACATTACCCGGATCGACAGTCATAACAACCAAAACCTGGGGATAACAGTCAGCATATAAATAATGATAAGTCAGTCAGATTTTTTTTTATCCTTATCTAGTCAAAGAAATAAGAATTACGTAGGATATGATATTATTTTTGTATTTTTTTTTCACTTTGCCATGTGCATTCTGGTCGTTGAGGATCATGGCTATCCACAATTCATTGTCCTTTATAACTTTTAATTAATATTATATTTTCCTATCGCTCTCAAGCATTTCCCTGTCACCCATTTAATCAAGCTAACCAGTTAGTCGATGCATTGTTTTGCCTTCGATCTATACTGAGTCTATCAAATTTTCCAAGCCCTCTTTCTTTATTATGCACCCTAGAAATGTCAACTGCTTTTTTTAATATTAAGCAAAAGTGTCATTTTTTTCATTCTCCCAAGTAATTCGTCGATGCTCACGGATTTGGTATATAATATACTCAGCAGTCTTCTGTAGCACTACATTTTTGTGACTTCAAGTATTTTCGTTACAAGTGTTGAAATTGATCAAACTACAAACCAATATTTTGTCGTGTAATAGATATCAGCTCGGAATGAGAACTCTGAGAACCGAGTTCGAATTCCATTCAAATTAGTTTCATTTATTTACACACAAATACCATTGGGAAAGGTACTAATCCATTTATTTCCCTCCAGCCATGGGTTGAATAGCAGGATATATTCGGTTCTATACCCTTGGTTTGGAACCGGTCTAGCCCATTCAGTAATTGCAACGCACTACTGGAAAATCTTCTGCCAAGTCAGTCATATCTCCGAAGAGACATGATATCCCAAACGTGTATCACGTATTGCAATTAACTGACTGACTGATATTGCATAACAGTTCAGTACACTTTCCTTTGTTTGTAACGAAATGTTTCTTAATGAATAGCTTAGCTTTTGGATTTAGCATTCCAAAATTGTTCAGATTTAGTATAGATATCCCATCCAGAGATTCTGAATTTTTTTGAGGCCTGCATAATGAAAAGACCTTAAATAGAACCCTGTGAACGGTTCTATAACAATGAACTGATATTAAAGATAATGTAACTATAAAACGAATTATAAACGATACATTGTGCTTTAATATTTGGAAACAATTAGACATAATTCAACTGAACAGATTTAAAGCTATCAATAGTCGTCAATAAAGAGGCTTAATTATTAAAATATAATCATATGGAATATCAATAAATTTTACCGTAGATAAATAATGGCATGTGCAAAGTTTATTTCAGCCACTTAAAAATTTATTTCATTTTTAAATTCCATATTCTCTCATGACGTTTGTGATTAGGTATTTCTAAAGCTTCCCTCTTTGTTTAATATCTGTAAATTACCCATAATTATACGGGGAAAGACTGTCTTCTGTTGTTTTCTCTTTTGTTTTGAATTCAGAATTCTCACTGACAGCGTGCACCCAAGGTTATAGAGCTCAGACTAACCTGCGAACTACTGCTTTTGTTTGTAGTGTCCCTGCAGAACATAGGTTATCCTGCTCCTTTGTACCTTTCTGCTCCTTGTAGCTCTTAAATGGAGTGTCACGTTGCTTTCGAAATATAAAGGATCCAGCCGTACAGGTCTTAGAAACAAAGAGCCAAATTACTTAAACATTTGATTTTATCATATTAGTGAGATCTTGTTCAAAACCAACCAAACTTTCTGGAAAACCCGAATAGGTAACTATAGTGTGTGCAACAACGTTTACAAATGTAAGTTTTGAATTCAGAGCTGTATATCTCTTAGTTTTGTTGGTAATTAAGGTTAAAAATCCCAATCTATTCTGCAATTTAGCCTACTATCAACCGGAAACGAGATGGAGTCAAACCATTCATAAACATATTTGCATGAATATAAGACCTAAAAAAAGGTAAATGAAGTAAGTCAAAGGAAAGGACTATAAATAAATTACAAGAAAACTGAATGTATGGTCATCAGCAAATGGAGGAGCTCAAAATGCCAATTACAGGTTGAGGATACTAGCAACAACGTCTACAAATGTAAGTTTTGAATTCAGAGCTGTATATCTCTTAGTTTGGTTGGTAATTAAGGTTAAAAATCCCAATATATTCTGCAATTTAGCCTACTATCAACCGGAAACGAGATGGAGTCAAACCATTCATAAACATATTTGCATGAATAAAGACCTAAAAAAAGGTAAATGAAGTCAAGGAAAGGACTATAAATAAATTACAAAGAAAACTGAATGTATGGTCATCAGCAAATGGAGGAGCTCAAAATGCCAATTACAGGTTGAGGATACTAGCAACAACGTCTACAAATGTAAGTTTTGAATTCAGAGCTGTATATCTCTTAGTTTGGTTGGTAATTAAGGTTAAAAATCCCAATCTATTCTGCAATTTAGCCTACTATCAACCGGAAACGAGATGGAGTCAAACCATTCATAAACATATTTGCATGAATATAAGACCTAAAAAAAGGTAAATGAAGTAAGTCAAAGGAAAGGACTATAAATAAATTACAAGAAAACTTAATGTATGGTCATCAGCAAATGGAGGAGCTCAAAATGCCAATTACAGGTTGAGGATACTAGCAACAGCGTCTACAAATGTAAGTTTTGAATTCAGAGCTGTATATCTCTTAGTTTGGTTGGTAATTAAGGTTAAAAATCCCAATCTATTCTGCAATTTAGCCTACTATCAACCGGAAACGAGATGGAGCAAACCATTCTTAAACATATTTGCATGAATATAAGACCTAAAGGTAAATGAAGTCAAAGGAAAGGACTATAAATAAATTACAAGAAAACTGAATGTATGGTCATCAGCAAATGGAGGAGCTCAAAATGCCAATTACAGGTTGAGGATACTAGCAACAACGTCTACAAATGTAAGTTTTGAATTCAGAGCTGTATATCTCTTAGTTTGGTTGGTAATTAAGGTTAAAAATCCCAATCTATTCTGCAATTTAGCCTACTATCAACCGGAAACGAGATGGGAGTCAAACCATTCATAAACATATTTTGCGTGAATATAAGACCTAAAAAAAGGTAAATGAAGTAAATTGAAAGGACTATAAATAAATTACAAGAAAACTGAATGTATGGTCGTAACCAAATGGGAGCTCAAAATGCCAATTATAGGTTGAGGATACTAGCAACAACGTCTACAAATGTAAGTTTTGAATTCAGAGCTGTATATCTCTTAGTTTGGTTGGTAATTAAGGTTAAAAATCCCAATCTATTCTGCAATTTAGCCTACTATCAACCGGAAACGAGATGGAGTCAAACCATTCATAAACATATTTGCATGAATATAAGACCTAAAAAAAGGTAAATGAAGTAAGTCAAAGGAAAGGACTATAAATAAATTACAAGAAAACTGAATGTATGGTCATCAGCAAATGGAGGAGCTCAAAATGCCAATTACAGTTTGAGGGATACTAGCAACAACGTCTACAAATGTAAGTTTTGAATTCAGAGCTGTATATCTCTTAGTTTGGTTGGTAATTAAGGTTAAAATCCCAATCTATTCTGCAATTTAGCCTACTATCAACCGGAAACGGTATAGATTATGACAGTCATAAACATATTTTGCATGAATATAAGACCTAAAAAAAGGTAAATGAAGTAAGTCAAAGGAAAGGACTATAAATAAATTACAAGAAAACTGAATGTGGTCATCAGCAAATGGAGGAGCTCAAAATGCCAATTACAGGTTGAGGATACTAGCAACAACGTCTACAAATGTAAGTTTTGAATTCAGAGCTGTATATCTCTTAGTTTGGTTGGTAATTAAGGTTAAAAAAATCCCAATCTATTCGGCAATTTAGCCTAATATCAACAGGAAACGAGATGGAGTCAAACATTTCATGGCATATTTGCATGAATATAAGACCTAAAAAAAGGTAAATGAAGTAAGTCAAAAGGAAAGAAAAGGACTATAAATAAATTACAAGAAAGCGGATGTATGGTCATCAGCAAATGGAGGAGCTTAAAATGCAGTACAGGTTGAGGATACTAGCAACAACGTCTACAAATGTAAGTTTGAATTTAAGAGCTGTATATCTCTTAGTTTGGTTGGTAATTAAGGTTAAAAAAATCCCAATCTATTCTGCAGTTTAGCCTACTATCAACAGGAAACGAGATGGAGTCAAACATTTCATAAACATATTTCCATGAATATAAGACCTAAAAAAAGGTAAATGAAGTCAAAGGAAAGGACTATAAATAAATTACAAGAAAACTGAATGTATGGTCATCAGCAAATGGAGGAGCTCAAAATGCCAATTACAGGTTGAGGATACTAGCAACAACGTCTACAAATGTAGTTTTGAATTCAGAGCTGTATATCTCTTAGTTTGGTTGGTAATTAAGTTTAAAATCCCAATCTGTTCTGCAATTTAATACCTACTATCAACAGGAAGCGAGATGAGTCAAACATTTCATAAGCATATTTGCATGAATATAAGACCTAAAAAAAGGTAAATGAAGTAAGTCAAAGGAAGAAAGGACTATAAATAAATTACAAGAAAACTGAATGTATGGTCATCAGCAAATGGAGGAGCTCAAAATACCAATTACAGAGTTGAGGGATACTGACAACAACGTCTACAAATGTAAGTTTTGAATTCAGAGCTGTATATCTCTTAGTTTGGTTGGTAATTAAGGTTAAAAATCCCAATCTATTCTGCAATTTAGCCTACTATCAACAGGAAACGAGATGGAGTCAAAAATTTCATAAACATATTTGCATGAATATAAGACCTAAAAAAAGGTAAATGAAGTCAAAGGAAAGGACTATAAATAAATTACAAGAAAACTGAATGTATGGTCATCAACCCAAATGGAGGAGCTCAAAATGCCAATTACAGGTTGAGGATACTAGCAACAACGTCTACAAATGTAGTTTTTGAATTCAGAGCTGTATATCTCTTAGTTTTGGTTGGTAATTAAGGTTAAAAATCCCAATCTATTCTGCAATTTAGCCTACTATCAACAGGAAACGAGATGGAGTCAAAAAATTTCATAAACATATTTGCATGAATATAAGACCTAAAAGGTAAATGAAGTCAAAGGAAAGGACTATAAATAAATTACAAGAAAACTGAATGTATGGTCATCAGCAAATGGAGGAGCTCAAAATGCCAATTACAGGTTGAGGATACTAGCAACAACGTCTACAAATGTAAGTTTTGAATTCAGAGCTGTATATCTCTTGGATTTGGTTGTTAATTAAGAGTTAAAAATCCCAATCTATTCTGCAATTTAGCCTACTATCAACAGGAAACGAGATGAATTCAAACATTTCATAAACATATTTCCATGAATATAAGACCTAAAAAGGAGTAAATGAAGTCAAGGAAAGGACTATAAATAGAGTACAAGAAAACTGAATGTATAGTCATCAGCAAATGGAGGAGCTCAAAATACCAATTACAGGTTGAGGATACTAGCAACAACGTCTACAAATGTAAGTTTTGAATTCAGAGCTTTGTATATCTCTTAGTTTGGTTAGTAATTAAGGTTAAAAATCCCAATCTATTCTGCAATTTAGCCTACTATCAACCGGAAACGAGATGGAGTCAAACCATTCATAAACATATTTGCATGAATATGAGACCTAAAAGGTAAATGAAGTCAAAGGAAAGGACTATAAATAAATTACAAGAAAATGGATGTATGGTCATCAGCAAATGGAGGAGCTCAAAATGCCAATTACAGGTTGAAGATCACTAGCAACAACGTCTAAATGTAAGTTTTGAATTGAGCTGTATATCTCTTAGTTTGGTTGGTAATTAAGGTTAAAAATCCCAATCTATTCTGCAATTTAGCCTACTATCAACAGGAAACGAGATGGAGTCAAAAATTTCATAAACATATTTGCATGAATATAAGACCTAAAAAGGTAAATGAAGTCAAAGGAAAGGACTATAAATAAATTACAAGAAAAACTGAATGTATGGTCATCAGCAAATGGAGGAGCTCAAAATGCCAATTACAGGTTGAGGATACTAGCAACAACGTCTACAAATGTAAGTTTTGAATTCCAGAGCTGTATATCTCTTAGTTTGGTTGGTAATTAAGGTTAAAAATCCCAATCTATTCTGCAATTTAGCCTACTATCAGCCGGAAACGAGATGAGTCAAACCATTCATAAACATATTTGCATGAATATAAGACCTAAAAAAAGGTAAATGAAGTCAAAGGAAAGGACAATAAATAAATTACAAGAAAACTGAATGTATGGTCATCAGCAAATGGAGGAGCTCAAAATGCCAATTACAGGTTGAGGATACTAGCAACAACGTCTACAAATGTAAGTTTTGAATTCAGAGCTGTATATCTCTTAGTTTGGTTGGTAATTAAGGTTAAAAATCCCAATCTATTCTGCAATTTAGCCTACTATCAACGAAACGAGATGGAGTCAAACCATTCATAAACATATTTGCATGAATATAAGACCCTAAAAAAATCAATGAAGTCAAAAAGGAAAGGACTATAAATAAATTACAAGAAAACTGAATGTGGTCATCAGCAAATGGAGGAGCTCAAAATGCCAATTACAGGTTGAGGATACTAGCAACAACGTCTACAAATGTAAGTTTTGAATTCAAATTTCTGTATATCTCTTAGTTTGGTTGGTAATTAAGGTTAAAAATCCCAATCTGTTCTGCAATTTAGCCTACTATCAACAGGAAACGAGATGGAGTCAAACATTTCATAAACATATTTGCATGAATATAAGACCTAAAAAAAGGTAAATGAAGTAGTCAAAGGAAAGGACTATAAATAAGTTACAAAGAAAACTGAATGTATGGTCATCAGCAAATGGAGGAGCTCCAAATGCCAATTACAGGTTGAGGATACTGGCAACAACGTCTACAAATGTAAGTTTTGAATTCAGAGCTGTATATCTCTTAGTTTGGTTGAAAATGAAATTAAGGTTAAAAGTCCAAATCTATTCTGCAATTTAGCCTACTATCAACCGGAAACGAGATGGAGTCAAACCATTCATAAACATATTTGCATGAATATAAGACCTAAAAAACGGTAAATGAAGTAAGTCAAACGAAAGGACTATAAATAAATTACAAGAAAACTGAATGTATGGTCATCAGCAAATGGAGGAGCTCAAAATGCCAATTACAGGTTGAGGATACTAGCAACAACGTCTACAAATGTAAGTTTTGAATTCAGAGCTGTATATCTCTTAGTTTGGTTGGTAATTAAGGTTAAAAATCACAATCTATTCTGCAATATAGCCTACTATCAACCGGAAACGAGATGGAGTCAAACCATTCATAAACATATTTGCATGAATATAAGACCTAAAAAAAGGTAAATGAATTAAGTCAAAGGAAAGGACTATAAATAAATTACAAGAAAACTGAATGTATGGTCAACAGCAAATGGAGGAACTCAAAATGCCAATTACAGGTTGAGGACACGAAAACAACGTCTACAAATGTAAGCTGAATTCAGAGCTGTATATCTCTTAGCTTGCTGGTAATACACAGAAATCCCAATCATACCACTTACTATCAACTGGAAACGAGATGGAGTCAAACCATTCATAAACATATTTGCATGAATATGAGACCTAAAAAAGGTAAACAAGTCAAAAGGAAAAGGACTATAAATAAATTACAAGAAAACTGAATGTATGGTCATCAGCAAATGGAGGAGCTCAAATGCCAATTATAGGTTGAGGATACTTTAGCAACAACGTCTTACAACAAGTTTTGAATTCAGAGCTGTATATCTCTTAGTTTGGTTGGTAAATTACAAGTCAAAAATCCACCTATTCTGCAATTTAGCCTACTATCAACAGGAAACGAGATGGAGTCAAAAATTTCTACAAACATATTTGGTATGAATATAAGACCTAAAAAAAGGTAGCCAAAGTCAAAGGAAAGCGACTATAAATAAATTACAAGAAAATCCGAAACGTATGGTCATCAGCAAATGGAGGAGCTCAAAATGCCAATTGCAGGTTGAGGATACTACAACAACGTTCAAATGTAAGTTTTGAATTCAGAGCTGTATATCTCTTAGTTTGGTTGGTATCATAGTTAAAATCCCAATCTATTCTGCAATTTAGCCTACTATCAACCGGAAAACGAGATGGAGTCAAACCATTCATAAACATATTTACATGAATATAAGACCCAAAAAAAGGTAAATGAAGTCAAAGGAAAGGACAATAAATAAATATATACCAGAATTGAATGTGCTACGCCCAAAATGGAGAGCTCAAAATGCCAATTACAGGTTGAGGTTTAGCAACAACGTTCACAAATGTAAGTTTTTGAATTCAGAGCTGCATATCTCTTAGTTTGGTTGGTAATTAAGGTTAAAAATCCCAATCTATTCTGCAATTTAGCCTACTATCAACCGGAAACGAGATGGAGTCAAACCATTCATAAAAATATATTTGCATGAATATAAGACCTAAAAAAGGTAAATGAAGTCAAAGGAAAGGACTATAAATAAATTACGAAAATTGAATGTATGGTCATCAGCAAATGGAGGAGCTCAAAATGCCAATTACAGGTTGAGGACAATAGCACAACGTCTACAAATGGAAGTTTTGAATTTAGGATATATTCTAGTTTGCTCAACATACAAAAACTGCACTGTTCTGCAATTTAGCCACTATCAACAGGAAACGAGATGGAGTCAAACATTTATAAAACATATTTGCATGAATATAAGACCTAAAAAGGCGTAAATGGGTAAGTCAAAGAAAGGACTATAAATAAATTACAAGAAAACTGAATGTATGGTCATCATAAACAGAGCTCCAAATGCCTAACAGGTTGAGGAGACCACAACAACGTCTACAACAAGTTTTGACCCAGAGTTGCAATTTTTTAGTTTGGTTGGTACTCAAGGTTAAAAATCCCAACTATTCTGCAATTTAGCCTACTACTGGCAGGAAACGAGATGGTGTGCTCAGAACATTTCATAAACACTGTGCTTAACAGCAAGGATTCAAAATAAATGAAGTCAAAGGAAAGGACTATAACAAATTACAAGAAAACTGAATGTATGGTCATCACAAATGGAGAGCCAAATGCTGGAATACAGGTTGAGGATACCAAGAACAACGTCTACAAATGTAAGTTTTGAATTCAGAGCTGCATATCTCTTAGTTTGGTTGGTAATTAAGGCTAAAAATCCCAATCTATTCTGTATCAGGCCTACTATCAACTGGAAACTGAGATGAGTCAAACCATTCATAAACATATTTGCATGAATATAAGACCTAAAAAAAGGTAACAAGTCAGTAAAGAATTTGCAAATAAAACAAAGAAAACTGAATGTATGGTCATCAGCAACAGGAGCTAACATGCTAAATACAGGTTGAGACAATAGCAAGCAAATGTCTACAAATGTAAGTTTTGAATTCAGAGCTGTATATCTCTTAGTTTGGTTGGTACTATGCTAAAAATCCCAATCTATTCTGCAGAATGGCCATCAACCGGAAACGAGATGGAGTCAAACCATTCATAAACATATATTTGCATGAATATAAGACTCAAAAAAGGTAAATGAAGTCAGCAGTGACTGCAATAAATTGGCAAGAAAACTGAATGTATGGTCATCAGCAAATGGAGAGAGCTAAAATGCCACCACAGGTTGAGGATACTAAAGCAACAACGTCTACAAATGTAAGTTTTGAATTTCAGAGCTGTATATCTCTTAGCTTCTGTTGGTAATTAAGGTTAAAAATCCCAATCTATTCTGCAATTTAGCCTACTATCAACCGGAAACGAGATGGAGTCAAACCATCTATAAATATATTTGCATGAATATAAGACCTAAAAAAAGGTAAATGAAGTCAAAGGAAAGGGGACACAAACAATTTCAGTACAAAACTGAATGTATGGTCATCAGCAAATGGAGGAGCTCAAATGCCAATTACAGGTGTTGAGGATACTAGCAACAACGTCTACAAATGTAAGTTTTGAATTCAGAGCTGTATATCTCTTAGTTTGGTTGGTAATTAAGGCTAAAATCCCAATCTATTCTGGCAATTTAGCCTACTATCAACCGGAAACGAGATGGAGTCAAACCATCTATAAACATATTTGCATGAATATAAGACCTAAAAAAAAGGTAACGAAGTCAGTTGAAAGACCATAAATAAATTACAAGAAACTGAATGCATGGTCATCAGCAAAATGGATGAGCTCAAAATGCCAATTACAGGTTGAGGATACTAGCAACAACGTCTACAAATGTAAGTTTTGAATTCAGAGCTGTATATCTCTTAGTTTGGTTGGTAACAGGTTAAAAATCCTGAATCTGTTCTGCAATTTAGCCTACTATCAACAGGAAAACGAGATGGAGTCAAACATTTTACAAAAACATATTTGTACGAATACAAGACCTAAAAAAAGCAAATGAAGCAAGTCAGCAGTGACTCGCAAACAAATTACAAGAAAAACTGAATGTGCGGTCATCAGCAAATGGAGAGTGAGCTCAAAATGCCAATTACAGGTTGAGGATACTAGCGCAACAACGTTCAAAATGTAAGTTTTGAACGAGCTGCATATCTCAGGTTTGGTTGGCAATTAAGGTTAAAATCCAAATTGTTCGTAATAGCCTAAGCTATCAACCGGAAACGAGATGGAGTCAAACCATTCATAAACATATTTACGAATATAAGACCTAAAAAAGGTAAATGAAGCGTGCAAAGTCAAAGGAAAGGACTTATAAATAAATTACAAGAAAACTGAATGTATATGGGTCAACAAAACGATACTCAAATGCCAATTATGTTGAGGATAATAGTTACAACAACGTCTACAAATGTGGGTTGAATTCAGAGCTGTATACTTTAGTTCTGGTTGGTAATTAAGGTTAAAAATCCCAATCTGCCCCGCAATATAGCCTACTATCAACCGAAACGAGATGGAGTCAAACCATTCATAAACATATTTGCATGAATATAAGACCTAAAAAGGTAAAATGCTAAGTCAAAGAAAGGACTATAAATAAATTTTCGGCAAAAGAAAAATCAATGTATAACAGCAAAATGGAGGAACTCAAATGCCAATTACAGGTTGAGTATACTAAAGAACAACGTTCACAAATGTAAGTTTTAATCGGAGCTGTAACATTCTTAGTCAGTTGGTAATTAAGGTTAAAAATCCCAATCTATTCTTGCAATTTAGCCTACTATCAACCGAAAAAAACGATGGAGTCAAAACATTCATAAACATATTTGCATGAATATAAGACCTAAAAAAAGTTATAAATGAAGTCATGAAAGGACCATAAATAAATTACAAGAAAACTGAATGTATGGTCATCAGCAAATGGAGAAAGCTCAAATGCCATCACAGGTTGAGGATACTACAACAACGTTCACAAATGGGAAGTTTTTGAATTCAGAGCTGTATATCTCTTAGTTTGGTTGGTAATTAAGGTTAAATATCCCAATCCACCGTAATTAGCCTACTATCAACCGGAAACGAGATGGAGTCAAACCATTCATAAACATATTTGCATGAATATAAGAAATAAAAAAAGGTAAATGAAGTCAAAGGAAAGGACTATAAATAAATTACAAGAAAACTGAATGTGCTTGTCATCAGCAAATGGAGGGAGCTCAAAATGCCACTTACAGGTTGAGGATACTAGCAAAACAATGTCTATAAATGTAAGTTTTGAATTCAGAGCTGCATATCTCTTAGTTTGGTTGGTAATTAAGGTTAAAATCCCCAATCTATTCTGCACTTAGCCTACTATCAACCGGAAAACGGTGGAGTCAAACCATTCATAAACATATTTGCATGAATATATGACCTAAAAAAAGGTAATGAAGTAAGTCTACAGAGAAAGGACTAAAATAAATTACAAGAAAACTGGAATGTATGGTCATCAGCAAATGGAGGAGCTCAAAATGGACTATGAAGGAGATACTAGCAACAACGTCTACAAATGTAAGCTGAATTCAGAGCTACATTCTTTAGCTTTGGTTGTACCATGTAAAACTCAATTCATTCTGCAATTTAGCCACTTATCAACCGGAAACGAGATGGAGTCAAACCATTCATAAACATATTTGCATGAAATGAGCAAGACTCAAAAAAAGCAAATGAAGTAAGTCACAAGCATATGACTATAAATAAATTACAAGAAAACTGAATTTATGGTCATCAGCAGTCCTGAGGAGCTCAAAATGCCAATTACAGGTTGAGGATACTAGCAACAACGTCTACAAATGTAAGTTTTGAATTCAGAGCTGTATATCTCTTAGTTTGGTTGGTAATTAAGGTTAAAATCCTAATCCATTCTGCAATTTAGCCTACTATCAACAGGAAAAACGAGATGGGAGTCAAACATTTCATAAACATATTTCCATGAATATAAGACCTAAAAAAAGGTAAATGAAGTCAAAGGAAAGGACTATAAATAAATTACAAGAAACTGGAATGTATGGTCATCAGCAAATGGAGGAGCTCAAAATGCCAATTACAGGTTGAGGATACTAGCAACAACGTCTACAAATGTAAGTTTTGAATTCAGAGCTTCGTATACTTTAGTTTGGTTGGTAATTAAGGTTAAAAATCCCAATCTATTCGCATTTAGCCTACCATCACTGGTGAACGAGATGGAGTCAAACATTTCATAAACACATTGCAGATGAATATATGACCTAAAAAGGTAAAATGAAGTAAGTCAAAGGAAAGGACTATAAATAAATTACAAGAAAACTGAATGTATGGTCATCACAAAATGGAGGAGCTCAAAATGCCAATTACAGGTTGAGGATACTAGCAACAACGTCTACAAATGTAAGTTTTGAATTCAGAGCTGTATATCTCTTAGTTTGGTTGGTAATTAAGGTTAAAAATCCCAATCTATTCCTTGACCACGCATTATCAACCGGAAACGAGATGGAGTCAAACCATTCATAAACATATTTGCATGAATATAAGACCTAAAAAAAGGTAAATGAAGTCAAAGGAAAGGACTATAAATAAATTACAAGAAAACTGAATGTATGGTCATCAGCAAATGGAGGAGCTCAAAATGCCAATTACAGGTTGAGTGGCTACTGAACAACGTTCACAAATGTAAGTTTTGAATTCAGAGCTGGGACATTCTCTTAGTTTGGTTGGTAATTAAGGTTAAAATCCCAATCTATTCTGCAATTTAGCCTACTATCAACCGGAAACGAGATGGAGTCAAACCATTCATAAACATATTTGCATGAAAATAAGACCTAAAAAAAGGTAATGAAGTCAAAGGAAAGGACTTGCAAATAAATTACAAGAAAACCGAATGTATGGTCATCAGCAAATGGAGGAGTCTTTCAAAATGCCAATTACAGGTTGAGGATACTAGCAACAACGTCTACAAATGTAAGCTTTGAATTCAGAGCTGTATATCTCTTAGTTTGGTTGGTAATTAAGGTTAAAAATCCCAATCTATTCTGCAATTTAGCCTACTATCAACAGGAAACGAGATGGAGTCAAACATTTCATAAACATATTTGCATGAATATAAGACCTAAAAAAAGGTAAATGAAGTAACAAAGGAAAGACCATAAATAAATTACAAGAAAACTGAATGTATGGTCATCAGCAAATGGAGGAGCTCAAAATGCCAATTACAAGTTGAGGATACTAGCAACAACGCCTGCAAATGTAAGTTTTGAATTCAGAGTCATATCTCTAGTTTGGTTGGTAATGAAGGTTAAAAATCCCAATCTATTCTGCAATTTAGCCTACTATCAACAGAAACGAGATGGAGTCAAACATTTCATAAACATATTTCCATGAATATAAGACCTAAAAAAAAGGTAAATGAAGTCAAAGGAAAGGACTAAATAAATTACAAGAAAACTGAATGTATGGTCATCAGTACGGAGGAGCTCAAAATGCCAATTACAGTTGAGGATACTAGCAACAACGTCTACAAATGTAAGTTTTGAATTCAGAGCGTATATCTCTTAGTTTGGTTGGTAATTAAGGTTAAAAATCCCAATCTATTCTGCAATATAGCCTACTATCAACCGAAACGAGATGGAGTCAAACCATTCATAAACATATTTGGCATGAATATAAGACCTAAAAAAAAGGTAATGAAGTAAGTCAAAGGAAAGGACTCATAAATAAAATTACAAGAAAATTGAATGTATGGTCATAAATGGAGGAACTCAAAATGCCAATTACAGGTTGAGGATACTAGCAACAACGTCTACAAATGTAAGTTTTGAATTCAGAGCTGCATATCTCTTAGAAGCTCTGGTTGGTAATTAAGGTTAAAAATCCCAATCTATTCTGCAATTTAGCCTACTATCAACCGGAAACGAGATGGAGTCATCCATTCATAAACATATTTGTAATAATATAAGACCTAAAAAAAGGTAAATGAAGTCAAAGGAAAGGACTATAAATAAATTACAAGAAAACTGAATGTATGGTCATCAGCAAATGGAGGAGCTCAAAATGCCAATTACAGGTTGAGGATATTAGCAAATAATGCCCATAAATGTAAGTTTTGAATTCAGAGCTGTATATCTCTTAGTTTGGTTGGTAATTAAGGCTAAATATCCCAATCTATTCTGCAATTTAGCTCACTATCAACCGGAAACGAGATGGAGTCAAACCATTCATAAACATATTTGCATGAATATAAGACCTAAAAAAAGGTAAATGAAGTCAAAGGAAAGGACTATAAATAAATTACAAGAAAACTGAATGTATGGTCATCACAATGGAGGAGCTCAAAATGTGCTAACACAGGTTGAGGATACTAGCAACAACGTTCACAAATGCAAGTTTTGAATTCAGAGCTGTATATCTCTTAGTTTGGTTGGTAATTAAGGTTAAAAATCCCAATCTATTCTGCAATTTAGCCTACTATCAACCGGAAACAGATGGAGTCAAACCATTCATAAACATATTTGCATGAAAATAAGACCTAAAAAAAGGTAAATGAAGTCAAAGGAAAGGAACACATAAATAAATTATAAGAAAACTGAATGTATGGTCATCAGCAAATGGAGGAGCTCAAAATGCCAATTACAGGTTGAGGATACTAGCAACAACGTCTACAAATGTAAGTTTTGAATTCAGAGCTGTATATCTCTTAGTTTGGTTGGTAATTAAGGTTAAAAATCCCAATCTATTCTGCAATTTAGCCTACTATCAACCGGAAACGAGATGGAGTCAAACATTTCATAAACATATTTGCATGAATATAAGACCTAAAAAAAGGTAAATGAAGTCAAAGGAAAGGACTATAAATAAATTACAAGAAAACTGAATGTATGGTCATCAGCAAATGGAGGAGCTCAAAATGCCAATTACAGGTTGAGGCTACTAGCAACAACGTCTACAAATGTAAGTTTTGAATTCAGAGCTGTATATCTCTTAGTTTGGTTGGTAATTAAGGTTAAAAATCCCAATCTATTCTGCAATTTAGCCTACTATCAACAGGAAACGAGATGGAGTCAAACAGTACATAAACATATTTCCATGAATATAAGACCTAAAAAAAGGTAAATGAAGTCAAAGGAAAGGACTATAAATAAATTACAAGAAAACTGAATGTATGGTCATCAGCAAATGGAGGAGCTCAAAATGCCAATTACAGGTTGAGGATACTAGCAACAACGTCTACAAATGTAAGTTTTGAATTCAGAGCTGTATATCTCTTAGTTTGGTTGGTAATTAAGGTTAAAAATCCCAATCTATTCTGCAATTTAGCCTACTATCAACAGGAAACGAGATGGAGTCAAACATTTCATAAACATATTTGCATGAATATAAGACCTAAAAAAAGGTAAATGATGTAAGTCAAAGGAAAGGACTATAAATAAATTACAAGAAAACTGAATGTATGGTCATCAGCAAATGGAGGAGCTCAAAATGCCAATTACAGGTTGAGGATACTAGCAACAACGTCTACAAATGTAAGTTTTGAATTCAGAGCTGTATATCTCTTAGTTTGGTTGGTAATTAAGGTTAAAAATCCCAATCTATTCTGCAATTTAGCCTACTATCAACCGGAAACGAGATGGAGTCAAACCATTCATAAACATATTTGCATGAATATAAGACCTAAAAAAAGGTAAATGAAGTCAAAGGAAAGGACTATAAATAAATTACAAGAAAACTGAATGTATGGTCATCAGCAAATGTAGGAGCTCAAAATGCCAATTACAGGTTGAGGATACTAGCAACAACGTCTACAAATGTAAGTTTTGAATTCAGAGCTGTATATCTCTTAGTTTGGTTGGTAATTAAGGTTAAAAATCCCAATCTATTCTGCAATTTAGCCTACTATCAACTGGAAACGAGATGGAGTCAAACCATTCATAAACATATTTGCATGAAAATAAGACCTAAAAAAGGTAAATGAAGTCAAAGGAAGGACTATAAATAAATTACCAAAAGCTAGAATGTATGGTCATCAGCAAATGGAGGAGCTCAGTACCAATTACAGGTTGAGGATATAGCAACAACGTCTACAAATGTAAGTTTTGAATTCAGAGCTGTATATCTCTTAGTTTGGTTGGTAATTAAGGTTAAAAATCCCAATCTATTCTGCAATTTAGCCTACTATGTCAACAGGAAACGAGATGGAGTCAAACATTTCATAAACATATTTGCATAGAATATAAGACCTAAAAAGAGTAAATGAAGTAAGTCAAGGGAAGACTGTAAATGATGCAAGAAAACTGAATGTATGGTCAACTCAGCAAATGGAGGAGCTCAAAATACCAATTACAGGTTGAGGATACTAACAACAACGTCTACAAATGTAAGTTTTGAATTCAGAGCTGTATATCTCTTAGTTTGGTTGGTAATTAAGGTTAAAAATCCCAATCTATTCTGCAATTTAGCCTACTATCAACAGGAAACGAGATGGGTCCAAACATTTCATAAACATATTTCCATGAATATAAGACCTAAAAAAAGGTAAATGAAGTCAAAGGAAGAGGACTATAAATAAATTACAAGAAAGCTGAATTTGTGGTCATCAGCAAATGGAGCTCAAAATGCCAATTACAGGTTGAGGATACTAGCAACAACGTCTACAAATGTAAGTTTTGAATTCAGAGCTGTATATCTCTTAGTTTGGTTGGTAATTAAGGTTAAAAAATCCCAATCTATTCAATGTAGCCTACTATCAACCGGAAACGAGATGGAGTCAAACCATTCATAAACATATTTGCATGAATATAAGACCTAAAAAAAGGTAAATGAAGTAAGTCAAAGGAAAGGACTATAAATAAATTACAAAGAAAACTGAATGTATGGTCAACAGCAAATGGAGGACTCAAAATGCCAATTACAGGTTTGGGGATACTGGCAACAGCATCTACAAATGTAAGTTTTTGAATTCAGAGCTGTATATCTCTTAGTTTGGTTGGTAATTAAGGTTAAAAATCCCAATCTATTCTGCAATTTAGCCTACTATCAACTTGAAACGAGATGAGTCAAACCATTCATAAACATATTTGCATGAATATAAGACCAAAAAGGTAAATGAAGTCAAGGAAAGGACTATAAATAGAGCCAAGAAAACTGAATGTATGGTCATCAGCAAATGGAGGAGCTCAAATGCCAGTGCAGGTTGAGGATACTAGCAACAACGTCTACAAATGTAAGTTTTGAATTCAGAGCTGTATCTCTTAGTTTGGTTGGTAATTAGGTTAAATATCCCAATCTATTCTGCAATTTAGCCTACTATCAACCGGAAACGAGATGGAGTCAAACCATTCATAAACATATTTGCATGAATATAAGACCTAAAAAAAGGTAAATGAAGTCAAAGGAAAGAGTTAAATAAATTACAAGAAAACTGAATGTATGGTCATCAGCAAATGGAGAGCTCAAGAATTCCAATTACAGGTTGAGGATACTAGCAACAACGTCTACAAATGTAAGTTTTGAATTCCAAGAGCTGTATATCTCTTAATTTGGTTGGTAATTAAGGTTAAAATCACAATCTATTCTGCAATTTAGCCTACTATCAACAGGAAACGAGATGGTGTGTGTTTCATAAAACATATTTGCATGAATATAAGACCTAAAAAGGTAAATAGAGTCAAAAGGAAAGGACTATAAATAAATTACAAGAAAACTGAATGTATGGTCATCAGCAAATGGAGGAGGCTCAAATGCCAATTACAGGTTGAGGATACTATGTGTCCAAATGCCAAGTTTTGAATTCCAGGCTGTATCTCTTAGTTTGGTTGGTAATTAAGGTTAAAAATCCAAATCTATTCTGCAATTTAGCCTACTATCAACCGGAAACGAGATGAGTCAAACCATTCATAAACATATTTGCATGAATATAAGACCTAAAAGGTAAATGAAGTAAGTCAAAGGAAAAGGACTATAAATAAATTACAAGAAAACTGAATGTATGGTCATCAGCAAATGGAGGAGCTCAAAATGCCAATTACAGGTTGAGGATACTAGCAACAACGTCTACAAATGTAAGTTTTGAATTTAGGCTGTATATCTCTTAGTTTGGTTGGTAATTAAGGTTAAAAATCTAATCTATTCTGCAATATAGCCTACTATCAACCGGAAACGAGATGAGTCAAACCATTCATAAACATATTTGCATGAATATAAGACCTAAAAAAAGGTAAATGAAGTAAGTCAAAGGAAAGGACTATAAATAAATTACAAGAAAACTGAATGTATGGTCAACAGCAAATGGAGGAACTCAAAATGCCAATTACAGGTTGAGGATACTAGCAACAACGTCTACAAATGTAAGTTTTGAATTCAGAGCTGTATATCTCTTGAATTTGGTTGGTAATTAAGGTTAAAAATCCCAATCTATTCTGCAATTTAGCCTACTATCCAACCGGAAACGAGATGAAATTCAAAACATTCATAAACATATTTGTGAATATAAGATTTAAAAAAAGGTAAATGAAGGAGTCAAAGGAAGGACTATAAATAAATTACAAGAAAACTGAATGTATAGGGTCATCAGCAAATGGAGGAGCTCAAAATGCCAATTACAGGTTGAGGATACTAGCAACAACGTCTACAAATATAGGTTTTGAATTCAGAGCTGTATATCTCTTAGTTTGGTTGGTAATTAAGGTTAAATATCCCAATCTATTCTGCAATTTAGCCTACTACCTCAACCGGAAACAAGGATAAGGTCAAACCATTCATAAACATATTTGCATGGAATCCTGAATGACCTAAAAGGTAAATGAAGTCAAACGAAAGGACTATAAATAAATTACAAGAAAACTGAATGTATGGTCATCAGCAAATGGAGGAGCTCAAATGCCAATTACAGTTGAGGATACTAGCAACAACGTCTACAAATGTAAGTTTTGAATTCAGAGCTGTATATCTCTTAGTTTGGTTGGTAATTAAGGTTAAAAAAATCCCAATCTATTCTGCAATTTAGCCTACTATCAACCGGAAACGATATGGAGTCAAACCATTCATAAACATATTTGCATGAATATATGACCTAAAAAAAGGTAAATGGCTAAGTCTAAGGAAAGGACTATAAATAAATACAAGAAAAACTGAATGTATGGTCATCAGCAAATGGAGGAGCTCAAATGCCAATTACAGGTTGAGGATACTAGTAACAACGTCTACAAATGTAAGTTTTGAATTCAGAGCTGTATATCTCTTAGTTTGGTTGGTAATTAAGGTAAATCCCAATCTATTCTGCAATTTAGCCTACTATCAACCGGAAACGAGATGGAGTCAAACCATTCATAAACATATTTGCATGAATATAAGACCTAAAAAAAGGTAAATGAAGTAAGTCAAAGGAAAGGACTAGTAAATAAATTACAAGAAAACTGAATGTATGGTCATCAGCAAATGGAGGAGCTCAAAATGCCAATTACAGGTTGAGGATACTAGCAACAACGTCTACAAATGTAAGTTTTGAATTCAGAGCTGTATATCTCTTAGTTTGGTTGGTAATTAAGGTTAAAAATCCCAATCTATTCTGCAATTTAGCCTACTATCAACCGGAAACGAGATGGAGTCAAACCATTCATAAACATATTTGCATGAATATAAGACCTTAAAAAAGGTAAATGAAGTCAAAGGAAAGGACTATAAATAAATTACAAGAAAACTGAATGTATGGTCATCAGCAAATGGAGGAGCTCAAAATGCCAATTACAGGTTGGAGGCGTCAAGAACAACGTCTACAAATGTAAGTTTTGAATTCAGAGCTGTATATCTCTTAGTTTGGTTGGTAATTAAGGTTAAATATCCCAATCTATTCTGCAATTTAGCCTACTATCAACCGGAAACGAGATGGAGTCAAACCATTCATAAACATATTTGCATGAATATAAGACCTAAAAAAAAGGTAAATGAAGTCAAAGGAAAGGACTATAAATAAATACAAGAAAACTGAATGTATGGTCATCAGTAAATGGAGTGAGCCCAAAATTCCCAATTACAGGTTGAGGATACTAGCAACAACGTCTACAAATGTAAGTTTTGAATTCAGAGCTGTATATCTCTTAGTTTGGTTGGTAATTAAGGTTAAAAATCCCAATCTATTCTGCAATTTAGCCTACTATCAACAGGAAACGAGATGGTGTCAAACATTTCATAAACATATTTGCATGAATATAAGACCTAAAAAAAGGTAAATGAAGTCAAAGGAAAGGACTATAAATAAATTACAAGAAAACTGAATGTATGGTCATCAGCAAATGGAGGAGCTCAAAATGCCAATTACAGGTTGAGGATACTAGCAATTAATTGCCTACAAATGTAAGTTTTGAATTCAGAGCTGTATATCTCTTAGTTTGGTTGGTAATTAAGGTTAAAAATCCAAATCTATTCTGCAATTTAGCCTACTATCAACCGGAAACGAGATGGAGTCAAACCATTCATAAACATATTTGCATGAATATAAGACCTAAAAAAAGGTAAATGAAGTAAGTCAAAGGAAAGGACTATAAATAAATTACAAGAAAACTGAATGTATGGTCATCAGCAAATGGAGGAGCTCAAAATGCCAATTACAGGTTGAGGATACTAGCAACAACGTCTACAAATGTAAGTTTTGAATTCAGAGCTGTATATCTCTTAGTTTGGTTGGTAATTAAGGTTAAAATCCTAATCTATCGCAATATAGCCTACTATCAACCGGAAACGAGATGGAGTCAAACCATTCATAAACATATTTGCATGAATATAAGACCTAAAAAAAGGTAAATGAAGTAAGTCAAAGGAAAGGATCATAAATAAATTACAAGAAAGCCTGAAATTGCAGGGTCAACAGCAAATGGAGGGAACTCAAAATGCCAATTACAGGTTGAGGATACTAGCAACAACGTCTACAAATGTAAGTTTTGAATTCAGAGCTGTATATCTCTTAGTTTGGTTGGTAATTAAGGTTAAAAATCCCAATCTATTCTGCAATTTAGCCTACTATCAACCGGAAACGAGATGGAGTCAAAACATTCATAAACATATTTATAATGAATATAAGACCTAAAAAAAGGTAAATGAAGTCAAAGGAAAGGACTATAAATAAATTACAAGAAAACTGAATGTATGGTCATCAGCAAAATTATCTCAAAATGCCAATTACAGGTTGAGGATACTAGCATCAAACGTCTACAAATGTAAGTTTTGAATTCAGAGCTGTATATCTCTTAGTTTGGTTGGTAATTAAGGTTAAATATCCCAATCTATTCTGCAATTTAGCCTACTATCAACCGGAAACGAGATGGAGTCAAACCATTCATAAACATATTTGCATGAATATAAGACCTAAAAAGGTAAATGAAGTCAAAGGAAAGGACTATAAATAAATTACAAGAAAACTGAATGTATGGTCATCAGCAAATGGAGGAGCTCAAAATGCCAATTACAGGTTGAGTGATACTAGCAACAACGTCTTACAAATGTAAGTTTTGAATTCAGAGCTGTATATCTCTTAGTTTGGTTGGTAATTATGTTGAAAATCCCAATCTATTCTGCAATTTTTAGCCTACTATCAACTGAAAACGATATGGAGTCAAACCATTCATAAACATAGACATGAATATATGACCTAAAAAAAAGGTAAATGAAGTAAGTCTAAGGAAAGGACTATAAATAAATTACAAGAAAACTGAATGTATGGTCATCAGCAAATGGAGGAGCTCAAATGCCAATTACAGGTTGAGGATACGTATAACAACGTCTACAAATGTAAGTTTAGAATTCAGAGCTGTATATCTCTTAGTTTGGCTGGTAATTAAGGTAAAAATCCCAATCTATTCTGCAATTTAGCCTACTATCAACCGGAAACGAGATGGAGTCAAACCATTCATAAACATATTTACATGAATGAGCAAGAAGACCTAAAAAGTAAATAACAAGTCAAAGAGGACTATAACAGTCTATAAAGAAATCAATTGCATATGGTCACTGCCAAATGGATAAGAGCCTCAAAATGCCACAATTACAGTTGAGGATACTAGCAACAACTACCTACAAATGTAAGTTTTGGACCCAGAGCTGTATATCTCTACAAAGAATAAATTAAGGTTAAAAATCCCAATCATTCTTTGCAATTTAGCCTACTATCAACAGGAAACGAGATGGAGTCAAACATTTCATAAACATATTTCCATGAATATAAGACCTAAAAAAAGGTAAATGAAGTCAAAGGAAAGGACTATAAATAAATTACAAGAAAACTGAATGTATGGTCATCAGCAAATGGAGGAGCTCAAAATGCCAATTACAGGTTGAGGATACTAGCAACAACGTCTACAAATGTAAGTTTTGAATTCAGAGCTTTGTATATTCTAGTTTGGTTGGTAATTAAGGTTAAAAATCCCAATCTATTCTGCAATTTAGCCTACTATCAACCGGAAACGAGATGGAGTCAAACCATTCATAAACATATTTGCATGAATATAAGACCTAAAAAAAGGTAAATGAAGTCAAAGGAAAGGACTATATAAATAAATTACAAGAAAAACTGAATGTATGGTCATCAGCAAATGGAGAGCTCAAAATGCCAATTACAGGTTGAGGCTACTAGCAACAACGACTACAAATGTAAGTTTTGAATTCAGAGCTGTATATCTCTTAGTTTGGTTGGTAATTAAGGTTAAAAATCCCAATCTATTCTTGCAATTAGCCTACTATTATCAACTGAAACGAGATGGAGTCAAACCATTCATAAACATATTTGTAACATGAAAATAAGACCTAAAAAAGTAAATAAGTCAAAGGAAAGGACTATAAATAAATTACAAGAAAACTGAATGTATGGTCATCAGCAAATGGAGGAGCTCAAAAAATGCCACTACAGGTTGAGGATACTAGCAACAACGTCTACAAATGCAGTTTTGAATTCAGAGCTGTATATCTCTTAGTTTGGTTGGTAATTAAGGTTAAAAATCCCAATCTATTCTGCAATTTAGCCTACTATCAACAGGAAACGAGATGGAGTCAAACATTTCATAAACATATTTGCATGAATATAAGACCTAAAAAAAGGTAAATGAAGTAAGTCAAAGGAAAAGTACTGCAAATAAATTACAAGAAAACTGAATGTATGGTCATCACAAATGGAGGAGCTCAAAATGCTAATTACAGGTTGAGGATACTAGCAACAACGTCTACAAATGTAAGTTTTGAATTCAGAGCTGTATATCTCTTAGTTTGGTTGGTAATTATGGTAAAAATCCCAATCTATTCTGCAATTTAGCCTACTATCAACCGGAAACGAGATGGAGTCAAACCATAAACATATTTGCATGAATATAAGACCTAAAAAAAGCAAATGAAGTAAGTCAAAGGGAAAGGACTATAAATAAATTACAAGAAAAACTGAATGTATGGTCATCAGCAAATGGAGGAGCTCAAAATGCCAATTACAGGTTGAGGATACTAGCAACAACGTCTACAAATGTAAGTTTTGAATTCAGAGCTGTATATCTCTTAGTTTGGCTGGTAATTAAGTGTTAAAAATCCCAATCTATTCGGTAATTTAGCCTACTATCAACAGGAAACGAGATGGAGTCAAACATTTCATAAACATATTTCCATGAATATAAGACCTAAAAAAAAGGTAAATGAAGTCAAAGGAAAGGACTATAAATAAATTACAAGAAAACTGAATGTATGGTCATCAGCAAATGGAGGAGCTCAAAATGCCAATTACAGGTTGAGGATACTAGCAACAACGTCTACAAATGTAAGTTTTGACCAGGAGCTGTAACTTCTTTTAGTTTGGTTGGTAATTAAGGTTAAAAATCCCAATCTATTCTGCAATTTAGGCCACTATCAACCGGAAACGAGATGGAGTCAAACCATTCATTAAAAAACATATTTGCATGAATATAAGACCTAAAAAAGGTAAATGAAGTCAAAGGAAAGGACTATAAATAAATTACAAGCAAACTGAATGTATGGTCACCAGCAAATGGAGGAGCTCAAAATGCCAATTACAGGCTGAGGCTACTAGCAACAACGTCTACAAATGTAAGTTTTGAATTCAGAGCTGTATATCTCTTAGTTTGGTTGGTAATTAAGGTTAAAAATCCCAATCTATTCTGCAATTTAGCCTACTATCAACCGGAAACGAGATGGAGTCAAACCATTCATAAACATATTTGCATGAAAATAAGACTCCCAACAAAAAGGTAAATGAAGTCAAAGGAAAGGACTATAACAAATTACAAGAAAACTGAATGTATGGTCATCAGCAAATGGAGGAGCTCAAAAAATGCCAATTACAGGTTGAGGATACTAGCAACAACGTCTACAAATGTAAGTTTTGAATTCAGAGCTGTATCTCTTAGTTTTGCTGGTAATTACAAGGTTAAAAATCCCAATCTATTCTGCAATTTAGCCTACTATCAACAGGAAACGAGATGGAGTCAAACATTTCATAAACATATTTGCATGAATATAAGACCTAAAAAAGGTAAATGAAGTAAGTCAAAGGAAAGGACTATAAATAAATTACAAGAAACTGAATGTATGGTCAGCAAAATGGAGGAGCTCAAAATGCCAATTACAGGTTGAGGATACTAGCAACAACGTCTACAAATGTAAGTTTTGAATTCAGAGCTGTATATCTCTTAGTTTGGTTGGTAATTAAGGTTAAAAAAATCCCAATCTATTCTGCAATTTAAGCCTACTATCAACAGGAAACGAGATGGAGTCAAACATTTCATAAACATGTTTCCATGAATATAAGACCTAAAAAAAGGTAAATGAAGTCAAAGGAAAGGACTATAAATAAATTACAAGGAATGTATGGTCATCAGCAAATGGAGGAAACCCAAATGCCAATTACAGGCTGGAGGATACTAGCAACAACGTCTACAAATGTAAGTTTTGAATTCAGAGCTGTATATCTCTTAGTTTGGTTGGTAATTAAGGTTAAAAATCCCAATCTATTCTGCAATTTAGCCTACTATCAACCGGAAACGAGATGGAGTCAAACCATTCATAAACATATTTGCATGAATATAAGACCTAAAAAAAGGTAAATGAAGTCAAAGGAAAGGACTATAAATAAATTACAAGGAAAACTGAATGTATGGTCATCAGCAAAATGGAGGAGCTCAAAAATGCCAATTACAGGTTGAGGATACTAGCAACAACGTGTCTACAAATGGGAAAGTTTTGAATTCAGAATGTATATCTCTTAGTTTGGTTGGTAATTAAGGTTAAAAATCCCAATCTATTCTGCAATTTAGCCTACTATCAACCGGAAACGAGATGGAGTCAAACCATTCAGCAAACATATTTGCATGAATATAAGACCTAAAAAAAGGTAAATGAAGTCAAAGGAAAGGACTATAAATAAATTACAAGAAAACTGGAATGTATGGTCATCAGCAAATGGAGGAGCTCAAAAATGCCAATTACAGGTTGAGGATACTAGCAACAACGTCTACAAATGTAAGTTTTGAATTCAGAGCTGTATATCTCTTAGTTTGGTTGGTAATTAAGGTTAAAATCCCAATCTATTCTGCAAATTTTAGCCTACTGTCAACCGGAAAACGAGATGGAGTCAAACCATTCATAAACATATTTGCATGAATATAAGACCTAAAAAATGGTAAATGAAGTCAAAGGAAAGGACTATAACAAATTATGTAAGAAAAACTGAATGTATGGTCATCAGCAAATGGAGGAGCTCAAAATGATAATTACAGGTTGAGGATACTAGCAACAAATTACCCAAATGTAAGTTTTGAATTCAGAGCTGTATATTCCTTAGTTTGGTTGGTAATTAAGGTTAAAAATCCAATCTATTCTGCAATTTAGCCTACTATCAACAGGAAACGAGATGGAGTCAAACATTTCATAAATATATTTGCATGAATATAAGACCTAAAAAAAAAAGGTAAATGAAGTCAAAGGAAAGGACTATAAATAAATTACAAGAAAACTGAATGTATGGTCATCAGCAAATGGAGGAGCTCAAAATGCCAATTACAGGTTGAGGATACTAGCAACAACGTCTACAAATGTAAGTTTTGAATTCAGGAGCTTTACAGAATTTTTAGTTTGGTTGGTAATTAAGGTTAAAAATCCCAATCTATTCTGCAATTTAGCCTACTATTAACCGGAAACGAGATGGAGTCAAACCATTCATAAACATATTTGCATGGAATATAAGACCTAAAAAAGGTAAATGAAGTCAAAGGAAAGGATCATAAATAAATTACAAGAAAACTGAATGTATGGTCATCAGCAAATGGAGAGCCCAAAATGCCAATTACAGGTTGAGGATATGGCTAGCAACAACGTCTACAAATGTAAGTTTTGAATTCAGAGCTGTATATCTCTTAGTTTGGTTGGTAATTAAGTTTAAAAATCCCAATCTATTCTGCAATTTAGCCTACTATCAACCGGAAACGAGATGGAGTCAAACCATTCATAAACATATTTGCATGAATAGTAAGACCTAAAAAAATGTAAATGAAGTCAAAGGAAAGGACTATAAATAAATTACAAGAAAACTGAATGTATGGTCATCAGCAAATGGAGGAGCTCAAAATGCCACCAGGTTGAGGATACTAAAGTGCGCAACAACGTTCACAAATGTAAGTTTTGAATTCAGAGCTGTATATCTCTTAGTTTGGTTGGTAATTAAGGTTAAAAATCCCAATCTATTCTGCAATTTAGGTCAACAACAACAGGAAACGAGATGGAGTCAAACACATCATAAACATATTTGCATGAATATAAGACCTAAAAAAGGTAAATGAAGTAAGTCAAAGGAAAGGACTATAAATAAATTACAAGAAAACTGGAATGTATGGTCATCAGCAAAATGGATACTCAAAATGCCAATTACAGGTTGAGGATACTAGCAACAACGTCTACAAATGTAAGTTTTAACTAGAGCTGTATATCTCTTAGTTTGGTTGGTAATTAAGGTTAAAAATCCCATCTGACTGCAATTTAGCCTACTATCAACCGGAAACGAGATGGGAGTCAAACCATTCATAAACATATTTGCATGAATATAAGACCTAAAAAAAGGTAAATGATGTAAGTCAAAGGAAAGGACTATAAATAAATTACAAGAAAACTGAATGTATGGTCATCAGCAAATGGAGGAGCTCAAAATGCCAATTACAGGTTGAGGATACTAGCAACAACGTCTACAAATGTAAGTTTTGAATTCAGAGCTGTATATCTCTTAGTTTGGTTGGTAATTAAGGTTAAAAATCCCAATCTATTCTGCAATTTAGCCTACTATCAACAGGAAACGAGATGGAGTCAAACATTTCATAAACATATTTGCATGAATATAAGACCTAAAAAAAGGTAAATGAAGTCAAAGGAAAGGACTATAAATAAATTACAAGAAAACTGAATGTATGGTCATCAGCAAATGGAGGAGCTCAAAATGCCAATTACAGGTTGAGGATACTAGCAACAACGTCTACAAATGTAAGTTTTGAATTCAGAGCTGTATATCTCTTAGTTTGGTTGGTAATTAAGGTTAAAAATCCCAATCTATTCTGCAATTTAGCCTACTATTAACCGGAAACGAGATGGAGTCAAACCATTCATAAACATATTTGCATGAATATAAGACCTAAAAAAAGGTAAATGAAGTCAAAGGAAAGGACTATAAATAAATTACAAGAAAACTGAATGTATGGTCATCAGCAAATGGAGGAGCTCAAAATGCCAATTACAGGTTGAGGATACTAGCAACAACGTCTACAAATGTAAGTTTTGAATTCAGAGCTGTATATCTCTTAGTTTGGTTGGTAATTAAGTTTAAAAATCCCAATCTATTCTGCAATTTAGCCTACTATCAACCGGAAACGAGATGGAGTCAAACCATTCATAAACATATTTGCATGAATATAAGACCTAAAAAAATGTAAATGAAGTCAAAGGAAAGGACTATAAATAAATTACAAGAAAACTGAATGTATGGTCATCAGCAAATGGAGGAGCTCAAAATGCCAATTACAGGTTGAGGATACTAGCAACAACGTCAACAAATGTAAGTTTTGAATTCAGAGCTGTATATCTCTTAGTTTGGTTGGTAATTAAGGTTAAAAATCCCAATCTATTCTGCAATTTAGCCTACTATCAACAGGAAACGAGATGGAGTCAAACATATCATAAACATATTTGCATGAATATAAGACCTAAAAAAAGGTAAATCAAGTAAGTCAAAGGAAAGGACTATAAATAAATTACAAGAAAACTGAATGTATGGTCATCAGCAAATGGAGGAGCTCAAAATGCCAATTACAGGTTGAGGATACTAGCAACAACGTCTACAAATGTAAGTTTTGAATTCAGAGCTGTATATCTCTTAGTTTGGTTGGTAATTAAGGTTAAAAATCCCAATCTATTCTGCAATTTAGCCTACTATCAACCGGAAACGAGATGGAGTCAAACCATTCATAAACATATTTGCATGAATATAAGACCTAAAAAAAGGTAAACGAAGTAAGTCAAAGGAAAGGACTATCAATAAATTACAAGAAAACTGAATGTATGGTCATCAGCAAATGGAGGAGCTCAAAATGCCAATTACAGGTTGAGGATACTAGCAACAACGTCTACAAATGTAAGTTTTGAATTCAGAGCTGTATATCTCTTAGTTTGGTTGGTAATTAAGGTTAAAAATCCCAATCTATTCTGCAATTTAGCCTACTATCAACAGGAAACGAGATGGAGTCAAACATTTCATAAACATATTTGCATGAATATAAGACCTAAAAAAAGGTAAACGAAGTAAGTCAAAGGAAAGGACTATCAATAAATTACAAGAAAACTGAATGTATGGTCATCAGCAAATGGAGGAGCTCAAAATGCCAATTACAGGTTGAGGATACTAGCAACAACGTCTACAAATGTAAGTTTTGAATTCAGAGCTGTATATCTCTTAGTTTGGTTGGTAATTAAGGTTAAAAATCCCAATCTATTCTGCAATTTAGCCTACTATCAACCGGAAACGAGATGGAGTCAAACCATTCATAAACATATTTGCATGAATATAAGACCTAAAAAAAGGTAAATGAAGTAAGTCAAAGGAAAGGACTATAAATAAATTACAAGAAAACTGAATGTATGGTCATCAGCAAATGGAGGAGCTCAAAATGCCAATTACAGGTTGAGGATACTAGCAACAACGTCTACAAATGTAAGTTTTGAATTCAGAGCTGTATATCTCTTAGTTTGGTTGGTAATTAAGGTTAAAAATCCCAAACTATTCTGCAATTTAGCCTACTATCAACAGGAAACGAGAGGGAGTCAAACATTTCATAAACATATTTCCATGAATATAAGACCTAAAAAAAGGTAAATGAAGTCAAAGGAAAGGACTATAAATAAATTACAAGAAAACTGAATGTATGGTCATCAGCAAATGGAGGAGCTCAAAATGCCAATTACAGGTTGAGGATACTAGCAACAACGTCTACAAATGTAAGTTTTGAATTCAGAGCTGTATATCTCTTAGTTTGGTTGGTAATTAAGGTTAAAAATCCCAATCTATTCTGCAATTTAGCCTACTATCAACCGGAAACGAGATGGAGTCAAACCATTCATAAACATATTTGCATGAATATAAGACCTAAAAAAGGTAAATGAAGTCAAAGGAAAGGACTATAAATAAATTACAAGAAAACTGAATGTATGGTCATCAGCAAATGGAGGAGCTCAAAATGCCAATTACAGGTTGAGGATACTAGCAACAACGTCTACAAATGTAAGTTTTGAATTCAGAGCTGTATATCTCTTAGTTTGGTTGGTAATTAAGGTTAAAAATCCCAATCTATTCTGCAATTTAGCCTACTATCAACCGGAAACGAGATGGAGTCAAACCATTAATAAACATATTTGCATGAATATAAGACCTAAAAAAAGGTAAATGAAGTCAAAGGAAAGGACTATAAATAAATTACAAGAAAAACTGGAATGTATGGTCATCAGCAAATGGAGTGAGCCTAAAACACAATTACAGGTTGAGGATACTAGCAATAAATGTCTACAAATGTAAGTTTTGAATTCAGAGCTGTACATTCTTTAGTTTGGTTGGTAATTAAGGTTAAAAATCCCAATCTATTCTGCAATTTAGCCTACTATCAACAGGAAACGAGATGGGAGTCAAACATTTCAGTTAAACATATTTGCATGAATATAAGACCTAAAAAGGTAAATGAAGTAAGTCAAAGAAAGGACTATAAATAAATTACATAAGAAAACTGAATGTACATGGTCATCAGCAAATGGAGGGAGCTCAAAATGCCAATTACAGGTTGAGTATTACTAGCAAATAACGTCTACAAATGTAAGTTTTGAATTCAGAGCTGTATATCTCTTAGTTTGGTTGGTAATTAAGGTTAAAAATCCCAATCTATTCTGCAATTCTAGCCTACTATCAACAGGAAACGAGATGGAGTCAAACCATTCATAAACATATTTGCATGAATATAAGACCTAAAAAAAGGTAAATGAAGTAAGTCAAAGGAAAGGACTATGAATAAATTACAAGAAAACTGAACGTATGGTCATCAGCAAATGGAGGACAAAATGCCAATTACAGGTTGAGGATACTAGCAACAACGTCTACAAATGTAAGTTTTGAATTCAGAGCTGTATATCTCTTAGTTTGGTTGGTAATTATACAACATCCCAATCTATTCTGCAATTTAGCCTACTATCAACAGGAAACGAGATGGAGTCAAACATTTCATAAACATATTTGCACAATATAAGACCTAAAAAAAGGTAAATGAAGTCAAAGGAAAGGACTATAAATAAATTACAAGAAAACTGGAATGTATGGTCACTGGCAAATGGAGGAGCTCAAAATGCCAATTACAGGTTGAGGATACTAGCAAACAACGTCTACAAATGTAAGTTTTGAATTCAGAGCTGTATATCTCTTAGTTTGGCTGGTAATTAAGGTTAAAAAATCCCAATCTATTCCTAAATTTAGCCTACTATCAACCGGAAACGAGATGGAGTCAAACCATTCATAAACATATTTGTACGAATATAAGACCTAAAAGGTAAATGAAGTCAAAGGGAAAGGACTATAAATAAATTACAAGAAAACTGAATGTATGGTCATCAGCAAATGGAAGAGCTCAAAACGCCAATTACAGGTTGAGGATACTAGCAACAACGTCTACAAATGTAAGTTTTGAATTCAGAGCTGTATACTCTTTAGTTTGCTGTAATTAAGGTTAAAAATCCCAATCTATTCTGCAAATTCTAGCCTACTATCAACCGGAAACGAGATGGAGTCAAACCATTCATAAACATATTTGCATGAATATAAGACCTAGAAATGGTAAATGAAGTCAAAGGAAAGGACTATAAATAAATTACAAGAAAACTGAATGTATGGTCATCAGCAAATGGAGGAGCTCAAATGCCAATTACAGGTTGAGGATACTAGCAACAACGTCTACAAAATGTAAGTTTTGAATTCAGAGCTGTATATCTCTTAGTTTGGTTGGTAATTAAGGTTAAAAATCCCAATCTATTCTGCAATTTCATTTACCATCAACAGGAAACGAGATGGAGTCAAACCATTCATAAACATATTTGCATGAATATAAGACCTAAAAAGGTAAATGAAGCAAGTCAAAGGAAAGGACTATGAATAAATTACAAGAAAACTGGAATGTATGGTCACTGAAGAATGGAGGAGCTCAAATGCCAATTACAGGTTGAGGATACTAGCAACAACGTCTACAAATGTAAGTTTTGAATTCAGAGCTGTATATCTCTTAGTTTGGTTATAATTGGTTAAACATCCCAATCTATTCTGCAATTTAGCCTACTATCAACAGGAAACGAGATGGAGTCAAACATTTCATAAACATATTTGCATGAATATAAGACCTAAAAAAAGGTAAATGAAGTCAAAGGAAAGGACTATAAATAAATTACAAGAAAACTGGAATGCGTGGTCATCAGCAAATGGAAGAGCTCAAATGCCAATTACAGGTTGAGGATACTAGGGCAATAACGTTCACAAATGTAAGTTTTGAATTCAGAGCTGCATATCTCTTAGTTTAAGTTGGTAATACAAGTTAAAAAATCCCAATCTATTCTGCAATTTAGCCTACTATCAACCGGAAACGAGATGGAGTCAAACCATTCAGTAAACATATTTGCATGAATATAAGACCTAGAAAATGGTAAAATGAAGTCAAAGGAAAGGACTATAAATAAATTACAAGAAAACTGAATGTATGGTCAATGGTAAATGGAGAGCTCAAAATGCCAATTACAGGTTGAGGATAATACAACAACGTCTACAAATGTAAGTTTTGAATTCAGAGCTGTATATCTCTATGTTTGCTGGTAATTAAGGTTAAAAAAAATCCCAATTCATTCTGCAATTTAGCCTACTATCAACAGGAAACGAGATGGAGTCAAACATTTCATAAACATATTTCCATGAATATAAGACCTAAAAAAAGGTAAATGAAGTCAAAGGAAAGGACTATAAATAAATTACAAGAAAACTGAATGTATGGTCATCAGCAAAATGGAGGAGCCAAAATGCCAATTACAGGTTGAGGATACTAGCAACAACGTCTACAAATGTAAGTTTTGAATTCAGAGCTGTATATCTCTTAGTTTGGTTGGTAATTAAGGTTAAAAATCCCAATCTATTCTGCAATTTAGCCTACTATCAACAGGAAACGAGATGGAGTCAAACCATTCATAAACATATTTGCATGAATATAAGACCTAAAAAAAGGTAAATGAAGTAAGTCAAAGGAAAGGACTATGAATAAATAACAAGAAAACTGAATGTATGGTCATCAGCAAATGGAGGAGCTCAAAATGCCAATTACAGGTTGAGGATACTAGCAACAACGTCTACAAATGTAAGTTTTGAATTCAGAGCTGTATATCTCTTAGTTTGGTTGGTAATTAAGGTTAAACATCCCAATCTATTCTGCAATTTAGCCTACTATCAACAGGAAACGAGATGGAGTCAAACATTTCATAAACATATTTGCATGAATATAAGACCTAAAAAAAGGTAAATGAAGTCAAAGGAAAGGACTATAAATAAATTACAAGAAAACTGAATGTATGGTCATCAGCAAATGGAGGAGCTCAAAATGCCAATTACAGGTTGAGGATACTAGCAACAACGTCTACAAATGTAAGTTTTGAATTCAGAGCTGTATATCTCTTAGTTTGGTTGGTAATTAAGGTTAAAAATCCCAATCTATTCTGCAATTTAGCCTACTATCAACCGGAAACGAGATGGAGTCAAACCATTCATAAACATATTTGCATGAATATAAGACCTAAAAAAAGGTAAATGAAGTCAAAGGAAAGGACTATAAATAAATTACAAGAAAACTGAATGTATGGTCATCAGCAAATGGAAGAGCTCAAAATGCCAATTACAGGTTGAGGATACTAGCAACAACGTCTACAAATGTAAGTTTTGAATTCAGAGCTGTATATCTCTTAGTTTGGTTGGTAATTAAGGTTAAAAATCCCAATCTATTCTGCAATTTAGCCTACTATCAACCGGAAACGAGATGGAGTCAAACCATTCATAAACATATTTGCATGAATATAAGACCTAGAAAATGGTAAATGAAGTCAAAGGAAAGGACTATAAATAAATTACAAGAAAACTGAATGTATGGTCATCAGCAAATGGAGGAGCTCAAATGCTAATTACAGGTTGAGTGGATACTAGTAACAACGTCTACAAATGTAAGTTTTGAATTCAGAGCTGTATATCTCTATGTTTGGTTGGTAATTAAGGTTAAAAATCCCAATCTATTCTGCAATTTAGCCTACTATCAACAGGAAACGAGATGGAGTCAAACATTTCATAAACATATTTCCATGAATATAAGACCTAAAAAAGGTAAATGAAGTCAAAGGAAAGGACTATAAATAAATTACAAGAAAACTGAATGTATGGTCATCAGCAAATGGAGGAGCTCAAATGCCAATTACAGGCTAGAGGATACTAGCAACAACGTCTACAAATGTAAGTTTGAATTCAGAGCTGTATATCTCTTAGTTTGGCTGGTAATTAAGGTTAAAAATCCCAATCTATTCTGCAATTTAGCCTACTATCAACCGAAAACGAGATGGAGTCAAACCATTCATAAACATATTTGCATGAATATAAGACCTAAAAAAAGGTAAATGAAGTCAAAGGAAAGGACTATAACAATTACAAGAAACTGAATGTATGGTCATCAGCAAATGGAGGAGCTCAAATGCCAATTACAGGTTGAGGATACTAGCAACAACGTCTACAAATGTAAGTTTTGAATTCAGAGCTGTATATCTCTTAGTTTAGCTGGTAATTAAGGTTAAAAATCCCAATCTATTCTGCAATTTAGCCTACTATCAACCGGAAACGAGATGGAGTCAAACCATTCATAAACATATTTGCATGAATATAAGACCTAAAAGGTAAATGAAGTCAAAGGAAAGGACTATAAATAAATTACAAGAAAACTGAATGTATGGTCATCAGCAACTGAGGAGCTCAAAATGCCAATTACAGGTTGAGGATACTAAGAACAAACGTCTACAAATGTAAGTTTTGAATTCAGAGCTGTATATCTCTTAGTTTGGGTTTTGGTAATAAGGTTAAAAATCCCAATCTATTCTGCAATTTAGCCTACTATCAACAGGAAACGAGATGGAGTCAAACATTTCATGTTATTATTTGCATGAATATAAGACCTAAAAAAAGGTAAATGAAGTAAGTCAAAGGAAAGGACTATAAATAAATTACAAGAAAACTGAATGTATGGTCATCAGCAAATGGAGGAGCTCAAAATGCCAATTACAGGTTGAGGATACTAGCAACAACGTCTACAAATGTAAGTTTTGAATTCAGAGCTGTATATCTCTTAGTTTGGTTGGTAATTAAGGTTAAAAATCCCAATCTATTCTGCAATTTAGCCTACTATCAACCGGAAACGAGATGGAGTCAAACCATTCATAAACATATTTGCATGAATATAAGACCTAAAAAAAGGTAAATGAAGTAAGTCAAAGGAAAGGACTATAAATAAATTACAAGAAAACTGAATGTATGATCATCAGCAAATGGAGGAGCTCAAAATGCCAATTACAGGTTGAGGATACTAGCAACAACGTCTACAAATGTAAGTTTTGAATTCAGAGCTGTATATCTCTTAGTTTGGTTGGTAATTAAGGTTAAAAATCCCAATCTATTCTGCAATTTAGCCTACTATCAACAGGAAACGAGATGGAGTCAAACATTTCATAAACATATTTCCATGAATATAAGACCTAAAAAAAGGTAAATTAAGTAAGTCAAAGGAAAGGACTATGAATAAATTACAAGAAAACTGAATGTATGGTCATCAGCAAATGGAGGATCTCAAAATGCCAATTACAGGTTGAGGATACTAGCAACAACGTCTACAAATGTAAGTTTTGAATTCAGAGCTGTATATCTCTTAGTTTGGTTGGTAATTAAGGTTAAAAATCCCAATCTATTCTGCAATTTAGCCTACTATCAACAGGAAACGAGATGGAGTCAAACATTTCATAAACATATTTCCATGAATATAAGACCTAAAAAAAGGTAAATTAAGTTAAGTCAAAGGAAAGGACTATGAATAAATTACAAGAAAACTGAATGTATGGTCATCAGCAAATGGAGGAGCTCAAAATGCCAATTACAGGTTGAGGATACTAGCAACAACGTCTACAAATGTAAGTTTTGAATTCAGAGCTGTATATCTCTTAGTTTGGTTGGTAATTAAGGTTAAAAATCCCAATCTATTCTGCAATTTAGCCTACTATCAACAGGAAACGAGATGGAGTCAAACATTTCATAAACATATTTCCATGAATATAAGACCTAAAAAAAGGTAAATGAAGTCAAAGGAAAGGACTATAAATAAATTACAACAAAACTGAATGTATGGTCATCAGCAAATGGAGGAGCTCAAAATGCCAATTACAGGTTGAGGATACTAGCAACAACGTCTACAAATGTAAGTTTTGAATTCAGAGCTGTATATCTCTTAGTTTGGTTGGTAATTAAGGTTAAAAATCCCAATCTATTCTGCAATTTAGCCTACTATCAACCGGAAACGAGATGGAGTCAAACCATTCATAAACATATTTGCATGAATATAAGACCTAAAAAAAGGTAAATGAAGTCAAAGGAAAGGACTATAAATAAATTACAAGAAAACTGAATGTATGGTCATCTGCAAATGGAGGAGCTCAAAATGCCAATTACAGGTTGAGGATACTAGCAACAACGTCTACAAATGTAAGTTTTGAATTCAGAGCTGTATATCTCTTAGTTTGGTTGGTAATTAAGGTTAAAAATCCCAATCTATTCTGCAATTTAGCCTACTATCAACAGGAAACGAGATGGAGTCAAACATTTCATAAACATATTTGCATGAATATAAGACCTAAAAAGAGGTAAATGAAGTCAAAGGAAAGGACTATAAATAAATTACAAGAAAACTGAATGTATGGTCATCAGCAAATGGAGGAGCTCAAAATGCCAATTACAGGTTGAGGATACTAGCAACAACGTCTACAAATGTAAGTTTTGAATTCAGAGCTGTATATCTCTTAGTTTGGTTGGTAATTAAGGTTAAAAATCCCAATCTATTCTGCAATTTAGCCTACTATCAACCGGAAACGAGATGGAGTCAAACCATTCATAAACATATTTGCATGAATATAAGACCTAAAAAAAGGTAAATGAAGTCAAAGGAAAGGACTATAAATAAATTAAAAGAAAACTGAATGTATGGTCATCAGCCAATGGAGGAGCTCAATATGCCAATTACAGGTTGAGGATACTAGCAACAACGTCTACAAATGTAAGTTTTGAATTCAGAGCTGTATCTCTTAGTTTGGTTGGTAATTAAGGTTAAAAATCCCAATCTATTCTGCAATTTAGCCTACTATCAACCGAAACGAGATGGAGTCAAACCATTCATAAACATATTTGCATGAATATAAGACCTAAAAAAAGGTAAATGAAGTCAAAGGAAAGGACTATAAATAAATTACAAGAAAACTGAATGTATGGTCATCAGCAAATGGAGGAGCTCAAAATGCCAATTACAGGTTGAGGATACTAGCAACAACGTCTACAAATGTAAGTTTTGAATTCAGAGCTGTATTATCTCTTAGTTTGGTTGGTAATTAAGGTTAAAATCCCAATCTATTCTGCAATTTAGCCTACTATCAACCGGAAACGAGATGGAGTCAAACCATTCATTAACATATTTGCATGAATATAAGACCTAAAAAAAGGTAAATGAAGTAAGTCAAAGGAAAGGACTATAAATAAATTACAAGAAAACTGAATGTATGGTCATCAGCAAATGGAGGAGCTCAAAATGCCAATTACAGGTTGAGGGATACTAGCAACAACGTCTACAAATGTAAGTTTTGAATTCAGAGCTGTATATCTCTTAGTTTGGTTGGTAATTAAGTTTAAAAATCCCAATCTATTCTGCAATTTAGCCTACTATCAACCGGAAACGAGATGGAGTCAAACCATTCATAAACATATTTGCATGAATATAAGACCTAAAAAGGTAAATGAAGTAAAGTCAAAGGAAAGGACTATAAATAAATTACAAGAAAACTGAATGTATGGTCATCACAATGGAGGAGCTCAAAATGCCAATTACAGGTTGAGGATAAACAACTAAGTTCACAAATGTAAGTTTTGAATTCAGAGCTGTATATCTCTTAGTTTGGTTGGTAATTAAGGTTAAAAATCCCAATCTATTCTGCAATTTAGCCTACTATCAACCGGAAACGAGATGGAGTCAAACCATTCATAAACATATTTGCATGAATATAAGACCTAAAAAAAGGTAAAATGAAGTCAAAGGAAAGGGACTATAAATAAATTACAAGAAAACTGAATGTATGGCTGTTGTCAGCAAATGGAGGAGCTCAAAAATGCCAATTACAGGTTGAGGATACTAGCAACAACGTCTACAAATGTAAGTTTTGAATTCAGAGCTGTATATCTCTTAGTTTGGTTGGTAATTAAGGTTAAAAATCCCAATCTATTCTGCAATTTAGCCTACTATCAACCGGAAACGAGATGGAGTCAAACATTTCATAAACATATTTGCATGAATATAAGACCTAAAAAAGGTAAATGAAGTCAAAGGAAAGGACTATAACAATTACAAGAAAACTGAATGTATGGTCATCAGCAAATGGAGGAGCTCAAAATGCCAATTACAGGTTGAGGATACTAGCAACAACGTCTTTTACAAATGTAAGTTTTGAATTCAGAGCTGTATATCTCTTAGTTTGGTTGGTAATTAAGGTTAAAAATCCCAATCTATTCTGCAATTTAGCCTACTATCAACCGGAAACGAGATGGGAGTCAAACCATTCATTAACATATTTGCATGAATATAAGACCTAAAAAAAAGGTAAAAATAGAAGTAAGTCAAAGGAAAGGACTATAAATAAATTACAAGAAAACTGAATGTATGGTCATCAGCAAATGGAGGAGCTCAAAATGCCAATTACAGGTTGAGGATACTAGCAACAACGTCTACAAATGTAAGTTTTGAATTCAGAGCTGTATATCTCTTAGTTTGGTTGGTAATTAAGGTTAAAAATACCAATCTATTCTGCAATTTAGCCTACTATCAACCGGAAACGAGATGGAGTCAAACCATTCATAAACATATTTGCATGAATATAAGACCTAAAAAGGTAAATGAAGTCAAAGGAAAAGGACTATAAATAAATTACAAGAAAACTGAATGTATGGTCATCAGCAAATGGAGGAGCTCAAAAATGCCAATTACAGGTTGAGGATACTAGCAACAACGTCTACAAATGTAAGTTTTGAATTCAGAGCTGTATATCTCTTTAGTTTGGTTGGTAATTAAGGTTAAAAATCCCAATCTATTCTGCAATTTAGCCTACTATCAACCGGAAACGAGATGGAGTCAAACCATTCATAAACATATTTGCATGAATATAAGACCTGAAAAGGTAAATGAAGTCAAAGGAAAGGACTATAAATAAATTACAAGAAAACTGAATGTATGGTCAGCAAATGGAGGAGCTCAAATGAAGCACTACAGGTTGAGGATACTAGCAACAACGTCTACAAATGTAAGTTTTGAATTCAGAGCTGTATATCTCTTAGTTTGGCTGGTAATTAAGGTTAAAAAAATCCCAATCTATTCTGCAATTTAGCCTACTATCAACAGGAAACGAGATGGAGTCAAACATTTCATAAACATATTTGCATGAATATAAGACCTAAAAAAAGGTAAATGAAGTCAAAGGAAAGGACTATAAATAAATTACAAGAAAACTGAATGTATGGTCATCAGCAAATGGAGGAGCTCAAAATGCCAATTACAGGTTGAGGATACTAGCAACAACGTCTACAAATGTAAGTTTTGAATTCAGAGCTGTATATCTCTTAGTTTGGTTGGTAATTAAGGTTAAAAATCCCAATCTATTCTGCAATTTAGCCTACTATCAACCGGAAACGAGATGGAGTCAAACCATTCATAAACATATTTGCATGAATATAAGACCTAAAAAAAGGTAAATGAAGTCAAAGGAAAGGACTATAAATAAATTACAAGAAAACTGAATGTATGGTCATCAGCAAATGGAGGAGCTCAAAATGCCAATTACAGGTTGAGGCTACTAGCAACAACGTCTACAAATGTAAGTTTTGAATTCAGAGCTGTATATCTCTTAGTTTGGTTGGTAATTAAGGTTAAAAATCCCAATCTATTCTGCAATTTAGCCTACTATCAACCGGAAACGAGATGGAGTCAAACCATTCATAAACATATTTGCATGAATATAAGACCTAAAAAAAGGTAAATGAAGTCAAAGAAAAGGACTATAAATAAATTACAAGAAAACTGAATGTATGGTCATCAGCAAATGGAGGAGCTCAAAATGCCAATTACAGGTTGAGGATACTAGCAACAACGTCTACAAATGTAAGTTTTGAATTCAGAGCTGTATATCTCTTAGTTTGGTTGGTAATTAAGGTTAAAAATCCCAATCTATTCTGCAATTTAGCCTACTATCAACCGGAAACGAGATGGAGTCAAACCATTGATAAACATATTTGCATGAATATAAGACCTAAAAAATGGTAAATGAAGTCAAAGGAAAGGACTATAAATAAATTACAAGAAAACTGAATGTATGGTCATCAGCAAATGGAGGAGCTCAAAATGCCAATTACAGGTTGAGGATACTAGCAACAACGTCTACAAATGTAAGTTTTGAATTCAGAGCTGTATATCTCTTAGTTTGGTTGGTAATTAAGGTTAAAAATCCCAATCTATTCTGCAATTTAGCCTACTATCAACAGGAAACGAGATGGAGTCAAACATTTCATAAACCTATTTGCATGAATATAAGACTTAAAAGAAGGTAAATGAAGTAAGTCAAAGGAAGCTGAGCCTTCGTATCTTAGTGTCGCACTTTCCGTCTTACGTTAGAACGCTTCTCAAGTACTTAAATGTTTGTACTTGCTTGATTTTAGTATCCTAGAAGCTGAGCAGATTATTAAGAAACAGGAAAATGTTGCTAGAAACAAAGAAGACAGTACCGGATTGCTATGTAAAGCCTGCCCTTCAATATGGCAGTGAATGTTGGACAATATCATCAAAGATGAATGAAAAATTTGAAGCAACAGAAATGTGGATCTACAGAAGGATACTGCGAATATCATGTGAACATGTGAGCAAGATGAGGTTTTAGATAGATTAAGAACGAAAATGAAATTAATACTGAGCATCAGGAAGAGACAGCTGAAGTTTTTAGGGCATGCAATAAGGAATGAAAGCTTGGAGAATCTGATACGCATAGGTCAGATAGAGGGGAAAAAAGAGACAGCGAAAATCAGCGGATAACATATTTGAAGGGTCTGAGCAGGTAGATCGAAGAGCGGGGTTAGGGAAGTGTAACAGGAGAAAGTGTGCTTAGAGCCACTAGGGATCGAGAGACGTGGAAAGTCATGATCATCTACGTCCTGAAGGAAAAAAGAGACAGCGAAAATCAGCGGATAACATATTTGAAGGGTCTCAGCAGGTAGATCGAAGTGCGGGGTTAGGGAAGTGTAACAGGAGAAAGTGTGCTTAGAGCCACTAGGGATCGAGAGACGTGGAAAGTCATGATCATCTACGTCCTGAAGGAACATGTCATATAGAAGAAGAAGAACGAAGTCAACTGAAATTTTGAACTTGCTTCTTCGATTACTCATTCCAAGCATCATCCAAAAACAAACACAAACATGAAGGAATAGTAGACATAAAAACAACAATAGCTACTCACGTATTCATGAAACTGAACACTATTGGCTACTGGCTTATGTCTACACTGTATATAACACGCTAATTTCAACCTTCCTCTACCGATCGCCCATAGCTCAATGTTAAAATCCCCTGACTGATATCAATTCGGTCGGGTTTCAATATTGGCTAGAAGCAATCGGATGTCTAAGAGTAATGATGAACTGTATTACAGCAAAACAGATTTGTCTGCGGAAGACTATATATAAATTTATAAATATATATAAGTTATACGACAGGGTGATCTTACTTGATATAACTTACCCTAATTTACCGAACAAAATATAAATAGATGACCCGCTGTCAACAAAAAATAATCATATACTTCGAACCAGCTTAACACAGACTCCCCTCTGATTTTGTTTCTTTCTTTCTCACTCATTTTTTCATTTCCCCACAAATATTTATCTAAACTTTTTTTTGTCTCTTTTTTTCCCCTCTATCTGACCTGTGCGTATCAGATTCTCCAAGCCTTCATTCCTTATTGCATGCCCTAAGAACTTCAGCTGTCTCTTCCTGATGTGTGTGTGTGTGTGTGTGTGTGTGTGTGTGTGTGTGTGTGTGTCCGTTACCTATAGACTCCGAAACAGATGAACCGATTTTCTTGAAAATTTACATAGTTGTACTATAAGCGTCTGCGAATGTTTTTTAGCTAGGTTTTGTATCGTGGTACCCCCGATAAATATCGAAAATCGATAATCGAAAAAATCCAGTTATAGAAGGAGTGGTCCGATTTTAATCAAATTTGATACACTCATAGACAAAGAAATAAGAAACGATATTCAGAAGTTTCAAGGTTGCAGTTCTTACAATAGTGCTGAAAATCGATAATATATATATATATGTATATATATATAAGGTAAGATGTTTCAGTGTGTGTCTGTTTATCTGCCTGTATGTCTGTATTTTTTTTTCAGCCCTTTTATTTTAGATTTTGTTTCGGGTTTGGCTCTAGGTAGGTATAATTGTAGTTCTTAGTCTCAGCCATGATACTATTTATTCAGAGGACTTATTTAGCCTTCAAAATTCAGTTTACGGCGAAATAATCTTATTTGATATCGATACCAGGAAATCAAAATTTGACTTACATCCATTCATTTCACCTTTCAGTTTGCTTTAACTGGAAACAACTATTGCTTTTTAGTCTTTACTGCCAACGTCCAAAGAGTCTTAGCTCCAGGACCATGGATTAGTTTTAAAGCTTTCATTACACCCGAGCAACGCCGGGCTATACTGCTAGTTAATAATTATGAACTATCAGTCACTGTATTCGTCTCCCAGAATTTCAATTTTTTAATGTCATCTGTGTCTATTTTCTTTTTCTTCGATGCCGTGTCCCTTCAGGACGTAGGCTATCATGGCCTTCCACATTTCTCTATCACTTCTAATACCCTCTCTCAAAAGTTATCCAAATCAGTTTCCGCTCCATCTGTTTAAAGTCTATCAAGTATGTCATGCGTTGCTTTCCCTTGTCTCTCTCTCCCTCTATGCGTCCCGTGAGTATCAGTTTCTCCATTCTTCCTTCCTCATTACATCCCAAAAACTTCAGCTGTCTTTTTCTGATGTTAAGTATCGCTTCCTTTCTTATGTCCATCCGCTTTAGAATCTTGTAGTTGCCCGCATGTTCTATCCATGGTATCTTCAGCATCTTTCTGTGGAACCAAAATTTAGTTGCTTCTAGTCTTTCCTTTATCTTCGATGAGATTGTCAAGCATTCGCTGAATTCTCCATATTGAAGAACAAACATCACATAATAATCCAGTACTCTCTCTTTGTTTCTAGCGAAATTTTCCTGTCCCTTAATACTTCACACAGTTTCTGGAATGCATCCTTGGGAATGCCAATACATCTTCGTATCTACGTATCACACTTTCCTCTATCTGTTAAAATTATTCCTAAGTATTTAAATTTTTGCAGCTGTTTGATATTAGTATTAACCGGCTTATAGTTCGCATTTTGGGCTCCTCTTTTTACTGATTACCTGAATTCAGTTTTCTTTTTTTATATGTAGTTTTTTTTTCTTTCCGCTTTCATTAACTACTTCTTGTAGGAGGCCTTGTAGTTTCCTTTCAGTGTCTGCTATCAGCACTGTATCATCTGCGTATCTTATATTGTTCAGATTGCGGCCGCCAAAGACGAATCCTGGCAGAACCTCCAGAGCTCTCAAAATTCTAGAACTGTAAAAGGTGAACAGATCCGGTGAGAATACACAGTAGTTCAGCAGATATACAAGGATGAAAATGGGGTGTAAGACAACACCCCATTTTTATTCTTGTATATCTGCTGGACTACATTTGGTAAACTAAAAAATATTACCCTAACATTGTAAGATTTAACTTCAACAAACATTGCATGAACAAAAATTCAAAAGTTTTTAATGTGCACATCATGATTGCGTAATGCATGAAATTCTGAGTCGTGCCACCGTCGTCGGATAATATGTATATTTATTAATATATAATAATAACTCTGTTTATACTACATTTAGCACTGCTTTATTAACATCCGAATAATGATTTTGATATGCACATATACCTGAGTGTATACACATATGTATTTTTATTAATTCACACACACGCATATATATATATATATATATATATATATATATATATAATATGATCTTCATAGTATACAAAAATGTTTGAAAAATATATTTTTGCATATTTTTCTAATTATTTGAAATGTAAAAAGGCAATCGAACTTTTTGAGAAATTAGAAATTTTTAGGCTTCTTCTACTCTACAACCTTCGTCAGTGCTTGATGATAAATAGTGTTCTTGGAACAACACAAAATCTCTTCAGTATCAATAAGCACTACTTGATACTAAGTAATAATAAAGGCTGAATAAAGCCGCAAATTTTGTGGTCAAAAATGTATTATAATCATACATGTCAACTAAATAAAAATAAATAAAAGTTTATTTGTATGCAACAAATAACATTGTCTATAGATAGATAGATAGATAGATAGATAGATAGATAGATAGATAGATAATGAATAGATAGATAGAATAGATAGATAGATAGATAGATAGATAGATAGATAAGAATGAATAGATAGATAGATAGATATGAATAGATAGATAGATAGATAGATAGATAGATAGATAGATAGATAGATAGATAGATAGATAGATACTTTAAAGTAGTTAAAGAAGTAACCGAAAGTGTTTGGAACAATATACACAATGGTAATTTTTATATTTCCTTACTCCAACAAATAGATAATGTATGAATATTAGGAAAACTAAATAAAAAATAATCTCATTTTTCTTGTCAGTTACATACAAAAAACATGTTTGAAAGTATGTTTGCTGCCCAAATATACACGACAAGTAAATAGCACATTCAGTTAAAGTTTCGTGGGTTTATATATAAAAATATATATCTATCTATATATATATATATATAGAGAGAGAGAGAGAGATAGAGAGGGAGAGTGAGGGCGTAAGTGAGGTTAAGAAAGGATGAGAATGGAAATAAGAGAATAAATAACATGTCGATTTTAAAACGTTTGCAAATATTGATTTGTCTGAGACTTCAAAAGGTTAATCAATGGATCAATACGACTGGATACAAACCAAATAGTTCGACTTCTAAATAGTTTCTGTTTGCATCTAAAATCAACAACAGAAGACAATTATCACTGCGTAGTAAATATATACATATATATATTCAAACTTCTTTGGTTGAAAAATCTAGATATATTATGTCTATTTTTATTTTGATCCATTCGAATTCAGAATCAATTTCTTACTGTCGAAATTAAACTCCTGAAGGAAGGCGTTGTAGTTTTTCTCATTCCTTTTTTTATTTTCTCGGGTCATTTAAATCTCATCTTATATCATTTACATGAGTTAATTGCCAATATAGAAAATAATTTTATTGATAGTTATAGTAGTTTAGGTTAAAATGCACTCTGTTAATTCAAAAAATTATCAATATCTAAGGGAGGTAAATTAATTTGGATGTGAATGTTTTTAATAGTTACAATTGACTTGCTTTAAAACATTGTATTATAATAATAATTTTTAAATAATTATTATTTAGGTATTTTGAAAAGTTGTTATTGACATTTCGAAACATTGTTTTTATACTCATGATCTATCTTCTTTAGTGTTGGTTTTGTTTTTCTTATATAGAGGGCTTCAAGAATTTGAAGATTTTTTTCATTTTCGCGGTGGAGTATACTGGTATTGTCGATTACTATTTCTCTAAATCTTGTATTTGGATATGAATGTTCCTTTAAACGTTGTGCGATAGAGCTTAATACGTCATATATATATCTCCTCGACAATGTTGTTGTCGTGAAAGCAACATATATACTTACTGTTCTGTCAGAGATACAAAAAACATTTAAATAGTATATAGTTAGATTTATTTGTAATAGGATCAGTAGAGATTTGTTAGTACTCATTAGTTTTTATTTAGGATGTTAGTCTTGTTTGTAGTTACATTATATGTGATTGCAGTATATTTTCGAAATACTAAAGGGTAAAATTCAGTTAAAAACTAACCATTGGCTTCAAACGAGGATTCCAGACGTCTTCAGAATCTTTTGCGGCTTCTCTGGGCGGTTTCTTTGTTTGAGTTACTAAATACAGCCTTAAACCTTTTTTCAGTCTATTTTTGTGTTACAGAGTTGCATTAAGCTCTTTCTCTCTCTCTCTCTCTCTCTCTCTCTCTCTCTCTCTCTCTCTCTCTCTCTCTTTCTCAACTGCGACCCACACATAATTATCAAGTGGGTTTCAATCTGGGGAGTTTGGTGGCCCGATGTAAGGAGGATGTTGTCGCAGAAATTGTCTGACAGGCATGACTGGGTTCTTCTGTTTGTGCCCTGTTACCAGATACAAAATCTTCCTGCGGCCACCCTTTGGATGTAAGAATTTGTGTTGAGTAATTGTCACTGTGTGAAGATGAATGTTTGTAATCTGCTTCTATTTGCTTTGACCCTTCAAGTCTTTGGCTCTCCACAATTACACAGCCTTCGTAAGGCTTTACGATCTTTGTCTTTTAACTAACTCTGCTAATCCCTATGCTCCCAAATATTTACACAAGATCTTTAGGTAGTTTTTCCTCAGTTTTCCATTGTACCTTTTTCCATTAATATGCCTTTTCTGTGGAAAAATCTTTAATGCATCATTCCTGATTATGTGTCCAACAAATTTCATTTGTGCTCTCCTGAAGCTAATATAACTGTTTTCTTTTTAGCTTTAATTTTCATCATTGCTCACCCGTTCAGTTCACTTTATTCCTAAGCGCCTTCTGTAGACTTTTCATTATCTGCGGTAAGGTTGTCCAGCATTTACTGCCATGTAGAAGAAACGATATTACATAACATTTAAGCACTTTCTTCCTTTTTTCTTACGAGATACATAATATAAATATACTAGAAAATTATAGTGGACTTTGTCGTATACCATTCAAAATTTACTTTCTAAATAGCCTTGTCATATATAGATTATCATATGAATGTCAGGAATGTCACGAAATGAAAGCTTAATTAACAGCCACTCCTCCAGATCTTATTGCATTAATGCATGTGCTTCTTATGATTCTATCCTTTTACCTACGTTGTTCCTAATTTTCATAAATGACTTTCTTGATGGCATCTGTTATGAACTCGGTATCATAGATGATTTTTTTACTCCTCTTTTCATATTAAGTCTGATCGGTTCAATAAGGGGAAATTAGCAAATGATCTAAAAATAACCCACAGTCTGTTGTTAACTAGTGTAAGAAATGGGATGTTAATTTTAACGCCTCTAAATTCAAACTTTTCTCTTTTTTAATCGTCAGAAAACACTTTTTTTCTTGCCTCAGTATGGCTGATGCTAACCTTCAGGAAGGAGATATAAAGATTGCAAATTTTAGACAAACTTTTTTTCCTTGACATGAAGTGAAAATGAACAAATCAGTTGCTTGTCTTGTTGCAAGGAAAGTTGGTTCACTGTGTCGTACTAGACAATTTTTATAGCCAGAATCGATGTTACCTATTTATAAATCTACTATTCGACATCACTTTGAATTTTGCTGTCACATCTGGTCAGCTGCTTCCGCTACATTTAGATATCTATTATGAAATCTCCGCCAAAATTGCAATGTTATTAATGCTGACCTTGCATCTAAGCTTCAGTCATCTTCGAACTGCTATAAAGCAGCTACACAGCATATTTCCTATAAACACTTTCATAATAATTGTTCTGAGAAACTTTTCTGCATGGCACCTACGGAAGTAGGTGTGTGCATTGTGGTGCAGTGGATATCGGTGAGGAACGGGAAATCGGGGAGCAGAGTTCAAATTACAGCTGAATCCATTGCATTCACCTACGCGCAAATACCCTTTGGAAAGGTATTAATCCGCCTTTTCCCTCCAGTTATGGGTTAAATAGCAGGACAGATTGGGTTCTATAGCTTTGGCTGGCAACCAGTCTACCGCAGAAAACAATAGCAACCTACTGCGGGATAATCTTCTGCCCAGTCAGTCATGTCACTTTTGAGACATGATCGCCCAAGTGTGTATCACTTATGGTACTTAACTGACAAACTGACCTAGATTTTATGAATTTAAGTTCAGTACTAGGTTGGTGGCAAGGTTTCAATTTTTTTATTAATGCTCGCTCTATATAAGGTCCAAGCCGCTCAAGGTAGATCGTTAAAGAAAGAGATGCTTATAAGAGTAGTAAGATAACTGAGCAAGAAGCGTAGTTTATCAAAACATGTGAGAAAACACTCGAAGATGTTAAACTTTTAGTGGTTGGGAAAAGTATTTGTTCAATCATTTCACCCCAAGCAAGGCATTTTTGCTGCCACTGGTGAGCAGGGGGTTATGTAGGGAGAAAGGGATAAGAAAGAGGGGCAGGTTATAGGGGGCGTCAGGAAGAGGGTAATAGAAGGATGAGAATACTGGTCTGATGGGATGGAGTGGATTGTGAAAAGAGTTTGAGAGAAAGTCAGTGAGATAGAAGATGACTTTTGACCTTACATTTAAATCCTTGGAGATTTTAGCTGTCGGAGAAGTAAGTATACGGAAGGGAATTTCACAGGCTGGGAGTGCGAGAAAAGAAGCTGTTAGAGTAGAAATCGCGGTTACATTTTATCGGTTTCACTGTAAAACAGTGGGACCTAGTTGCTAGTCTAGTAGCTCGTGTAAATTCATACATAGAGGTCACCAGTGAGCTAAGGTCATTGGAGCAGAAGCTGTGAAAGAATTTATAGAAGAGGTACAGGGAAGCCACGTCGCGCCGGTGAGAGAGCGACTACACCCGAGCTGCCAAGTCGGCATCGATCACATTACAGATTCTCCGTTGGATTTTGTCATGAACCCCGAGATGAATAGCAGGGGCAACCAACCAGATATGGCAGCAATATTCAATATTCTTGGGGGCCGTTTTCACAAAGTACCCGTTCATGGGAAGAAGCTTTTCGAAAAATGCTTTTAATGGTAAATACTCGCTTATTTATATCTGTACGTGCGGAACATTTATTTTATATAAGTTGTATGTCGAAGACATTTGATCGGATAACATCGCATAATATATAATATATCGTTCTCGCCAAAATAACAAATCAGCTCTTCTTATCAAACAATAAGGTTTTAAAACTTACCAAACATAGTTGAACTTTCTGAAGATCAGTGATCGTATATGATTCATGCCTTGCCAAAAAGACCTGCTAACCTCCAGTTCCTTGCCAAACGTTGCTTTCACTCTTATAAAGAAATTGTATGTCCAGTGTTTATATGCAAAGTAAAATCCTTCCTCGGGTTATGGGCCTCTTATCTTCTTCCGGGCTGCGAATGGTGCTTTGATCACGAAATAAACGAATCTCAGATCTATAAATTGATTCATGACTTTTCATTTCTCGTTTTTCCTTTCCTTCTTTCATGCCAGATTATTTCTTTGTTTGGGTTTGCCGATTTTCTATCTGTCTCTTGACATAGTTTTGTACACTTTTCGAATGGTCTTTCCTTTTACATTGCTCTTAATTTATTTTCTAATATCTTCCTTAATCGTCTATATATTTTGTTTTCTCTCCTTACTTCTCTCTATCTCCCCCTCTCTATTTCTCTCTCTCTCTCTCACACACACACATATTTCCTTTTTTTTGATTGACACTCGATTAAATTTTGTCACTATTTTCACGATTTTCTCATTTTTCTTTTCTCTCTTTTTATTTTTTTCTCTTATTTGAATTTTGTGTATTTTTTATTTCTTTCTCTTTTTGCTTTTCCCCCTCTCTTTTTTTCTCTCTTAAACACTTGACATCCAGTATATTTTTTTCTTTCTTTCTCTCTACCTTTGCAACTGTCATCACACCTGTATTTCTATCCTTCTCTTGCTCCCTGTAACTGGTTCGTCTTTCTTTCTACTTTCCTTCTATCTAAACTTTTTCTTTTATGTAGCCCCAGCGCAACAGTGGCGTTACCGCCTTGCTTAAGGTGAAAAGATTTTTTTTTTAGTTATTTTTTCTGATTTTCGCTCTTCTCATTATTTTCACGATTTTCTTACTTTTTCTTTTCTCTCTCTCTCTCTCTCTCTTCTTTTTTCTCTCATTTGAATTTTGTGTCGTTTTCATTTCTTTCTCTCTTTGCTTTCTCTCTCTCTCTCTTTCTCTCTCTCTCTCTTTCTCTCTCTCTCTCTCTCTCTCTCTTTCTCTCTCTTTGTTTTTAATTTTTCAATTCGTTTGAATTTCGGCTCTTCTTTCCCATTTTCTTATTTCTTTACTTATCTGTCTCTATATCCTTTTTCTTTGATCTCTCGTTTGAATTTTGTCATATCTTTTCAATTCATTTGCGTCTATTTATTTTCTCTTTTTTCTTTTCTTACATTTGAATTGGGCCACTTCTTTTTCATCTCTTTCTTTTGCTTTACTCTCTCTCACTTTCTCTCTAACTCTCTCTCTCTCTAACTCTCTCTCTCTAACTCTCTCTCTCTCTCACTCTCTCTCTCTCTCTCTCTCTCTAACGTTTTTCTCCAGTTTGAATATTGTCACTTCTTTTTCATTTATTTCGTTTTTTTCTTTTCATTCTTTTTCTTTTCGTTCTATCTTTTTTTAATTTTTTCTCTCGTTTAAGATTGGTTATTTCTTTTTCAATTTTACCCTCTCTTACTTTGTACCTTTTGCTCATGACTGAATTTGATAATTTTTTTATTTCTTTCATTTTTCCTTTTCTCACTTTCGTTTTTTGTCTCTTTTGAATTTGTCACTTCTTTTTCATTTCTTTTTCTCTCTTACTTATTTCTCATGCTTGAATTGTGTAAATTTTTTCATTTCTTTCTTTTAACATTCTCCCTCCCTCACCCTCCCTCCCTCTTCCCCTCTCTCCCTCTCCCTCTCTCAATCTTCCTCTCTATCCCTCCCCCCTCTCTCTCCCCCTAACTTTTATTTCTCTAGTTTGAATTTTGTAACTTCTTTACATTTCTATCTTTCTTTCTCTTTCTTCTTCTCTCTCCCTTTCTTCTTTTTACTCATTTTTAAACATGATATAAAAATAAATATTCGGCCACTTAAATAATACCAGCTACCCCGCTCCTAACAATAATGAACTTTCAAAAAATAATTCAAGTGCCGAAAAAACAAAAGATGCCCATTGAATGATCACTGTTTGTACGAAAGTATTGTTTATAGAACTCGAATTCATTCGGATGATGATATTAATTTTTTAGGATCGACTGCTAACAGGTAGAATCTGGGGTTTAATAATCACATGTTTTCTTTAAGTAAAAGTAAATACAGCAAAAGTACTGCTTTATGCATATATTTTTGAAAATTTTCTAAAAATCGTAAGAACCCTATTATTACCTGGAATGCCATCGCTTAATCTAAATCTTTCAATGGAAAAGAAAATAGATATAATTTATGCCTTTTAGAAAAATGTGTTATCTTAAATCATATAAATAACCTTACTATCCTAAAAGAAATGTGCTGCCATAGACAAAATACTGACTAAAATTCTAAGACACTAATTGATAGAGATATTTTTATCTATCTCTGTGTGTGTATATATATATATATATATATATATATATATATATATATTTACATATACACAGAGAGATAGAGAGTGAGTGAGTGAGTGAGTGAGTGAGTGAGTGAGTGAGTGAAGGAGAGAGAGAGAGAGAGAGAGAGGGGAGGGAAGTGTGGACATTAAGGTTAAAACCCAGCAGTGACAGTCTATTTCAAGCGTAAATCTAATCGACAAGGCATAGATAGATAGATAGATAGATAGATAGATAGATAGATAGATAGATAGATAGATAGATAACGTGATAATTTCATTTAAACATGAAACAAATTGTCGCCGCTGGGTTGTCTACCTTTATATTTACATATATTCTATCCCTGACATGAAGCACTTTAACTCATAAATATACCAAACTATGTTATATATATATATATATATATATATATATATATATATCCAAGTATGGGTGGAGTAATATTCCCCATCCAAAGAAACACTATTTTTAAAAAAGTGCTCAATACAAAGTAGAGCTAATAATAATAATATTTATTAATAAATTATAACATTGATATGTTATAATATCACTACAAAAGTAGCTATTTTGTTTCGACACTTTTTGTGTCTTATCAAGTGATGTGGTTATTTCAAAATGAATGGCTTTAAAAGGTTAAGAACAAGCAAGACCTCTTTAATCAGAGAGGCATTATTGCATACAATAATGCCTCCCTGATCAAAGAGGTCTTGCTTGTTCTTAACCTATATTATAACATATCAATGTTATAATTTATTAATAAATATTATTATTATTATATATATATATATATATATATATATATATAAAAATATATATATATGTATATATGACCATTTGATAGAATTCGGAGGAAGAGTTCTCAATATGAAAAAAGTTCTCTGAGTCAGAGATCTTTTTGTTCTTTTTGTTAGTTATTCATTTTATTTTTTCTTTCGTACTTTTTCTTGCAAATTAGATCTCATGCTTTACTCTATAATAATTTTTATTTCTTTTTCATTTTCTTTCATTCTTTTATTTCCTCTGTTTAAATTCGCTTATTTTTTGTTGCGACTACACTTTCCCATTGAAATTCTTTTTTATTTTTATAACAATTTCTATGGTTTTATTTCACTATTGTGTTTTATTCATTTCCTTCTACCATTTTTCTGGTTTTCCTAATTTTCCTAATTATTTCCATCTTTCTTAATTATTCTATGCATTTTCTTTGTCTCTTTTCGTCTATCCAATTATTCGTCGTTAATTTTCGATAATGTTTACTCTTTTTTATACTTATACTAACATCTTGCAAATGATTTTATTTATCTATTATTAAAATATATATTTCTGACAGATTCATATTTCCGTTATTATTTTCCTCATCGATTTGCATTCTTATATCCTCATTTTTCATAATCTACTCTTTTCTTTTTTTTCTTCCCATCATTTTTATCTATTTAATATGCAAAACCTCACAAAGTACTAGATTTCCTCTTTCGTTTATTGTATTTCCTATCTAAACTTTTTTCTTTCTCCCTTCATTTTCTCTCTTTTTCCTTTTCTCAACTTCATTTTCTTTACCGTATCCTTTCCTATCTACAACCACTCAACCTGTCTATCCTTATTTCTCCCATCAATAGGTTATCCTCAGAAGTGAGAGCTGATTTGATATCGGAAATCTGATCTCATCATCCGGTTTTGGTTTTCTTAAACAGATTCCGAGGGTCAGACCTGTGACTTATTTCATTGAACAATAGGTCTTTGGGATTCGATTGGTCAGAACCCGGAAAAAGCAGATCAGCCATCTCCTTTTACTCAATCAGGCCGCGTTTCATGTGAAGCTGTCGATAGCCTGAATAGGCACAAATCTTGATATAACCAGCGCAAATAAGAGTCTGTCTGAAGACACTATTGTATTAGTGTAGATAGATAGATAGATAGATAGATAGATAGATAGATAGATAGATAGATAGAACGGAGATATTGATAGGTATCAAAACATGTGTGGATAATAATATATCTAGCCTTTTAGATCAATATGAATAGAGATATAAATATGAGCAGATTAAGATATTTTACTATAAACGTATATACTTATTTATATATATATATATATATATATATATATATATATATATAGAGAGAGAGAGAGAGAGAGAATAAGAGAAAGTGAGAGAGAGAACAAGAGAGATGAAGTAGAATAGTGAGATGGATATCGAAAAGAGAGCAGATGATAACTAGCTAGCCATTTAATTCAATATAAATAGAAATAAATACATAGATATGATTAGTCTAAACTTGCATGCATATACTGAGATAGATAGATAGATAGATAGATAGATAGATAGATAGATAGATAGATAGATTTTGATATATATAGAATAATAAAGTATCAGTCACAAAGAATGTCAGATTATAGCTTGCTAGCCAGTTAGATAAGTATAGATAGAGATAGATAAATAGCAATATAGATGTGCTTGTTATATATATGAATAGCTTGTTGTTTGTAGATAGATAGATAGATAGATAGATAGATAGATAGATAGATAGATAGATAGATAGATAGATAGATAGATGCAGATATTATTTATTTTCAATATCATTTATTTTTAACTCTTTTATTTTAGACGGGTATTTACACCATTTATACCAGATACATTTATGAGGTTTTCATTCAAACAAAATATATATTCGTCTTGATGGAACTTTTGAAACCTTTGGGAAAACCTTCTGTTTAAGTTCACATGGACTGTATATAAAATTACCCTTTTTAGAGATTCTCCTTGACTATGACAGTGAAAACTTTACATAAAAATCAACTAGTTGAAATTATTGGCTTCTATACTAAAACTATGAATACCCTGTATAAGATAAAACTACTGTTATTAATATTGTTCTCCAAATAGCTGATCAAATTGCCTCATCCAGAATATATTTTTAAATTAAATATTTAAAAAAAAATTCGTATCAAGGATGGGTACAATGATTATATTGTCGACAAGTAAAAATAATTTAAACAACAACAATTAAAAAAAACACACTGGCATAAACTTTTTTTGTTTATATATATATATATAATCATTTCATCCCAAGCGTAGCAGGACCACCACGGGTGCGCAGTGGGTTACATTGTGAAAAATGGTGCAAGGATATCAAAGAATGATAAGAGATGGATTAGAATCAAGGAGGTAGAAAATAGCAACTGACGCTACCTTTAAACTTTTGAAGATTGTAGCTATCAGAGAAGCAAGTAAACGGAAGGGAGTTCCACGAGCGAGAAGTACGAGAAAAGAAATGTTTAAAGTAAAATAGGCGGTTATATTTAACCATTTCGACGGTAAAATGGTGCAATTTCTGCCTATCTGCTTCCTGCTTTCCTGCATGTTGGAAATCTTCCTCTGTAGTTCCTATATTTAAAACACTGGAGAACCCTCAGACCCCGCAAATTACTGACCTATCAGCCTTCTTCCGTTCTTTGGCAAAGTGTTCGAAGCCATTATCAACGCCGAGGTCGTTCAGCATCTCACCGGCCCACGGGCTCCTCTCAGACAAACAGTATGGCTTCTGCTTCATCAGGTCTACTGCTGATATGCTAACGACCATCACCGAGTACATATATCATGCACTCGATAGGAATGGTGAAGCCCGAACCGTTGCCAGGGATATCTCTAAAGCGTTCGACAGAGTTTGGCATGCTGGCCTTCTATGCAAACTGCGGAGCTATGGTATAGCTGGACAATTGTTTGAACTAATCCAGTCATTCCTATCTAACCGCACATTGAAAGTGGTATTAAACGGACGTGACTCTCAGAACTACCATACGAACGCGTGTGTACCTCAAGGCTCTATCCTATGTCCTACGCTCTTTCTGGTCTACATTAATGATCTCCCTGATACCATAAGACCGCGTCGATGAAAAAGTGACCGAAAGCGGGATGCCATGTTAAGATCGATTATATTACAGATCCTCCTTTGGATTTTGCCAAGATCCTTAAGATGAACAACAGGGGCACCCGACCAGATATGTCAACAGATTCAATAGACGTACGAGTGTTAGATTTTTAAATCTGCAAAATGGATTCTGATTAGAAAACATTCCTGGCCCGGCATAGTGACAAAAGTTTCCTAACAGATGTAACTCTGGATTAGATTTAGACAGTAAAATATATTGACAACAAATGAATTGATATATATTACCAAAATCAATTTCATAGCAATTGCAAAAAAATATGAAACAGCAATGATAAATATCATGCATTTAGATATAAAACTAAACGATAAAATTTAAATGCATCAGATTCATAATTTATTGCCAAAAATAGCTAGTGATCTTAGTTATTAAAATATTATATTCCAAAATTCTAACACACTACATAAGACCAATGTTATGCTTGAATATATTTGACCACTCGGAGAATGTTTCTTCTTAAATTAAAAAAAGCTCAAACGTTTTGTGTAGAATATACTACAACTACACACACTTAAAGAGACTAACCTGCCACACATTTGACCAGGGTGTCATCAGGATATATATTATTAAACAAAATATGTATTGTTGTGTATTTAGACATTTACTAGCAAACGATACCAAATATTAGCACAATCAGAGTAAAAAGAAACTATTTAGAATCCTTGAAGCAATACCCATGCAACAAATAAATAAAAACAATTAAAACTTAAAAGAATACACACTTAATGTGTACAAAAAATCGCACATGAAGCTACGCCTGCGTCATAAAACTCATTTCGTATTTAACAACATTTACTTTTTTTTTTACCATATTCACCAGTTGGCCCTGCCTACGCTGATGATAATTGAAGACAAAAGATAGCTTGGATCATATTTCTTTTCTTCTGAAATACCCTTGAATTATATTCTTTTCTTCTGAAATGTCTTTGTCTAAGGTTTATTCGTAATTTCCAAAAGTAGATCATTAAAATTATTAGACATATAATGACTATTGTCTTTCATATATATATATATATATATATATATATACACACACACACACACACACACACACACATATATATATATATATATATATATATATATATATATATATAAAAGATTAAATAAATTGCAAACATTTTGTTTGCTTATTTTTTTTATAAAATCTGTTCATACGGATAATCTTTCGCGTATTATAATGGAAAGATGTCAGAAATGAGTTGCAACGTTGACAGATGTTCTTATAATTCAATTCTTAATGTACCCAGGTACTTTCAATCTTCTTCTGAGATCAACTTCAGGGGTGTGTGTTATGGTAACAAAAAATAACTGTAAATCTGTGGTGCTTTGTTGAGTGTTGTTAGATTATTATTAGTTTCTTCAATCTGCCTTTAAACAAGGCTACATTTAAATTGCCATGTAATGTAGTTATGATGAGCAGCTGGATTATGTAATTTAAAATGTGTGTATTTAGGCAGCAAATATTCTTTTAGACATGTCAGATTAAATAAACTGCAAACATTGGGTCTGCTTATTTTTAATAAAATCTCTTCATACTCACGGATAATTTTTTCGCGTATTATAATTGAAAGATGTCAGAAATGATTTGTAACGTTGACAGCTGTTATTATCATTCATTTCTCAATGAACACAAGTACTTTCACTCTTTTTCTGAGATCATTTTCAGGGGTGTGATTTATGGTAAAAACAAAATAACCGCAAAACTCTGGTGCTTTGTTGAGAGTTGTTAGGTTATCATTAGTAACTTAAATCTGCCTTTTTACAACTTACATTTAAATTACCAGGTAATTTTGTTATTTCTGATATCTTTCAATTATAATACGCGAAATATTATGCATGAGTATGAAGGGATTTTATTAGAAATAAGCAGACACAATGTTTTCAATTTACTTAATCTGACATGTCTAAAAGAAAATTTGCTGCCTAAATACACATTATATATATATATATATATATATATATATATATATATATATATATTATTTTATTAAATTACTTTAATCCGAAGCGGAAAAGTAGGAAGGTAAATTCCAAAAACCTGATCCTAATTAATATTAAAAAATTTTAATATTAAAAACTGATACAGGAGGAGAGCTCAATGTAATTAAAATTACAGAGCAAATATAAATTAAATAAGTTAAATTTATTTGACACGTATCGTGCGTTTTCTATTTGATATTTTTTCCTTTTTCTTTTCTTTTTTTCCTCTTCTTTATTTTTCTCTATACATTTTTATATCCCGCCCCTTCCCTTTCTGGTCTGTTTTCTTTCACCCAATTCTCAATTTAACGACCTTCCACTCCTTAACCCATTCGTCTCATAAGCTAGATATGCCAAATTTCCATCTCTTCACTTACAACTCTATCAAAAGTAAAAAACAAAAATAGACTGTTTTTTTGTGACGTATATTTCTCAAATCTTAATCGTTATTTTTTATATTTCTTCTTTTTATTCTTATTTATTTTCATTTTGATATAGACGGACACGTGAAATCTCTCTTAGGGATTTCATGTTGAAATGTTCATTCAACATTTTTGAATTTTGGAAATTTATTTTAATTTATATATATATATAAATATATATATATATATATATATATATATATATATATATATGTGTGTGTGTGTGTGTGTGTGTGTGTGTGTGTGTGTGCTTGTGTCTGTATGTTTATTTAAATAAGTTGAAAGTATTATGTCTGCTTATGTTTTAATACAACCCGTTCATACTCACGAATAATCTTCCGTGTATCAGAATAAAAAGCTGTAAGAAATGCACTCTAAATTATAATTTTTTTTTATTTTAAATTTCCTATTAATTTCCACCTGAAAATGAGATCATCTTCGGGGGTGCATTAGTTGTAATGATAGACAACACAACTATCCTACATCAAGAATATAACAAATTAAAATGACAGATCCTCGAGGCAGTATACAATAAAAATAACTTAGCCGGTCACTAACTAAAATCAATTACGAATACTGTAGTAATATTCTAAAATTTTCACAAAAAAGGAACAGTTTTCAATAATTTAATATTTGCATGACCATGATATTACAACACAAAAATATATCCATAGGGGATAATTTTCTCGCTTTAATGAACACTGAGCATAACATTTGACCGTTTCCTTTAAAGAAGAAGAAATACAATAATATGGCAACACAATTTTATGGTTATTTTGTTACTACTGCATGCACTCCTGAAGAAGATCTCAGAAAAAGATTGAAAGCACTTGGAAACTTGAGAAATGGAAAACAAAATTATATTTAAAAGTTAGAGCGCATTTCTCACACCTTTCAATTGTAATACACGGAAGATTATTCAAGAGTATGAATGGATTTTATTACAAATGAGCAGACATAATGTTCATAACTTATTTAATGAGATATGCCTAAAATAGAATTTGCAGCCTAAATGTATATATATATATATAATATATATATATAGGTTGCAAATTCTATTTTAAGCATATCTCATTAAATAAATTATGAACATTATGTCTGCTTTAAAATAGTATATATATATATATATATATATATATATATATATATACTATTTAAAAAACAATGAATTTATTATTAGTCTTTAAGTCTCATCAGGAGAAAAAATGTTAGAAAATTAATTCAACAAAAAGAACAATAAGGACACAAATGAAGAGTCAAAAAAAAAAAGAGTGAAAAACGATAAAATAAATATACATATAAATTTATATACTTATAACCAGTGGAGGGGAATTCACGTGTAAATAATTAGCGAGTCACACTTAAAATATCCCCCAACAAATTCAGAGACTTTACAAAATTCTAATGCCGGCCGAGAGAAGGGTTCCGTAATTCTATAGAGACTGATTACAAACCCTTTAAATGATTATTGGAACCAGCTCTATGTATAATTTTGAACAACTCTTTGCTATAAGATTTAGCACAGGCTATATTCTCTATTAAATGCTGAGCGATAACCGAGTTCATATATGCAGAAGCAAGTTAACACATGTTACTTATTTTGCCAAGTTTTACTTTAGAAGGTCCATGCCGATTAATCCTCGTTTCTAAATGTAAGGTGGTACGCCCCACATAACCAGCAGCGCACTGACAATTAAATTCATAAATCAAATTGGAGTAGATAGACTAACCTATCGCCCGGTTCACACTCCACCCACTTCTATTGAAAAGGTGAAGAGGCTCATCTCTTGTTCTCTGTTTAGGATGTGGTTTCCGGCTTTCTCTTTTCCAATCTTTCTCAGTCCTTTTCCTTTTTTTTTTCAATTGGAGTAGATAGACTAACCTATCCCCCGGTTCACACTCCACCCACGTCTATTGAAGAGGTGAAGAGGCTCATCCTTTGTTTCCTGTTTAGGATGTGCTTTCTGGATTTCTGTTTTCTCTTTTCCAATCTGTTCACTCTCACGTAGCCCCCTGCACATCAGTGGCGTTACCGCCTTGCTCGGGGTGATATGATTAAAAAAAAAGGTCTGAAAAATACAACGCAGAGCCACAGACGGAAAACAACCAGAAACCAGCTTATTAATCTGCTTAATTAAACCTTGGCCCTTATTCCCAATCCCCATTCCAAGCAACCTTCAAATAAACAGGGTACTTAGAAGTCCCCAGGACATTAGAAGAATAACATTTCATTGTCTTCTTATTAATAATACAATTAATAAGGGCTTCCGGATAGCCATATATATATATATATATATATATATGAAATGATTTGTTTGAACATTTTTTTATCGATACTCATATTGAAGTAGATATTCTGTTTTTTTTTTGTTTTGTTTTTATTAAACAGAATTATAAATTTATATCTATTATATTTACGATAATTTTTTGTTACAAAATGTGTGTCATTCGGCAGAAATCAAACCTGCGACCACTATCTACATAAGAAAAGCTACTATGTGAGCTGTTACGTCTTAGATCTTTCGACCACGAATGACCATCAATCTAAACGAGCTTCTAATCAAGCCTATATAACACAATTTTCGATTCATCGCAATAACCATATCTGCTCTAAACTAAATGTTCAACTAAATCATTTCAAATTGTCGGTTGTTTATAACCAAGTTTCATTAATCTTCGTTAATTCCCGTAATATATATATATATATATATATATATATATATATATATATATATATATATATATATATATATATATGAGAAAAACTAGAAAATATAAAGGTAACAGTTGTTAATTGGGGTTTTGTTTAACCAAAATCTTGAAGAAATTTCTTTTAAAGTTTCAAAATTCGTGTCAAAATTCCATTTGTTCATTTGAATATCGAATCAGGATTTACCCTTCTGAACATTCCATCGAAATAATGCAAAAGGCCGACATTTAATATTTAATCACACGTTTACATTCAAATCGTGGTAGAATATTGTGTGGTCATTTCAACATTTTTCTTCTGATGGAAGCCTTGAACATATTCCACTTTTGTGAGAGAGCTACTTCCGTGGAACAGCCTCGACACTGATTACTGCATCACGACCGAGAAGCGATTTTAGAAACAGACCACATTAATGACACAACCACAACTAACCGTATGAAATCTACCGGTGCACATATTTTGCATAAATTTTATTCGACTACATTTCAGAAATATGTGCCCTACGTCTATTATTACATTTAGAGGAGGGTTTAAATTATATTGACCATTAATGCATTTAAGTGGTTTCGTTCCGTATAATTTGAACTAATATATAGTAGAAAATAATTTTGAACATATATATATATATATATTAATAATTTTTCTAAACATATACTGTTAAATATAAGAGAGAATGAATGTCTATTATGTTTAATCATGAGCCGTTCTAAGCATCGTATTTTGGCTTTAATTTCAGGTTAAAATAAAAACAAAAATTCTACAACAGTTGGTTCTAAACTGAAATTAAATTTAACCCGAAATTAAAACCAAAATACGGTGTTTAGAACGGCTCATGATTAAACATAATAGGTATTGATTGTTTCTTATATTTAACAGTATATATTTAGAAAATTATCTGCTGCCTCGATACACTAAATTTATATTAATAATATAAATTTATATTAGTAAATATCCATATTGTCCTACTTCCATAACACGACTCGGAGATTCATGCGTTATACAATGATCAGGTGCATATTACAAACTGACCGTTTAATAGATTTGAATTTACGTTCGCTCCATGTTCAGGGGAATTAAATATAAATTTAGGTTACTACTTTTTAAGAGTAGAATTTAAATAACTAATGGCGACATAGTGATAAAAAATTACAATGAAAATGTTAATAGCAATATGATAGAATTAAAATTTTAAATAAAAATATTAAAATCAGAGAGATAAACTCAGACAGGCATAATTCATAATTAATATTAGTAATATTTACGGGAGGAAGAAAGAAAGGGTGAAAGCAAGGGAGTCGGAAAGAAAGGGGCAAGTGGATATAGGAATTTATATAAATCAGGGTCTAAGAAGCGGACAAACATATCCTCGCTGCTGATCTTAAGAAGGACCTTTCAGTGGTGGTCTGGGGGTAAGAAATGGCTTGTAAATTTCAATGCTCCTAAAACAAAACTGCTCTCTCTCAACTATCACAGACAATCTCTCCTGCCTTTTATCAGCATGGACCAAGCAAGTCTCCCTAAAAGCAATATACTGCGCCTCCTCGGCTTAATTCTATCTTCCAACCTCAAGCGGAACCATTACATTGAGTCAATAGCTAAATCCACTGCTAGGAAGGTTGGGTCACTGTGTCTGGCAGAATGTTTTTTACGCTTGAATCTATCTGGCACATATACAAATCAACCATCCGACCGTGCATAGAATACTGTTGTCATATCTGGTCAGGCGCCCCTGCTGTTCATCTCAGTGTTCTCGACAGTCTCTAAAGGAGAATCTGTAATGTGATAGGTTCCAACCTGGCAGCTCGACTTCAGCCACTTTCTCACCACTGGGATGTGGCTTCCCTCTGTTTCCTCGACAAATATTGTCATAGTTTCTTCTCCGACGAACTTAGGTCACTGATGTCCCCTCATCAAGAATTTACTCGTGCAACAAGACTAGCAACAAGTTCCCACCAATCGACAGTTAGATCAACCAAATGCAGCCGAAAATTCTATTCCATCAGCTTCTTTTCTTGTGTTTCCCACCTGTAGAACTCCCATCCTTATACTTGCTTTCCTGGCGGCTATGACCTCCAGGAATTTAAATGCAATGTCAATTCCCATCTCTTACCCAGTTGATTTCACTCCTTTCTACATCACCTCGTATATCTTGCTCTTTTTCCTTCTTTCTAACTTCACAAGTATCTTTACTCCTGTGTTTCCATCCTTCTCTTGTCCTTTCTCTGACAACCCCTGTAACTGGTTCGTTATACTCTTCATTCTCCTCCTGCCTAAACTTTTACTCTCTTATGTAGCCCCGTGCGCATCAGTGGCGGTACCACTATATATATAAAAATATGTAAGTTTTCATTTAAATACTAGAAGCATTATTAATAAAAAAGAACATTTTAATACTTAGTGATATCAATTACGATCACGGCAACAACGTGCTTACCGTGTTCGGAACTTAAAACACATTCATGACTGTACATCCCTATATAAACACTACACTTACTCAGTTAAACGTAAAATAAAATGAATACTAGATAAAGGTTAAAAGTACAGCCGAAAGTGCTTGGAGAAACAACATATTTAGATATTTTTGATATAATTAATGACCGGGAAAGAGAAAAACTTATAATACCTCATGAAAAATTATATAAAAACGAGAAATCTGGCTGGCCGCAGCTCGCTGCTCCAACAGAAATCTAAGTTCGTTATATGTCTCGTCAACTTGTTGCTTGTTTTCCGGAATGTTACGGAAATTGCTGAAGTGCTGGGTTATTCTCTTTCAGTTAGTAATTTCAGACTTCTCTGCAAATTCTCTTGTCTGTCTCTTAACTCTGGTTGGTTGATTGGCGACAGGCTTCTCTACGGTCGGCACCCAACGGCATGGCAAACAACTCTCTGTCTCTTTACTTCTTCGGTTGGGAAATGTCTTTGGTCATTACATCTCTGGACCAGGAAAACTTAACCAATTATTGTTTTTCATTTTTAATGAAACCTTCAATAATACGAGATTGCTGCTCAAGTACACAATATATATATAAAGTTACATTAAAAAATAAGTTTTCAGTCGTAATGGATCTAGCGAGGCAAGCTTCCTAACTATTACACCACCTCGAAGTGACCTTTCATACTTTAACTGGATGGGCTCTCGATATGGATGCCCGGGGCCGTTTCAACATCTGCACTCATCACTGCACGCTACTGTTTAGATGCCAACAAGAATGACGTAAGTCCAAAATTTTAAAAATAGAATCGCATATTAAATGATTAAAAAATATATAGGTTTACTCAGAGAATGCAGTTACAGCAGAGAACCTTCTACAAGCCCTCCTGAACACTAACCGTAGCAAACTCAGTCAGTTAAGTGCCATACATGATACACACTTTGGGCGATCATGTCTATTTCGGGAGATGACTGACTGGGTAGAAAATTATCCCGCAGTAGGTTGCAATTACTTTCTGCGGTAAACTGGTTGCCAGCCAAGGCTATAGAACTCAACCTGTCCTATTATTTAATTGATAACTAGAGGAAAGAGACGGATTAATACCTTTTCCAAGGGTATTTGTGCGTATGGGAATGCAAGGAATTCAACTGGAATTCGATCTCGGCTCCTCGATTTGTCGTTCCGAGTCGATATCCACTGAACCACAACGGACATCCGTTGCAAACTACAATGCCAAAATTTTCAAATTCTTTTACAGTAGTGCAATACTTACCTGCCTACCAGGTAGGGAATATCATCTCTCCTTTGCAAAAGTGTCTTCGGGCAAAGTGCGTCTTAGCTGAGTCTCTTTCCGAGGACAGGTATGCTTCTGGGAAAAATAAACGCTTAGAGGTCCCAGAAAACAGATGCCTAAGGCAGAGCCATACCATTGCACTTGAGGGGTAGAATGATGGTCATCACTGAGGCAAACTCAGTCGAGGTCTTCGGGAGCTGGCCAATTTTTGTCCCAGGCTTGAACGTAAGTGTTCGGGTTCTCCACAATACATTCGACCATGTATCACATCATGTAACTGTGGGAAGACGATATATATATATATATATATATATATATATATATATATATATATAGGGTTATATTTTTAATATAAGTTTGCAATAAGTTTTTTTACTGCAACACATGCACCTCATCAGGCAGTAAAAAAATATTACCATATATAATGCTCTACTAAGTATTAGGCACTATTAATAAAGTAAATCATTACAAACAGCGGACTGTCAACCCATTAATTTGTACTACTTCTATGATATATATATACATATATTTGGTTTCCGGTTCCTTCTAATGTCTACTTCAAATGTATACTTCTAACATCTCAATCTGATCTCTGATATTTTAAAATTTTATTAATTAATTAAATCTTGTGAACCTCAAGTTTAGAGTTAGTTGTTACCTTTCATTTCCTACACAGACCCAAGACCTTTCATTCTTAACTTTCTTACTAAATCCACGCAGTAATCCTTTAACTTGAATGGCACTTGTAACTTGTATTGTGTAAGCATGATTATATATACATATATATATAATTCTTTTTTTTATAATCATTTCACCCAAAGCAAGTCAGGACTGCCATTAGTGCACAAGATGTTATAGTGAGAGAAAATGAGAGATGGATGGGAATCAGTTTTATAGAAATTGGAAGATTGAAAATTATAACTATCAGGGACGCAAGCAAACGGAAGGGATTTCTACACACGGGAAGTGCGAAAAAAGAAACTGTAAGAGTAGAAGAGTTGGTTACATTTGACTGTTCTGATTCGAAAAGGGTGGGACCTAAATGCCAATTTTGTAGCACGCGTAAATACATGTAGTCGAGAAACCAGGAAAAAAGCTTGTCTGAGTAGTTGCCATGGAAATACTTGTAGACAAAACAGAAGGAATCTACATCACGTCGGTGAGAAAGTAACTTAAGGCGAACTTCTAAGTCCGGATCGATTATAAATATTATAGTGGGATGCAATATTTTACAATGAAAAACTAGCTGTGATCTTAGTATTAGATCTATATTTTCTAAAAGACATTTCTAGTAATTGCGCACATACCTAATATATATGCAAACACATGCAGCGTCCAGAGTATATGCTGCCACAGGCCGACTACTGCTATTTTTGTTTTGAGAAGTTAAAGAATATAATGATTGCTCTCAAAATAGGAAAACTGTGTTGCGCCAATATTCTGATTGACAACTTGAAAATTGGAAAATGTACATATCGTTGGGTCTTGAAGGCCAGGGTTAAATATGCAATGATCTTAAACAGTAAGTTCGCCTATAGGCAGACATATACGAAAAGACCGAAATCAATATATAGATGACATGAGGATTGTGTTATGCGTGAGAAAAGAAAAATGAGAAAAGGGAAAGAAGAGAAATAAATTAAATATGTATGCTACTCAATATATATATATATATACCCATATATATATATATATATATATATATATATATATATATATATATATATATATTTGAGAAAGAGAGATGGAAAGAGATGATATAAAGAGACAATCCATTTACGACTTTCGGTTTTACACTTGATGCAATCTCCGTATAAAGTTAGAATATCGCCTGAAACATGCCATTAAGCAGTATTGATATCTCTAACGCCTTCTCTTTTTCTCGCACTCTCTCTAGCTTACACACACACACACACACACACACACATATATATATATATATATATATATATATATATATATATATATATATATATATAATGATCGTTTAATACTTAGTTTTTGGTCACAATAGGGTGAGAATAGTGCACATTTGTATTAAAAAGTGTTCAATACAATTTTATTGTAGAACTTTTGAATATTTTCTATTTGTAAACAAGTTATTTCGCGGCCTAGGTTTCTACCATGTGTGATGTCTTCAGGTGATCTTTTATAGCTGATTTTACAGTTTAACGTTTTTTTTTTGTTTTTTTTTTTTGAAGAACGCTCACGCAACGGTGTTTTTTTGTTTTTTGTTTTTTTGAACGCTCACATAGCAGGGAATTTTTGAACGCGCAATTTTTAAAATTAAAAAGAATTATGACGTTTTCATCTGTGGTTGTATGAACCTAATAGGTGTTTTTTTTTTTTTTTTTTGAGTGCTGCTTTTACAATACTCCACGTTATGTCTGGGTTTTTCCCATATTTTGATTTTAATTTCCATACGTGGCTAGCCAATTTTGAATAGTTTTTTTAATCTTTCTATTTTGAATGTAGAACTGTGATTAAACCACCTGGTCTTAAAGATGTCTTTGGTTAAATCCATATATATATATATATATATGGCCATTTGGGTCATGTACCTTAGCCTTGTAAACGATTTCTTTTGATTTGCAAAGTCCTTGAAGTGGGCATTTATTTTGGAAAAAAAAATTAAAAAAATAAAACTGTGTACTGGTCTAATTTTATTATGACCAAACACTAAGTAATTAAATAATATATATATATATATATATATAATATAATATAATATAATATAAAATAATAATATAATATATATATATATATATATATATATATATATGTGTGTGTGTGTGTGTGTGTGTGTGTGTGTGTGTGTGTGTGTGTGTGTGTGTGTAATATTATAATATAATAATATAATATCGCCATTCAGTAAAATGAATTTGAGCACTCTAGCTATTGGGCGCGTAATATGATATGTGCTAAAAAAGACTGCTTCCTTCCGCCGGACGCCTCGTGGCCCAGGGGTAGAGTCTCCGACTGACGCCAATTCAGTCGGGTTTCTAGCCTGTTTTGGAAGCAATCGGAGTCTAACGGTACTGATAAGCTGTGATACAGCGAAACAGATCTGTCTGCAGATGACAATATATATATATATATATTATTAAATTACTCAGTGTTTGGTCATAATAAAATTAGACCAGTACACAGTTTTATTAAAAAGTGTTCAATACCATTATATTGTATAACTTTTAATATTTTTACATTTGTAAAGTAGTCATTCTGCGACCTAGGTTTCTACCATCTGGTGTCTTCAGGTGATTTGCAATAACTGACTTTACAGTTTTTTTTAAGAACTCTCACGTGACGGGGATGTTTTGAAACGCTCACGTAACGGGGAATTTTGAACGCGCAATTTTAAAATTAGAAGAAATTATAACGTTTTCATCTATATTTGTATGAACCTAAGTGGTATTTTATGGTATAATACATTATAATTTCCTCTTATTTTGAAAATCCCTCGTTCAATACATCCACGTTACGTGAGCGTTCAAAATTCCCCGTTACGTGATCTTTCTTAAAAATAATCATTTTACACCAAGCATGGCGGGGACCGTGAAAAAACACTGTAAACAGAAGTTATTGAAGAAAGTATAAAGATGAACAAGTTTCAAGATTATAGATGATGGTAACTGACATTTTATTTAAATCTTTGGAGATTTTTGTTCTTTATTACTGTGAGAATTGTCCCTTTTTTCCTCATAAGTAATGCCGGTGTTTTTCTTACGACGACGTGTTGACCGAAAGAAGTCTTTAAAAAATGCCTTCGTCCCTTTTTAATTCGTTATTTGTGTTCTTTGTTATTAAGTCCTTGCTTAACATTTTCAGAGCTCTTCTGAAAAAGGAAGAAAGTAAACTGAAGTGTGAGAAAAGAAACTGTTGGAGTAGAAGCTGTAGTCACATTTAACTATTTGAATGGTACAAATGTTTATTCTTACACTGGATGTACGTTGTGGTGCAGTGAATATCGACTCGGAATGACAAATCGGGGCGCCGAGTTCAAATTTCAGTAGAATTCTTGGCATTCACTTACGCACAAATACCCTTAAAAAGGTATTAATTTGCCTCTTCCCTCCAGTTATGGGTTAAATAATAGGACAAATTGGGTTCTGTAGCATTTGCTGGCAACCAGTCTACCTCAGAAAGCAATGGCAACATACTGCGAGATGATCTTCTGCCCAGTCAGTCACGTCTCTTTCGAGACATGATCGCCCAAATCGTGTATCACGAGGAAGACAACGAATTAGTCCCCAAGAAACACTCAACCAGACATTAGAAGACGTTGATACAATAAAAGCCGACAATGTCAGCCAGTGTTTGACTTTTCCCACCTATCCATGGTAATTTTAAATAATCATGACAAAGGCTGAGGTCAAAAACTACCGGTTCTTTAAAGCGTTTAATCTTACACTAGATGTGCGTTCTAGTGCAGTGGATATCGTATTGGAACGAGAAATCGGGGACCCGAGTTCGAATTCCAGTTGAATTTCTTGCATTCACTTACGCACAAATAACCGTGGAAAAAGCTATTAATCCGTCTCTTCCCTTCAGTTATGGGTTAAATAACAGAACAGATTGGGTTCTATAGCCTTGGTCGGCAACCAGTCTACCGCAGAAAGTAATGGCAAACTGCTGCAGGATAATATTCTGTCCAGTCAGTCATGTTCCGAAAGAGACATGATCGCCTAAGCGTGTATCACGTATGGCACTTAACTGACTGACTGACTCTTTCTCATAACCATTATTTCATATACCATAAAATATTCCTGTGATACATTTATCTACTGAAGTAGCTAATCAGAAAAAGTACCTTATTTAAACCATGAATTGTCATCTTGGCTCCATTACCGAAGAGACAGAGGCACACTTTGAGTCAAACGGTGTTTTTTTTTGTTTTTTTTCTGATGGAAAAAACGAATGCGCGTTAGATTCCTGTCGTAGAGAAAGTCATTTTTATTTGTAGGACTTGTCTTTCACTAACAGTAAGCTCTTGCGTCTCGGTGGCTTTATCTCCTTATTTAGTATTTAC
>JBBBDQ010001293.1:442500-635000 GCA_037127315.1 Ascarosepion bandense
TGTAGAATGGTAACCACCCACCAAAGAGGCGCAATGAGTAAGATCATAAGCTGGGTTCTAGTTATAATGATAAACCACCTCTTAAAGGCTGTTGTTCCCAATTTTTCTGACCTAGGTTAATAGCACCTGTAATAGTTCCAGTTATGGGAAAATAGTTACACCCCACCACCAAACTTAAACTCCAAAAATTAGTCCGGAAATACCATACGTTTTCAACTTATGAGGAAAACTACTACGATAAACATTGTCAAATGCTTTCCAGATGTCAGTCAGTTAAGTGCCATACGTGAGACACGCTTGGGCGATCCTGTCTCGAAAGAGACATGACTGACTGGGCAGAAGATTATCCAGCAGTAGGCTGCCATTGCTTTCTGCGGTAGATTGGCTGCCGACCAAGGCTATGGAACCCAATCTGTCCTGCTATTTAACCCATAACTAGAAGGAAGAGACGGATTAATCCCTTTCCCAAGGGTATTTGCGCGTAAGTGAATGCAATGGATTCAACTGGAATTCGAACTCGGCTCCCCGGTTTCTCGTTTCGAGCCGATATCCACTATACCAAAATGCACATCCTCTAATGTACAACAGCAATAACTTGAGCTTTCAAATTTTCATTTAAAATGAACACTGTTTGTCATGAAAATATAAAACTAGTTTCTATAGTAAAAATACCTGTAATACATTTTTGAAAACAAAATTTCTAGCAATACATTTGAATCTTTCCCAAAAATTTCTTTAAAAAATTCCGCAATGAAAACTAATCTCCAATCTGATTTCTTACATGTGTGCGCGCGTGTGTCTATGCGTGAACGTTTGTGTGTGTGTGTGTGTGTGTGTGTGTGTGTGTGTGTGTGTGTGTGTGTGTGTCTGCCGGTGTATATGTGTGACTACAAATGTTAATATAGTAGATACTCGTATTTGAAGTAGATATCTCGTATCTATCTTATCTGTAAACATTGTTTACTCGTGGACAAACGGTGGCTTGCGGGACACAAGCAAGCCGTTTTACTTTTTGAAAACACGCTTCATTTAATGAGGAAATTAACATTACATAAATGTTGTTTCGTTTCGATCTCACTTGTTCACCCACATACTCTTACACGTAACCACATTCATAGCCAAAGATTATGGGCAATGTTTCTTGATTTTTTAAACTTTCGTCATAGGTAACGTTTTCATAATGTTAACCCATGAATGATTTTCAATATGGAAAATCAGGCGTATAGATACCTTTCACATTTTTTCTGAAAAAAAAGTATGTTTGTTTGTTTTTTTTTTCAAGTGAATAAATTACAAATTAATCATACAAAGCCACGTGTGCTAATCACATTGTCATCTCTGTTCATATCATGCCAACACTTTTTAATTATTTAAATATATTTTCTAAAAAAAAATAATCAGCTAATCTTACGTGTATGTTTATCTGTGATGAAAATAGCTAAGGCACCTTCACCTAAAAATAAACTTGAGCCTTTTTTTAGGACTGAGGTTGGCATTGATGAACGGTGGAGTAATGAGTAGCGACCAGGATTGACGAATTGGAGAGGCCGGTTTGAATCATTACATTGCAGATATGTGCTGTTACTCTGGGGAATGTTATAAAAAATTATTAACATAAACACTTTTTCAGATTATTTTGAACATTGTTTGTTAACAAATATTTTGCGTATACTTGAACCGCATATAATAATAATTATGGCCGGTAGTATATATATATATATATATATATATATATAGAGAGAGAGAGAGAGAGAGAGATAGATAAGATGACTGTGATAGATAGATAGATAGATAGATAGATAGATAGATAGATAGATAGATAGATAAGATGACTGAGATAGATAGATAGATAGATAGATAGATAGATAGATAGATAGATAGATAGATAAGGTGACTGTGATAGATAGATAGATAGATAGATAGATAGATAGATAGATAGATAGATAGATAAGGTGACTGAGATAGATAGATAGATAGATAGATAGATAGATAGATAGATAGATAGATAGATAGATAAGGTGACTGAGATAGATAGATAGATAGATAGATAGATAGATAGATAGATGACTGATAGATAGATAGATAGATAGATAGATAGATAGATAGATAGATAAAGTGAGATAGATAGATAGATAGATAGATAGATAGATAGATAGATAGATAGATAGATAGATAGATAGATAGATAGATAGTCATCCGCAGACAGATCTGTTTTGCTGTATCATAGCTCATCAGTACAGTTAGACTATGATTACTTTTAACCCGGGATTGAAACCGGACCGATTTGGCGTCAGTCGGCTATTCTACCTCTGGACTCTCGGCGGAAGAAGGCAGACTTTTTATAGTGTATATTATCATTATACACGCCCAATAGCCAGAGTGCTTTAATTCATTACTGAATGAGCGATGCGTACATGCCAGAGTATATACTGTTTTTCAAAGTCTACCATTCTTCCAGAATGCTCAATCAGGGTGTGAGAGTGTATATATATTTTCATGGCCTCTACTCCGACGAGCTTACCTCACTGATGCCCGCTCCCCAAGAATTTACTCGAGCTACTCGATTAGCAACAAGTTAAATCAATTTTGCAGTTATTGCGAAATAAAATAATTTGTAAAAAGGATTAGAAAGAAGTAAATCTATATTTTTTATGGTTTAACTGAAATTTTATTTACGTTTCCACATGTCCTCCATCATTAGCAATACAAAGGGTAATACGATTTTGCAGTTCACGGAAAATATTTGCCAACTGATTTACAGTAATGGCTGAAATTACATTAGTTATTTTAGCTTTTCAAATCTTCTAATGAACTAGGTTTAATTGTATATACAATTATTTTCACATGAAAAAAATCTAATGGAGTCAAATCTGGCAAACGAGGAGGCTAATAAATGTGTCTCATTCGGCAGAATTTGAAACTGCGACCACTAAAAACATAGGGGAAGCTACCAAACAATTTCATTACAAAATGTCTCGTGAATAATCGGGCCAGTAGAAATACGTATATAAATATACTGTTTAATTAAAATCAGAATATCTACTCAAATAGGAGTATCGATTCCAAATAATGTTCAAAAAATAAATTAAAAATATGTCGGTTGTCGATTCTATTTCATTAGTTTCTGAAATTTTCCGTAAAAACCATACTCAATTTGTTTTGTTTTATTTTTATTTTTATTTTTTTTTCAATTTTTACGTAACTTAATCTACAATTTTCGATACACATCTATCTATCTATCTATCTATCTATCTATCTATCTATCTATCTATCTATCTATCTCTCTCTATATATATATATATATATGCACGCTACCGGCCATAATTATTAGGCCAGTCCAGTGTTTTAAAAAATTATGTATTTCGTACTATTTTTTAGCATTTATTGCCAAGTGAATTTTAAATGAAAAGAGAATGGTTCTTTTAGAGTTCATATTGCACAATAACATGTGCATCAAATAAATTTATATATTTATTAATTGCCTATATTGCAGTTTCATCAATGAAAGAATGAAGAAAATTTAGGGTGATTCGGACGAGTTCATTTTTGCTTGTAAAATTTTGCATAATAAGAATAACAAAAGAACCCTTCTATTTTTATTTGGCAATAAACACTAAAAATAGTATAAAAAATATCATTTCTTTTAAAAAAAAATTGGGGAAGCCTATCTCAAGTGTCTTAAAAAAGTGGTCCTGCTCTGAGTCAAGAGGCTGGCTACTGAAAGAATATGTCTTAAGGAACAGGACTCTGCACCAAGCCCAGCAGTAATAGACAGTCATGACTGCCAGACAATTTCTTCGGCCACATCGCCCTTTACATCTAGACAACACCCAAAACTGAAGCTCCCTTGATTATTATTTTTGTTGCACATTGGAGCGGGGGACCAATAACATAATTTGTAACACCAAAATTTAACTGAAAGTAAGAATTATGGTAATATTTACCAACTTAAACAAGGAGAGCGTCCAGACAGGTTGCAAGAAATTCCGAAATCACCTGGATACTGTGGTTGAAGCTGATGGTGATTTTATTGAATAAATTTACTCTTTATTTTTTCAAAATATTTTTGTATAATTTTCTTAAATATATATGTTAAAATATTATTTTCATTTTTGCGTGACTTATACAACAATTTATTCATCGCACACTGAATATGTATGCGTAATATTTTGTAATCTAACACGTCACTCAATAAGTCCTGGGCCTGCCATATAGATAAATCCATATGATTTTTTATGACGTTTTAACATTCAAATGGCAAGTGAAAAAATTTGGGCCCAATCGGATTATTAGTTTACAAATTAGTTTTTTAGTGAAGTTACTGTTGCAAACAACGGTTAAGAGGTGGTATGATGACTTTAAAAGCGGTCGTACAGACACAAATGATGCTGAATATTAAGGTCGCTCAAAATCGGCAGTTGACCAGGAAAATAAAAAAAAATCCAAAAACTCGATTCAGCCGATCGTAAATTGAAGTTGTGTAAGAGAGCACATGAGTTGAACATTTCAAAAGGCAATGTTTTGCACGAACATTTGTCAATGAGAAAACTGTGTTCAAAGTGTGTGCCGCGTTTGCTCAAGGTCGATAAAAAATAACACCACCTCAGTTATTCAGAGTGTTGTTTGCAAAAGTTTCAACGCAAAGAGAAGCTTTTGCGTAAATATGGGACAGTGGATGAAACATGGATCTACCACTTCACTCCAGAGTCAAATCAGCGGTAGAAAGCCGTCCAAGGGACCAAAACACAAACATCAACAAGAAAGATTTTGATCCCCATATTTGAGGATGCATAAAGTATTTTCTTCATCGATTACCTTGAAAATGGAGGAACCATCAATAGCGAATATTGTGCTTTTGAAGGAAGAAATTGCCAAAAACGGCCACAAATGAAGAAAAAGAAATCTTTCACCAAGACAACGCAGCATGTCACAAGTGGATCGCAACGATGGCAAAATTACATGAATTGCACTTCGAATTGCTTTCGTATCCATCCTGTTTGCCAGATCTGGCCCCCAACGATTAACGGTCTTTTGCATAATTCAAAAGAATGTTCCGGAAAAAGAGATTTGGCTCCAGTGAAGAAGTGATATCGAAAAATGAGGGTATTTTGAGGTAAAAAATTCGTTCTACAAAAAAAGCATAGAATTGTTAGTGGCCCGTTGAAATCTGTGCATCACCCTAAAATGAGACTATCTTAATGAATAAAGTCAAATTTTGCCTAAAAAAATTTTGTTTTATTAGTGAGGCCGGGGATTTATTGAGGCATGTGAAATACATACATAAGGAGAATTAAGAGCAAGCTAACTACAGAGATAGATAAAATAATTTGATATATGGATAGAAAGAGAGTGATTGAATTAGTTACAAAGGAATATTTTCATTAAAAAATGAACTGATGACCACATGCAATCATAAAAAGAATTATCTGATCAATTACGTTGGCCTGGATTAACATACATCTTCTAATGGAGACTTTTTACATTATTTTTATAGCAATAATGTCATATGTTTTCCCCTAAAGTAAAAACCCTTGAGACAGAAGCACAAAACGCATAACCTCTACCCTAAAACTATTCTATCTACTAATATAAATTTTAATTTAACTTATAAAATTTGACACTCAAATTGTGTTTAATTTTTATTGCATAATAAATTATACAATTTAAAAATTAAAAAATAGCATCATAGCATTAAAATATATAATTATAATGAACCAAAAATAATTTAAATCCTGGAAACTTCTATTCAGAGTAAGCACCGGATGATTGCATATTACATGAAACTCTAAGTCAGGCTCTAGACGTAGGATAATATATATATATATATATATATAATTGATTGTTTAATTACTTAGTTTCTGGTCATAATAAGATTAGACCAGTGCACATTTGTATTAAAAAGTGTTCAATACAATTATATTGTAGAACTTTTGAATATTTTCCATTTGTAAACAAGTTATTACGCGACCTAGGTTTCTACCATGAGTGTTGTCTTCAGACGATTTTCAATAACTGATTTTACTGCTTACCGTTTTTTAAAGAACGCTTCCGTAACGGTGTGGCAGGGAATTTTTAACCGCGCAATTAACTGACGATACCACTCATGGTAGAAACCTAGGTCGCGTAATAACTCGTTTACAAATGGAAGAAAGTGTGTGTGTGTGTGTGAGTGTGTGAGAGTGTGAGAGTGTGTGTGTGTGAGTGAGTGAGTGAATGAGTGAGTGAGTGAGTGAGTGAATGAAAGAAAGAAAGACAGACAGACAGACATACATACATACTTACTTAATTACTTACTTCCCCCCCCACTATACTCTATTTTATATCACGGTCTTTTCTATCTTATAGTTTTAATTCCACACGTAGCTAGCAAGTTTGGTATCATTTTTAAGGATTTCTAGTTTAAATGTGCAGATGTGCGTTGTGGTGCAGTGGATATCGAATCGACAAATCTGGGAGCCTAATTCAAATTCCAGTTGAATTCCTTGCATTCGCTTACTTGCAAATACCCTTGGTTATGGTATTATCCGTCTCTTCCCTCCAGTTATGGGTTAAATAACGGAACAGATTGGGTCCTATATCCTTGGCTGACAACCAGCCTACCGCAGAAAGCAATCACAACCTACGGCGGGATAATCTTCATGATCGCACAAAGTATGTATCACGTATGGCACTCAACTGACTGAGTTTAAATATATATTTTCGGTTATTCCATCTTGTTTCATTTTCTCTATCTGGGGCCTACAAAAGAATTTTTTAGTTAGACATTATGTTGCTTCCAGAACAATCTATCTACGTTCCCCTTCTTACTTCCGTACATTCAAAAATTGTTAATCCAACCTCATTTTGTTTTCCTGTGTATGAATTTTTTTTTTTGGGCGGGGGGCTTCTACTGGTAAAACATTTTTAGCACATTTGAATTTGAATAAATAATGTATTGGTTTCAGCCGTTGCTGAAGAAGCGAGGAATTCCTCGTAGAAATGGTTATCCAACGGATTTAAATTTCGAAATTTTTGTTTTAATTTTTTATATTTGGCTCTGTAAATAGAACGTAATATTCGCATCGAGCCCTTCACCTTGATCAATGTTAATATTAATGAAATTAGTGTTAATAGGATCGGGTTTTTTGGGATTAACTATCTGATCATTTTTTGGGGTTTAATATATATATATATATATATATATATATATATTCACTCGCGCTAAACCCAAATCAACACAATAAAAAGCAATAAATCAACCACTTCCAAATAATACAATATTAAAAATTATACAACACAGCAAAAGAAATCAATAGTAATAAACCATTTGTAGAACCACTCACATACCAAAATATTAAACCACACCAAAAATAAGAATAAAACCGGGACACAACAGAAGGTCGAAAACAAGCTTTGACGAGCAAAGACATCATAATGGTTCACGCACAAAATTTCGAAGTCAGCATGACTCCTATATAATCCTGTTTACTCTCTATCTCCATCACGATATAGGCACCCTGACGGGTGTAATGGTTAGCAAGTTTGTCTCGTTATAACTGAGTGGTGAGTTCGATCATAACTGGTTACCCTATACTTTCGGTCTTGTGCCACATATAAGCGGTGCTTAATAATTTAAGTATCGCGATATAGAGTACTTTATAACAGAAACCTTGGTTTTTCAATGTTTTACTGATATATATATATATATATATATATATATATATATATATATATATATATATATACTACCAGCCATAATTTTCAGGACACCCCAGTTTTTTGAGAGGACAATTCGAATTGAAAATAGAATGGTTCCTTTGTTATAATTACTTTGCAAAATTTTACAAGGCAGCCAGGAAGCCTTTGCTTTGGCTAGCCAATGAGAAGAGGCTAACATGGGGAAAAATTACATAAACTGGACACCAGAACAGTTCATTTGATGCACATGTTATTATGCAGTATTAACAAAAGAACTATTCTATTTTCATTTATAATCATTCACTTGGCAATAAAAACTTAAAATAGTACGAAATACAACATTAAGAAAAAACTGTGGTGGACTAATCATTATGGCCGGTAGTGTATATATATATAGATGTTTTGAGTTCAATACCTAGCAGTAGTAGTGATGAAAGAAAGTTGAGTTAAAGGGAGATAACTGCATTGCATCATGAATTGGCATCGCTCATAGAATGAAAATGATATACCCCAGAGTTAGAAATTAAGAGATTTGGTTCGAAATTTCTAGCAGCCGAAGAGGATCGGTGCGTAAAACATCGTAAACATGGCAATGAAGGTGAGAACAACAGTCTGAACAATAAAAATAATATAGGATAGATATTTTGGAATAATGTTTTTTTTTTTGGGGGGGGGTAGGGGAAGAATGTTCTTCACTTGACTACTATGCTATGTTTGACTGAGAATGTTAATGTGGGTCTTCTTTTTTATGTACCGTGTCCTTTCAAGATATAGGTCATCATGGAGTTCCATTTGCACCTGTCCCTTGTCACTGATAATATTTTTATTTTGGTATTTCTATCAAACACCTCTCCGCCATCCATTTACTCAAGCCCATCAAATATGTCTCGCGCTGCTTTCCTCTGTTTCACTTTTCCTCTATCCGTCCTGTGAGTATTATACTCTTTAAGCCCTCCTTCCTCGTTACGTATCCTCTATTGACGCCTCCTGAAGTTTTCTTCTCGTCTGCATCCTCTCCAATACATCGTTGTTGCTCATGTGCTTGGTCCATGATATCCTTCTGTAGGATTTGCTGTCTCGAGCCACTCCTTCATCCTTGCACAGATCATCCAACATTCACTGTCATAGAGTAGGATAGATCTCACGTAGCAGTCCAGCACATTTTTCTTTGTTTCCAATGAGATCTCCCTATCCCTCAGTCTTCTGGGTAGCTTTTGAAATGTGTCCTTGGCCATACCAATGTGTCTTCGTGGGTGCATTCTTAAGCAATCCATTTCCTTAGCCAGTCCCTACCTACTTATGCGAAAACAGCCAAAAATTACTTAAGCATAAACATACGGAGTTACACATTTTTATAGTAATAAGTTTTGGTTAGCTTTTTCAGGTCCCATTTTAAATCATTCTGTTTATTCAAGCGCATGATAATATGGGATATTATTCTCGTTTCATTTAATTTCTTCTTCTTCTTCTTCTTCTTCTTCTTCTTCTTCTTCTTCTTCTTCAACCAAGAAATATAATGTGCCTGACTGACGTGATAAGAGCAATATTAGCAAAATAAAACACCCCTTCACAGGCGACTTTCAGCCGTGTGTGTGGTACGTGACAAAGAAGATGGTGTCGGAATTAGGTTGTGGGGTTGAAGGTGGTTAACCTTGAATAGGTATTTCACTCAGCGAGCCGTGGAAAGTTTTCAAGCATTTGGGAACTCTTTGGAGTAACCAACAGACCGGAACGTGAAGCAAATATGCCAGTCAAAAATTTGGGCAAAAATCTGGAGAGAAAATAGATAAAGAGGATAACATTGAAAGGAATAAAAAAATGATTGGACAAAAAAAGACGGAAGGGAATTAACTTGACAGGTAGGTAGGAATTTTAAGATTGAATAATATATATATATATATATATGTGTGTGTGTGTGTGTGTGTGTGTGTGTGTGTGTGTGTGTGTGTGTGTGCATGAGTCAGTGTATGTCGGAGAAAGAAATTGTGCGTGTGTGTGGGGGAGAGACAGAGGATGTAGAATTGCATATATATAACAGTAAATAATATTATTTTACTTAATATATATATATATAGTTATGTATCAATTTTTCATTGCGACATGGATATTTCTATGTTTCGAGGTAGTTTCTCATCATCAGGCAATGTTTATGTGGTTGTGAAGATGATTTAAATTTAAATGTAAATCATCTGCATGTCGCAATGTAAAATTGATACATAACTATATAATTACATTATATTCAGCTCTATAATACTCATTATACTGAGCACTATTAATAATTAAATAAATCCCAGAGTACTCAAAATAAAAAAAAACTTGAGTCCTCTTCACTTGGAATTATATATATATATATATATACTAGCTGTATAGCTCGGTGTTGCTACGAGTATTTTAGTGGTTATGTTGAAATGATACGGTCAAGTGTTTATTCAAAAAGCTCCTGTATGTGTTTGCCGTGACGCGTAAGTTAAAAAAATGCGAAGTAGTATTGGTTTTGGTTGTATTTGTAAAATGGGATTCATGCTTGGTTAATTTTGCCAATAAAAGTGAATAATGTATATACAATTAGAAGAACGGGTGTAGGTGTTATGAGAGCCTATAATGTGATGCGATGACGTTGTGACGTAGAATTGGACGCATTGTTCCTGCAACGTCGGAGCTGTTGACACCTTCCAGAACCCGATTTTTGTTCGCATACAACTAGACGTTTCGGAGAAATAAACGATTGCAAAAAGCAACATTTTCCATTAATTTTTGTCGCCCACTCTGTGTGTGAATTAAAATATTTGTTCGGACAGCAAGACATCAGACCTTTATCGAACAGTGATTCGATTTTGGTTAAGTTTGAGTGAAACGTATTGGAGAAATGCATAAAAGACCTCCTGAAATTGTTCGTCGTTAATTTTTTACGAACCCTGTTCATTGATTCGAAAAATTTTTGTTTACGTCAAAGGTTCGGACGACGATCTGCAAGTTACCTGATTTTGGTTGAATTCGCATAAGACGTCTGGAAGTCGTGATTTCTCATCCTCTAACCCTGTAAGTTACTTGTTCACCACTGCTGTAACCTAGTATTGAACACACAACTCTTTGGGTCAAGTCACAGGAACTATCTAAAGTCTATATCCACTGAGTCATGTGTCCTTAAGGACTTCTAAAAGAGGCACGAGGCAAGGAATGGAGTTTATATACCCCAGTTATTCTAATAAAGGGTTCGATTCAAAATTCCTAGCACCTGAAGAAGTAAACTAATGTTTCAACCTGATGGGAACGTACGCCAAATATATTCAAATGTGTTTAATCAAGTATTTCTTGTCGTTAGTAATTTTCATCTATATTCTTTGGATAACTTTCCAGCTTGCATGTTTAATGACATTAAGCTGTTTTAATCAATGCCCTCTGTTGTAAATTAATTGTTGCTTACTAATTTCCCAGAGGAACATTGTATCTTCTAGTTTGCCTAGCTGTTAATATATATTTGTAATCAACTATTTTCATTTAACTTTCTGGGAGGACAAAATTACTACGCTGACCCCATTCCCACGGGCAAGTTCCTGGTGTCATATGGCTTCCTCAAGCATTAATGTGATATTAATTAATGTTATATGGCAGCGAAGTAATTCTATTCATGTCAACATAGAAGTTAAATTATCCGGTCCCAACGATCATTAGGCAAAAATATTTTTAATCGACCATCAGCGGTGTGTAGTTAAGGCTATTACATTAGCAGTTACAGATATTTCTTTAACAATTGAAACCAATGGGATAGAACATTGTATGAGTTTCATTGTAATGGTTTTATTCCAACATTGAAAAAAATTACGCAGTAAAATGATAACATTGCTGTTATTATTACTAAGACATTGGCGATGAAGACCCTCCACAACTTCGTATCCTTGTGACTCTTAGTAAACTTTGCATTTGTCATCTCTCTCACCCTTCGTTCCACCATTTACTGCTGGGATGGCAGGTGACCTCCTGCCCCTTTTGCGTTATGTATGTCCTGTGAGTGCCAAATTATGCAAACCCTTATGCGTATCATAAAAATTCCAACTTTCTCCTTCAGTTTCTGAGAATAATGATCGTTTTGTTTTCATTTTCCTTAAGATTCTGTTCTTGGCATTCTCAGCATCTTTATGAAGAACAATATTTCATCTCTAGGGAAGTTGTACATCTTTCATTGTCATACAGGAAGATTGATATAGCATAGCAGTTCATTTTTTTCTTTGTTTTTAATAAAACTTCCTCTTTCCTGTATTTTGCTATTCCAATGTGCATTCGGATTTCGGTGTATCATTTTCTGTTTCTTTTAGAAAAACTTCCCATTCTATATTTTAATATCACCAGATTGAGTTTAACCTGTGTTAAAACAAAAAATTAGCAAAAGAAATTTTGGGTAACGACGCCAAAACAAAATGTAGACGTTGAACATCAGTTCAAAATCATAAAAAGTTACATGTCACAGAAATTCAGACAAAGATCATATGGTTTAAAAAATCACAATTTATTAAGACCTTCAATAAGTTTTCACCGTTTTCTAACAGACTGCGTTTGCAGAACTGCGGACGTTTAATTTGAAATTGTTACGCATCTATAAGGAATTACTATAAGAAAGCTTGAAATTCAGTGTATGCGATTTTGCCGAAGTTTACTTAAACAACTTTGTTTTAGTATTAAGCCTGTCGAATTTCGTACCAGTGTAAGTGTATTTGGAAGGGATTTTATTGCACTACTTCCTTCAAAAGAATTCTGCAGGGGAAGCACACATAATTCTTGTTGAGACTTACGGCGACCATGCTCTGTCGGAAACAACATGCAAAAATTGGTTTAGACGCTTCAAAAATAATGTTTTTTATTTTGAAGATAAAGAACGCTCTGGCTCACCAAGAAAGTTTGAAGATGAAGAATTGGCATTACTTTACGTAGACTCATATCAGATGCAAATAATAATTACTTTATACCTGCTCTATTTCCAAAACAATAAAACTATAAAAAAAAATGGAGATCTTTACTCACTGGTGTCACTCGTTTAAACGATTTAGGTTTAGTGACCAAAGATTTTGCTAATATATTTTATACAGCCTTATTTCAAATACATACATACATACATACATACATATATATATATATATATATATATATATATATATATATATATTATCATATCACCCCTAGCAAGGCGGTAACGCTACTGATGCACAGGATGCTACGTAAGAGAGAAAAGATTGGAAAAGAGAAAGCCGGAAACCACACCCAAAATAGGGAACAAGGGATGAGCCTCTTCACCTGTTCAATAGACGTGGGTGGAGTGTGAACCGGGCGAATAGATTAGTCTATCTACTCCAAAGAAAAAAGAAAAGAAAAAAGAAAAGAGTGAAAAGATTCGAAAAGAGAAAGCCGGAAAACACATCCTAAACAGGGAACAAGAGATGAGCTTCTTTACCTGTTCAATAGACGTGCTTGGAGTGTGAACCAGGCGATAGTTTAGTCTATCTACTCCAATTATAGTCTATGTTGGGTTTTATAATTATCTTCCGTTCAACAAAGAGACACATAGAAACAAGTGAACAATATTGCTTCCATATTTAACAGAAGGTACGAAACGATAGCGAAAAGAAAAGATTAATTATGAAATCTAATAAAAATGCATATATGATTGTCAGTAAAAGGAACAGCCCAAATACAAATTACAAATTGGAGACACCAAAATCGAAAAAGTGCAACAATTTAAATATTTAGGAAGTAGTTTATATATATATATATATATATATATATATATATATATATATATATAAATTTAGAATACTCATAAATACATATGCTATAGATTAGCCAGAAAGACGTGACTCACTTAGAAAGAGGAAAGAAAACAACAAAATTATTATGGAACAATACCAACATTTATTTTTCAAAATAACGTCCATCATTATTGACGATCTTCTGACAGAGATCAGTCAGAATCCGATACCAGTCAACTGACATTCAATCTGAAAACTTTAAACACATTTTTTTCACTTCATCAAAAGTGTTGAATCGCCGGTTATGGAGGAAGTATGTTATTGCGTGGAATATGCCGTATTCACTCAGAACAGCATTGGGACCGAATAGTGGATGGATATTTACCACATCACCCCCACTAGGAAATGGATGCGACACAAGATTAAGATTTAAAATGGAGAGCCCGAACGCGTACGAGTGGGCAAGGCATGACTATTAAAAAATGGTGAACTTTACCCACTGGTGACACTCGTTTAACCTCTGAAAGGCATATAACCTTTAACGAGCAAAAATATTGCTAGTAGTTTATATATATATATATAGTCTTATTTCAAATATCTTGCGTTTTATGATTATCTCACACTTAACAAAGAGACGCACAGCGACAAGTGAACAAATTACAAATTGGAGACACCAAAATCGAATAAGTACAACAATTTAAATATTTAGGAAGTGGTTGAACAATGGATAGAAAATGAGACATTTAAATCCGAAGAAGCACTGGAATAGTAGAAAAGTATTTCCAAAAGCTGAGAAAATTATTAAGAAAAAGGAGAATTTCGTTAGAAACGAAGTAGATTAGTAGAGATTGTTAAAACAACCTTTACTCAAAGCTACAAAGGATAAGGAAATGATGAAAACCATGATACGTCATGTGTTGAAGAGAAACTGTATAAAGAAGATTCAACGCATACCAATAGCGCCCGAAACCTGTATTTTTATAAAATTAGATTGATGTTGATTTCATATAGGTATCTCCTCATTCTAATTTTATTACTCACTTTTTTGCCTGCTGATGAATCGCAACGTGACGTTTTCTAGCGTCTTTGTTTTCAGTCGTTTTCTTCTCAGTTTTCGTCTATCTCTACTTTTAATTTCAGCAACAGGATACCCGTCATATATACCTTTTATAAGCCACAATGTTAACTGCAATACTGTCACTACAAATTAAGCCTTCATAGTAAATTAAATTTCTGTTAAGATGATCAAATAAATAAAAGAAATAAAGTAAAATTTACTATGAAAATGCAATATACATTTTGGTATATTTTAGTTTTGGCATCGAGTTTGAACAAATACCTTCTTGATAACGAGTATATCGATATTTCAGTACAGAAGGGTTGTGTTCCAGGAATATCGGGTTGCTTAGAGCATGAAAACATCATCTAGGAGGCCATTCAAAAAATAAAAATTTAAAGAAAAGATTTGGATTTCATTTTATTGGATTTAGCTAATGCCTACGGATCAGTACCTCATAAAATGATACAATTATCATTACAAATGTATCATATTTCTGAGGGAATATCTAATATGCTAGGAACTTATTTTGATGATTTCCTCATGTGTTTCCCTACAAAAGACTTTACGACTAAGTGAAATAGACTTAAAGTTGAAATTGCGATGGGATGTACAGTGTCACCAATACTTTTCGTCTTAGCAATGCAACTGATTATCAAAGCAATAAACAACAAGGCTGATGTTGTTGAGCTTAGTGGAGAGTGTCAAATGCCACCAGTGAAGGCGTTCATGGATGACACTACAATCCTCTCATCCAAAGTAAGTTCAATTCGCAAGATATTAAGTTTGATGGACGACCTAATAAGTGTAGAATGAAATTTAAACCAAACAAGTCCAGAAGTCTTTCTCTTAGGAAAGAAAAAGTGAGTAAAAACATAAATTTGTAGTCGAAAGAATCCCTACTGTATCAGAAAAAGCAGTGAAAAGTTTAGGTCGGTGCTACGATCAATCCTTAAATGATACCAACCAAGTACAAGAAACATCTAGATCATTACAAGATCTCTATAATATAGATCTTTTTTCTCTAAAAGGAAAATACAAGGTATGGTGCTTAGAGTATGTACTCATTCCAATGCTACTATGGCCTCTGGTTGTATAAGAATTTGGAATGAGTAAAATTGAGTCCATGGAAAGAACAATAAACAAGTATATCCGAAAATGGTTGGGTTTGCCTCCAGGTTTGTCTGATATTGCATTGTACTGCAGATAAGCAAAGCTAAAGTTACCATTTAAATCGATTGTGGAGGTGTATATATCCGGAAAAATTAGACTTCAAATAATGTTGGATGACTCCAAGGATAGAGCAATAAAAGCATTATATCCTACATTAAAAACAAGCAGAAAGTGGAAGGTCAGAAAGATAATAACAAGTGCAAAAGACAATCTAGCTTTCAATGAAGTCATCGGATACGCTCAAGCAGGAAAACAAGAGTTAGGGCTAAATGAAAAGCAATGGTAGTCAAAAACGTCTGGTAAAGATAGCCAAGACATGGTCATCCAAAATGTAAGGAACGAAGAAGATAATAAAAGACTCGTAAAAGGAGTTCAACAATCCAAACAAGGCTAATGGGCAAACTGGGAGGAGGCTGTGCAGATTACTTCGAAGGACATTTAGCAGATGTCTCCACTCAGGTTGAGTTTTTTTAATACGTTCCACATATGACCTTCTACCATCTAAGAACAATCTTGTTAAATGGAAGAAAGAGAAACATTAGAACATGTTCTTAGTTCCTGTAAAACAGCCCTTGGCAATGGAAGATAGAGGCATAATAGTGTTTTGGATGAGCTGGTTAAAATTATAAAGACATATATGAAGTCTGAGTTATCTAATTCAACCAAGAAATTTGTTGCAGAGGGAAAAAGATATGTCGGTTCTAAGCAAACAAGCAAATGTCAAGCTATACCCGGAAAAAATCTCCTTAGTTTTGGTGGCATTTGGGAGATATCTGCAGACCTTCCTGGTTGAGGTAATGATTACCCCAAAATAATATCAAGTAAAGGTCTGCGACCAGATATTGTTCTTCTATCAAGGGTGAATTATATCATCATCCTAGTTGAATTAACAGAACCATATGAAAGCCAGATGGAACAAAGCCACGATTATAAAACTAATAATTATGAAAATCTAAAATCAGAGCTAATAAAGGAGGTGTATAATGTAATTGTTACAGCAGTATAAATTGGAGTAAGTGGTTTCGTTGCAGACACTCTGTACCAATTTCAAATTGGAATCAAAGGGCCAAAAGTATGAAACGCCTAATAGAAATCACTGAAAATAGTTCTATGTGGATATGGAAGAAAAGAAATATTCCGTAGAGTGTTTCAGTGAACATGACAGCATGACTTGACTGATCGTGAAAGCGTAATGAGGTTCACGTTGCTTTCTCGGAACGCAAGGTTTACCGTTTTTCAAAAATTTTTCGTTAATTTAATTTCGCCGTTAGACATTTGAACAAGTATAACTACTCTTGTATATTGTTATAGTGGGGTCTCACATCAGTGAGTGGGGGCGGTGTGCAAGTGAAACCGTTGAAAGGAAGGTCCCGAAACGGTGCACATTCTCTCCTGATGACCCCAATTTAAATATAAATTCGAAAGGAACACATCAAAAGAAGTTCAATGAAGCCATATGCCGTAGAGAAGCGCGGTGGAAATGTTCTTAGCATGAGGAGCATTATTTATTCAGCTCGCTTAGGGTGAGTTTCAATTACTTTCCACTAACTTCCTTTTTACATCAGATGTTTTTTTTATGTGGCTTTTAAGATCTATATATTGTTTAATGCGTGTACCTAATTACAGAGGATATGTTATAGATAATTCCAAGCTAAAACTAGTGGAGATGCTTAACATTCAGTGAGTCAGTCAGTTAAGTGTCATACGTGAGACAAGGTTGGGCGATGATGTCTCTTTCGATCCATGACAGACTAGGCAGAAGATTTTTTCGCAAAAAAATACAAGTCATTTCTGAGTTAGATTGATTGCCAAACATGGCTAGAGAACACAATCAGTCCTGCTATTCAACCCATATGGTGGGAGAAGAGAAGGATTCATAGCCTTCGCTCGGTATTTTTGGAAGGTTTAGAAAGTACGTAACTGAATGTGTAGATGTTTAGAAAGTACGTAACTGAGTGTGTAGATGATTAGAAAGTACGTAACTGAATGTGTAGATATTTAGAAAGTACGGAACTGAATGTAGATGTACTCTTAATATAGTTTCTACCTAATAAGCTGTGCTACCAGAGTAGTATTAAATTTTCTCAATTTATATATATATAGTGTATAATTGTGATAATTTTAAGTGACAAGGTTGTTCTTTTTAGTGGTATTACTGATAAAATGTATTTTGGTAAGCAGGTTCTTTTATCGTAAACGAGCAGTATAACCCGGCGTTGCTCAGGTGTAATGAAAGTTTTAAAACTAATCCATGGTCCTGGAGCTCAGACTCTTTGGACGTTGGCACGAAAGACTAAAAATCAATTGTTGTTTCCAGTTAAAGCGAAACCGTAGACTGAAAGAAAAATGAATGGATGTAAGTCAAGTTTTGATTTCCTGGTGTCGATATCAAATAAGCTTTTTCGTCAAGAACTGCAACCTTGAAACTTCTGAATATCGTTTCTTATGTCTTTGTCTATGAGTGTATCAAATTTGATTAAAACCGGACCACTCCTTCTATAACCCGATTTATACGATTATCGATTTTTGATATTTATCGGGGTTAACTCGACACAAAACCTAGCTAGGAACACTCATTGACGCTTATAGTACAACTGTGTAAATTTTCAAGAAAATCGGTTCAGCCGTTTCGGAGTCTATAGGTAATAGATACACACACACACAGTCACACACACATAAACACAGACAAAGTTTCATTTATAAATAAGTCTAGATTTTTCGATATCGGGGTGGAAATAGAGCGTTAATAAGTACAAAGATTTTGTCTTTTTAACTGCGTAGATTCGTACCGACTTCGACGTTTCGTGGGGACACTGTTGTGATGTTCCCACTCGTCAGGGCTGTACTCATATATATATATATATATATATATATATATATATATATACATTTTTTGGGAAGAGTGATCGTGCCATTGTATAGTGAATTAAGTTTTTTGACAATTTTAGCACGGTGTTCAACTTCAGATTTTACAGTGATTTTGGATAGTCTGAGTATTATTTCTTCTAGTTGGTTTGAGGTAGCTATATCTTTCAGTTTGTTGTAGAGGTCATGTTTGTTCTTGTATAATGTGTCAAGATTTTATTTCGCTATTTCAATTTGCCTTTTCACAAGGCTCCATTTATATTTCAAGGTGGTGATCCAGCAGCCCAACACACCATCACCACCTTGAAATATAAATGGAGCCTTGTGAAAAGGCAAATTGAAATAGCGAAAGAAAATCTTGACACATTATACAAGAACAAACATGACCTCTACAACAAACTGAAAGATATAACTACCTCAAACCAACTAGAAGAAATAATACTCAGACTATCCAAAATCACTGCAAAATCTGAAGTTGAACACCGTGCTAAAATTGTCAAAAAACTTAATTCATATATATACATATATATATATATATATGTGTATGTGTGTGTGTGTGTGTGTGTGTGTGTGTGTGTGTTCAATCCCGTTAAAAATGTAAAATTTTTAATAGATTTAACTGATATTACTAATAATGTCAAGTGATTAATTTTTGTGCAAAACAGTCTCCAGATTTGAATTAACATATTGGTATTTATTAACCAATCATCGACGTTATTTGAAATGCACCTAGACCTTTGGAATTTCCGACAGCTATGTTTGTTTTCTTCTTCGAAGTTTGCGCGATCACACCAGAAATTGATCAACACTATTTTCCCTCCTAAAAATAGGTATTTAAAAATTGTGAAAAATATTCATTAGCCAATAAACTTTTCAGCTTCGCAAATGTAACTTTTACTCTTCTGGGGGCCACTCGTTGTAAATACGATCGTATAAATTCACAGAGTTTATTTTCAGTTTTTTCATTAATCTGTGACTAGAGTTGTTATTTTGCACAGAAATTAATTCTCGTACTTTTTGTTTAATTATTTACTCAATATTTCATATAAATTATAGAGTAACTTTTCGCAATAAACTCGCGATTTAATTAAGTAAATTAGGAAACGCAAAAAGTCATATGAAAGGAGTTTTTTAAACAAAAATATTAAGTAATATTTATAACAGCTTCTGTTCCCAAACAGCTCTCTGCCGACTGCTGGAAAATTAAACGCATTCATAAAAAAAACAGAAATACGTGACACCCTCCTACTTTTCTTCTTATTCTATCATACTGATGCAATAGATTTTATCGTGTTTTGTGTTAACTAAGAAATGTAGTTGGTCTGACACTTTCGATGGCGGTAGAAATAGAGCATTGAAAATTTTGTGATATCTCGCTTCCGAGAGTTGAATTGCAAAGTGGAAAAAATTATACGTCGATATTTAATATTAACGCACACACAGAAACAAGCAAGCACTCACAAACACACACACACACACACACACACACACACACACACACACACACACACCGAAATATATTCTTCTTCTTATTATTATTATTATTATTATTATTATTATTATTATACAAGTAAAAACGTAAACACTGATTCATAATATTTAATTAAATATGGTAACCTTCGTTAATAATGCTTGCATTGATCAGAAAAATATATTGTAAAAATGCATATTATATATATATATATATATATATATAGAGAGAGAGAGAGAGAGCGAGAGAGAGAGGAGAATAAGAGGGAGAGAGAGAGAGAGAGAAAAGAGACAGAGTAGAGTTTATTCTGAGCATCCTAAAGAACGTGTCTAGCAAGTTAGCGTCAATCTGTTTCACGCTAAACCCAATCGTCTGGTTCTAAAGTTTGCATTTGTCATGAAACAGACTGACGCCTCTGGGTGTTGACTTCAAAATCTACTTTTATAATTGGATAGGCTTTTTCTCTTATAGTAAGCGCTTTGACACATATAACTTTCCATAAAAATATATATATTTTGTCTGATCCATTCAAAGTTTAAATGAACGTTAGTGTTATTTGCATAAAACAGGATGAATGCACGTAAAAGACCATTAACCAAAGAAAAGTAAAATTATTAGAAGGTATTTTTTTCTTTTTCTCCATATCGTATTCTCTGATGAAGTTTCAATAAAAGTTAAATTAATAAAAGTTCCTTATTTGTTCTATCGGATTCCAATCCATACTGGATACGTACTTGATACCAATCATACATATGCACGCACACTCACATAAAAACACACACACAGATAAATGTACATATATATATATATATATATATATATATATATGTGTGTGTGTGTGTGTGTGTGTGTGTATGTGTGTGTGCGTGTGTGTGTATGTGTGTGCATGTGTGACAATGCTAAATTTACTTTTAATAATTTCTACATTTCTGAAATTATATATTTAGATTATTCATGTAGTTCAGGCAGTTGTCCTTGTCTTCATTGTCAAATTCACAACGTTTCGGTCGTGATACCCCCCAACATTCGTCAGGTGATTAGAATTTTGAACGGAACTCTTTATTATGATCATCAGAATAGATGGTTCTCGTTCCATGGATCAATGCTACTTGCAGATGTTTTAGTTATTTAAATTTAACTCCACTCTCTAAATTTTTGTTCGCTACTACTCTGACCTGGTACTGAACTCACAACTCTTTATGTCAAGTAACTGGATCCAACCAATGCTTTTATCCACTGGGCCATCAGTCCTTGAGGAGAAATATCTTCTCCAGTAATCTAAATATAGAATTCAATTCAAAATTCCACTCACTTGAATAAGGTCGGAAGGTACAACGGCCGAAACGTCGTGAATATGACAATGAAGAAGGGAAAACAGTCCAAACAATGTAAATTGATTTACATTTTTTTTTTCACAGAAGATCACAATAATTGTGCTTCCGCGAGGTTAGGATTTATATTTAGCCATTGGTCTGCCATCTGTCTAATCTCTACCTAGAGTAAATATAATGATCGCATATCATTACTATTATCGTCATATAGATTCCACGTGTTTTTCCCCGGGTGACAGTCATTAATTAGTTGAAAGAAAAGTCGATTTCTAACTCAGACGTCATCGTCTTTTCTTTTTGTTTTCCCATGAGTAACTCTCTCTATATTATTATTTTTATGCTTTTAACTATTTGATAAAGATAGAAATAGAGGCAGATTCTGCTTCGAGCATCTTTCAATTAAATCGGTTCGACAAATAAACTAATCAAGAATAAAGAAAACAACGCGACTGAAAATATTTTTTTGCAAAGACATTTTGAAATTTGTCTTGATTTTCTGAAAACTTTAAAAAAAACCCGAGACATCTAAACTAAGAGAAAAATAGATTAAATTTTTTTAATCATGAAGTGAGGATAATAAATGCAAGTGTTTTATATATATATATATATATATATATATATATATATATAATTAAAACTAAATAAATTTATACATATGCTTTAGATTGGCCAGAAAGACGTGACTCACTTAGAAAGCGGAAAAGAAAACAACAAAATTTTATGGAACACTACCAACATTTATTTTTCAAAATAACGTCCATCATTATTGACGATCTTCTGACAGAGATCAGTCAGAATCCGATGCCAGTCAACTGACATTCAATCTAAAAACTTTAAACAAATTTCTTTCACTTTATCAAAAGTGTTGAATCGCCGGTTATGGAGGATGTATGCTATTGCGTGGAATATGCCGTATTCACTCAGAACAGCATTGGGACCGAATAGTGGATGGATATTTACCACATAACCCCCACTAGGAAATGGATGCAACACAAGGTCAAGATTTGAAATGGACTGCCCGAACGCGTACGTGCAGGCAATCCACAAAAATTGCCCAGCCCCCTCAACCGCCGGTCGCGCTGGCCCCGATGACGTACACAGTTCCACCCGTCTGATGCTATGGTGTGGTGCAACATCGAGACACTGTTTCCCGGGACTGGGCACCTTTCAATATTATTTTTCTCAGTTGCATGCCTATCCTTGAACAGAAATACAACTGAGCCGCACTCTGTCTTCGAGGACAGAGACACAACTAATATATGATTTGGATTCTCACCTACCAAAAAAAGTGTCAGGTAAGTATGTCACGTAGATGTGGAACAATCTAAACACTGTTCATCTTTTTGAATTTCTCATTAGTCCAGATGGCAATGTGTGGCCTCACATTGTCTCGCGGAAACAAAAAAACTCTACCTCGAGTGACCGAAACTAGATACTCATACTTGAGTTTGTCGCAAACGCAGTCCAGCTACTAGCAATACTGTTTAGCTTTAATGACGTGACTGTGTGGTACAAGCTGAAAATAAAGTCAGTTAAGGGCCATACGTGACACACGTTTGGGATCATGTCTGGAAAGAGACATGACTGACTGGGCAGTAGGTTGCCTTTACTTTCAGCAGTAGACTGGTTGCCTTGATATAGAACCGATTCTGTCCTCTTATTTAACCCACAGCTAGAAAAAGAGGGGTATTTCCCAAGGGTATTTGCGCGTAAGCGAATGCAACGAATTCCACTTGAATTCTCCGATTTTTTTATTCCGAGCCGAATTCCACTACGCCACAACGAAAAAAAGTTCTTTAAGATTCCACCAGACATCATAACCTTATCAAACTGATTCTGATTTGGCATGATTTTAAACTTTTACCATTACAGATTTTTTTACTGGTTTGCTACGTATTCTATAATAAAATTATTTCAATGCATTTCTAGAAAAAATATTTATTTGAAAAATATTTATTTGAAAATTTCGCTGTGAAAAATCAGAAGAAATGAATATTCTACTCCAAACATTTTCTTAACGACGGATTTCGACAGACAGAAATTGTCGATAACTGGATATTTTTTCTTCTTTCTAATCATGAAAAATTGCTTATGTAAGTTTTGAAATACCCAAAGCCACTCCTTTCGAACTAACGACTACGCCACGTTCAAACACACACACACACACTCTCTCTCTCTCTCTCTCTCTCTCTATCTATCTATCTATCTATCTATATATATATATATATATATATATATATGCATGTGGCTTTGAGTGTGTGCGTGCATGCGTGTGGGTACGCGCACGCTCGTGAGTTTCATGGGTGGATTTTAAAAACAAATTTACTTTCGACTTCTTTTCATCTGAGTCGTTTACCGTGATATCAGCATATTTCTTCCTTAAGAAGTTCAGCCATCCGAACCGTTTCGCGCATACAAAAGCCGCACATTATTTATCGTTGACGTTGAATAGAGAAACAGAGGTCAATGGAGAAAAGGTGTTCCATAAAACAACAACAAGCACAACACCAACGATAATAATAATAATAATAATAATAATAATAATAATAATGAAAGTAACTTTTTATCGGCCTTGAAATCATCTTGCTTCTTTCATTAAATGCAATTTATCCGTTTCTAAGAAAGAATTTGAAAATTAAAACGTGCGATGGGTAAATTGTCGCCATTTTATGTTTTGAATTTCGTGCATGCATACTGCTCGTTTTACATTTTGTTGACTGCAGAGTATCGTAGGGTCAGTTGAGCTCCGTCTATGAATAAAAAGTTGTTCCCTAAAGCAACAACAAACACAACATCAACGATGATAATATTAATAATAATAATAATAATTATTATTATTATTATTATTATGATAATGAAAGTAACTTTTTATCGGCCTTGAAATAATCTTGCTTCTTTCATTAAAAGTAATCTATCTGTATTTAAGAAAGAATTTATAAATTAGAGGGTGCGTTGGTTAATTTCTCGCCATTTTATGTTTTTAATTACGCACATGCATACTGTACGTTTTAGATTTTGTTGACTGCAGAGTATAGTAGGGTCAGTTGGACACCGTCAGTGTTAAAAAAAAGCACCATGACGCAATTCACTTCGCTAGAAGTTCGGAAACGGCATGATTTTCTGCTTAGCATAGGCGCCGAAACCTCCAATACGAAGATTTTAGATTGCTTGGGTGTCATTCTTAGGACACTGCAAAGAGTTCGGAAATAATTATATGATATATCCAGTCAACATCAGTGTTTAGAGTGATCAGGAGTGACATCGACTTTATCAAAAATCATATCCAAAATTACTGACTGACGCTAGATTTCAAAATATAGTACGAGTGTAAAATAAGTATTTTTCCTCAGAACTTTTGTCATTGCCAGATTAATTATTCAGTCATTTAAGTGCCATAAGTGATACACACTTTGGCGATCATGACTCTTTACAGACATGACTGACTGGGCAGAAGATTATTCCGCAGTAGGCAGCCATTACATTCTGTGGTAGACTGGTTGCGAGCCAAGGCTAAAGAACCCAATCCGTCCAGTTATTTAACCCAAGAGAAGAGACTGATTAATACCTTTCCCAAGGATATTTGCATGTAAGTGAATGCAAGGAATTCAACTGAAATTCGAAATCGACTCCCCGATTTCTCGTTCCGAGCCGATATCCTCTGCCTTACTCTCCTAATAACCTTATTATATATAATTACTATTCTAATAAATTAATTATTACTGTCCTAATAACCTTATATTTATTATTATTCTAAAATATGTACTATTACTCTCCTTTTCATTCAGGTATTAACAGGTAGATTAAACCTGCAAAAAATACTCATTGAAAAAGTCAATAATTTCTGCTATGTGTGTTGCAAATATTGTTGATTGGCTCCATAGTTCAAAATAGAGTTTGAATTTTATATTAACATTTCAATAAAATTGTTGTCTTTGGCAGATTACTTATTATTCTCGAAATAACTTACTATCCTAATAAATCAATTATTTTCTTTTGCACTCAGACTTTCATGCATTGAACCGAACTGTAAAAATATTCCAGGAATGTCTGAACAAGAGCGATAAACTCTGCTATGTGCGAAGCAAAGGGACGTTTGCATATCAAAAGCGAAAAATAACAACGGTTGTGGCAAAAGCTTACCATCTTTATTTTAGACTAAAAATTGGAGATCAAGACAAGATAGTTGCAATACTCAGATACTGTAATACCTGTGCAACAAATCTCAATCAATGGTTAAGCAGAACAAATATATGACATTGTAATGCACATAGTCAGTTAAGGGCCATACGTGATACACGCTTGGGCAATCATGTCTCGAAAGAGACATGACTGACTGGGCAGAAGATTATCCCGCAGTAGGTTGCCATTGCTTTCTGCGGTAGACTGGTTGCCGACCAAGGCTATAGAACCCAATCCGTCCTGTTATTTAACCCATAACTGGAGGAAAGAGACGGATTAATACTTTTCTCAAGGGTATTTACGTGTAAGTAAATGCAATGAATTCAACTGGAATTCGAACTCGGCTCTCCGATTTCTCGTTCCGAGCCGATATCCACTGCACCAAAACGCACATCCTTGGGTTCTCTAGCATTGGTTGGCAACCAGTCTACCGCAGAAAGCAATGGCAACCTATCTGGATAAACTTCTGCCCAGTCAGTCATGTCACTTTCGAGACATGATCGCCCAAAACGTGTATCACGTATGGCACTTAACTGACTGGCCTATAAACTGATATAGACAGATATTGGCAACAACCGTGATACAAATCGAAAGAACGAGAAACATGTAATTAGACTGAAGTGATACGAACAATAAGATTTGGTAAATATTTTCTTTGAGATATTTCTTCCATTATCCTCTCACTCTATGAATACGCATATAAACTTTCTCGTATTTAATGCAAGGAGAGTCTCTTTCGACGGCCTGCTACTTAAAAGCCGGTATCAAACGGATACATAGAGGATCAGTATGCCAAGTCGGCCACGTAATTTTAATGTAACAGCACGCACTTTCCATGTCGCTATAAAGACCATAGCCGTCCGATATTTTAAACATATGCATAAATAAAACGGCACAAAAACCCACGTTCATAACAGACATAATTTAGGCTGCATCGATAGAAAGATACGAAAAGCCTGATTAAACATTATCATATATCGATCGATTGATAGATCTAAATTGAACAGTTACATGCAACCTCAAATATGAAAAGTTGATTAATTGATTCGTTTTCTGAGGGTTACCAACCCTTTCCAGGTTGAAGAAAAATATTTCCATACTATGAGGCAAGAGAAGAGTATGCGACATGATCAGTGGCTCGGTATGCCCCAGAAACGAGTTCCGGAAATTCTTCTTTCAAAGAAAGAGACACTGAATAAAGCATGTAGCTTCAGAAGATGGCTATTTCGATGGAGAAAAATGCCGAATTGATGTTGTGTAGTTTTCTTTTTATAGCATCCGTCCCGATAATTTTGACCGGACCACTATATATATATATATATATATATAGAGAGAGAGAGAGAGAGAGAGAGAGAGAAAATGACATATATAGACAGTAATTTTAATACGCAAGTATTCACTTTCCATATCGCTTTAAAGATCACGGCAGTCAGATATGTTAAACATATGTATTAATAAAACGACACAAAAAAACCACGTTCATAACAGACATCATTCAGGCTGCATCGATAGAAAGATACGAAAAGACTGATTAAGCATTATGATCCATCGATCGTTTCATAGATCTGATTCGAAACAGTTATATGCAATCTCAAATATGAAAAGTTAATTGATTGATTTGTTTTCTGCCGGTTATCAACCTTTTCCCGAATATCTTAATGTCATAAAATATTCTTAGATTGTATGAATTTTTTAATAAATAATGATGGTTTAGTAATACAAGTTTTACTAATTAACACCTATCTAGGAAAGAAGAGGTGGATTTATACCTAATAAGAATTTCGAGTAATTATAATATGGATATTATTTGGGGGAATCAAGCCTATACTACAATCTATATATAAACTGACCCCAAACATTATGGTCACGCTACTTCCTATACATTTATATTATAGAGACTATAAATAAATTTAAAAAAAAGAACAAGCCAGTGTAGTTAATCTGTAATTGATTAAATTCATTTTTTATGGCTTATCAATCTTTTTTCGGGTTATTTGTTGTAGTGCTCTATCTATAAGAATGGACTCTTCCTCCGTCAATAAATAATAATCTGAGTGACTTCCGGGTAATCAGCTAGAATGCAGTTTTGAAGCAGTCAAGAGACAGTCGTGTGACAGTCTAGACGCAGCGTAACTATACCGTTTGGTGTCACACTTCTATTTTGCTGATTATCAACACTTATTATTGCATATACTGTCCTGTTATTCTAATACACTGTTTAAACCCAACTTCTTGTTGCTTCTGTCCCCAAACAGGCCACAACAACTTGGTGACGAAGATTGTATGATTTTTTTATAGACAATAATGGTTTTGTAATAAGAGTCTTACTAATTAATCCTTATTAGGGGGTTGAAAAGTGGTGGATCATACCTGACCAAAGGATATTTGTGCGTAAGTGAATATAACCAACCCCAGTCGGTATTGGAACTCGGTTTTCGATTAATAATTTAGAGCCATTATCTAATATACTACGCGCCAATCCAGAGACAAGTTTTTACTTAGCCGTCACTCATTTAGGTGCTGCCTAAGCTTGACGTTACTTTATTTTAATCATCATACGGGAAGACGTGTTCAAACGTGATGTGGTGGTAAGAAGATGAAAAGTAATACATACATACATGACATTGTTTTTTAATTTCTGCGTAAGAATTAGTAATCAATGTCTTAAAATAGCTGCTTAAATTTTTATGCGTGGGTTTAATAGATATTAAAGAATGATTTTCTAATATAACTAAACAAATCATGGTCATGCGTCAAGTAACCCATTAGAGTCGCTAGGGTACCACATGATCAGAATATTTAGCCGCGGTGATGCGTCTAGGGCAAGATAACCCGACGTACCCCATACCACTTTAGACTACTTTGAAATTCATATTTTCCCCTCTCCTAAAAGGTTTACAAGGCCAAGTTATGAGACTAATGTGCCATTTAACACATAACAACGGAAAGAAAAGGGGAATATTTTCCTCGAGGATGTTTTGAATCTGTGTGTGTGTGTCTGTGTGTGTGCGTGTGTGTGTGCGCGTGCGTGTGAAAACGAAGGGGATAAATTAACCAGAATTCGATGTCTGCTCGCCGAATTTTCGTTCCGATTCGTTAACCGTCACAAATTGTGCGTGCAATACACTCACAAATTACTGATGCTCATTCTTGCATTCGTTGATTCACACCAGGACCCTAGATTTAATTTCCATTTCTAATCCAGTAACTCCAACTACAATTGACTTTCATTATTATCATCATTATTATTATTAATAGTAGTATTAGTAGTAGTAGTATTAGATGTGTTCCTGAGCAGATTATTTACAGTTGTCCTCATCTTTGTTGTCATATTCATGACGTTTCGGCCGTTGTACTCCCCGACCTTCTTCAGTTGATTAATAATTTCGGACTGAACCCTTTATTTTGCTCACTGGTGTAGATTGTTCTCATTCAATGAGTCATGCCGCTTTGAGATGACTCAGTATTAGTTATCTTCCTTTAATTATTTCTTAAATCTGTATTTTTCGTTGTTTTTTTTTCCTCACTTTTTGGCGTTCATGCTTCATTTGGAAAAAAAAAGTTTGGGATTTTTCTTTATTTACTTATTCTGTTATGCGAAGCTATCCTGGCCAAGGTATCAGCAGCCACTTGTTACCCCTCGCCGCTATGGTCTGTTCTTTGAAATCGAAATTTACCAAGCAGCTTAACTCGATGTTGATTTTTGGGAAAAGCAAGAATTGAAAAATGAAACTTTCTTAATTCAAATTTCCTGTGTTAAACTGTGAGGTATGTTATAATTTATTTCTTAAATCTGAATTTTCGTTTTTTTTTTTTCTTTCCTCACTTTTTGGCGTTCATGCTTCATTTGGACTTTAACTTAGTTAACTCTCCACTTTTGGAAGTTTGTGTTTTGTGTTTTTTTGTTTTTTGTTTTTTAAATAGGAGTAGATAGGTCACACTATCGCCCGGTCAATACTCCTCCCACGTCTATTGAACTGGAGTAGAGGTTTGCCCCTTGTTTCCTGTTTAGGATGTGGTTTCCGGCTTTCTCTTCTCTCTCTTCACACCTTGGTATTGGTGCTTCGGTGAGTTTCCTGCGATATGGCCGGTTGATGGCAACGGCTCATCACTGTGAGGGTACCGGTTTGGCAGTTTCCTGGTTGCTGCTTCCGACTGGCAGTTAGGAGCCCTAACTCTTGCGTAGCGTCAAGAGCGACTGCTCTGATCAACAGTTGTATAATATCGGGGTTCTTGTAGTGCCATGTCGCGCATGGATAGGTGTCCCTGCAAGCGCTTTCGGTGGGCAACCCCGAGGCCACACCTTGTTGTAGCCCTAGCCAGTTTCCCTCCCAGCACAGATCGTGGATAATGACCGCCTGTATCCTCTACCGTAGGTCCCTTTCTACAAACAGAATCATGACTAAACAAACCAGAAATGACCCTAAACCAGTTAATTCCAAACCACCTAAACCCATTAAACTCTCCTTCACTAATATCCGAAGCATTCGTACTAACTTTCCTAGTGTAGAAGCGTTCCTGCATGAAAAGTCCACTGACATCCTTGCGCTCTGCGAAACTAACCTCAACTCAGCTATTCCCTCCTCTGACCTCTTCATCCCTGGTTATCTTCCCCTTTTAAGGAAGGATTCCACTGTCCACATGCATGGGCTGGGTGTTTATGTCAGCGAACACCTCCCCATAGCTAGGGTGACTTCACTCGAATCTACTGACCACCAATACATATGTCACCGCCTGTCTCTCCTCAGTTCGGTTAGTTACCTATTCTTTCTTTACCGTTCTCCCTCCTCTCCTGACTGCTCCCTACTAGATAGCATTGCTGACGACATAGATAAGGCTATTTCCTATCACCCATTCGCCCACATATTTGTATTTGGAGATTTCAATGCCCATCACTCTGAGTGGCTTGAAAACGCCGTTACTGATCCAGCGGGTATTCACGCCATGAACTTTGCTATTTCTCAATCCCTTACGCAAGAGGTGGATTTCCCCACTCGCTTCCCAAGCACTCCCTTGCGTCATTCCTCACTGCTAGATATATGTTTCACTTCTGCGCCTGACGCCTGTCAAGCCTCGCAGCTTTGCCCTATCAGCAACTCCGACCACACTGTAGTCTCTCTCAGTATTTCTTTCCAATCTCCCTTCCCCCAGGAGCCCCCTACCTATAGGACCTCCTACCTCTACCAAAAAGCTGACTGGGATGCCTTTCGCGATTTCCTCTGCGACGTCCCTTGGGGAAAAGTGTTCGACCTATCAATTGATGACTGTGCTTCTGAGGTCTCGTCATGGGTGAAAGCTGGCATTGATGCCTTCATACCCACCAGGAAGTATTGCTTAAAACCTCATTCCTCTCTGTGGTTCTCTCCGGCCTGCTCAACCGCCATTGCCCACAGGAACCATTACTTCCGTCTATTCCAGAGACAGTCAACTGATCACAATAGGCGCCTGTTCACATCTGCTCGCAATGAGTGCAAGAGAACCCTAAATGACGCCAAACAGTTGTTTGGTGAGAGAATGCGACAGCACATAGCTGACGGCAAGTTCGGCTCCAAGGACTATTGGAGGATTTGTAAACGAGTGCTCAACAATAGGAAATACTCAATACCTCCTTTAATCCATGGATTTGAGGTTCTCACGTCATCTGCGGACAAAGCTGAGTGCTTTGCCAACAGATTCTCATCCAACTCCACATTCGACTCGTCCGGAGTACACCCACGCGACTTCTCTATTAGAACTGAGGCCAAACTGCACGACGTATATATTACCCTGAGTAATTATCCAGAGTAATTTCAAAACTCGACCCCCATAAGGCGTGTGGAGACGATAGAATCCCGGTGATAGTCCTTAAGAGGTGTGCTCCTGAACTTTCCCCTGTCCTCTCTAAACTATTTAACTACTGCCTTTCTGCTTCCTGCTTTCCTGCATGCTGGAAGTTCTCTTCAGTCGTTCCTGTATTTAAGAATTCTCGTGAACCCTCGGACCCATCCAACTATCGCCCTATCAGTCTTCTACCGATATTCGGGAAAGTATTCGAGGCTATAATCAATGCTGAAATAGTTCATCATCTCACCGCCCACAAACTGTTCTCCGACAGGCAATGTGGATTCCGCTTTGCCAGGTCAACGGCCGACCTGCTAACAACCGTAACGGAGTACATGCTACAGACCCTTAATGAGTCTGAAGAGGCTCGCGCGGTTGCTCTGGACATCTCCAAGGCTTTCGACAGGGGTTGGCACTCTGGCATCCTATGCACACTACGCGGTTATGGTATTACCGGTCGCCTGCTTGACCTAATCCAATCTTTCTTAAATAACTGCAAAATGAAGGTCGTTCTGAATGGGCGTGCCTCTTCGTCCTACAGCACGAATGCTGGTGTCCCACAGGGCTCTATCCTGGGCCCGACGCTCTTCCTTATTTTCATCAACAACCTCCCAGATGAGGCATCTACGCAGATGACACTACAATATACTCCCGCACCAGTAAGAAACTTGTCGTGGCGGACAGACATAATCTCGCTGCTGACCTTGAGCGGGATCTACACTCTGTGGTGAACTGGGGCAAGAAGTGGCTTGTCAACTTCAATTCATCTAAGACCAAGCTGTTGTCTGTCAACCATTAGAGGCAACCTCTTCTGCCTCTCATAAGCATGGACCAAGCGATTCTCCCGGAGAGTAATAAACTACACCTCCTCGGACTTACCCTGTCCTCAGACCTCAAATGGAGCCACTATATTGAATCCATAGCAAAACCTACTGCTATGAAGTTTGGGTCACTATGTCGATCCAGGATGTTTTTTCCACCTGAATCCATCATGCATATATACAAGTCAACCATCCGTCCGTGCATGGAATACTGCTACCATTTATGGTCAGGTGCCCCTGCCGTTCTCCTCGGTGTTCTTGACAGGCTCCAAAGGAGAGTCTGTAATGTGATAGGTACTGATCTGGCGGCTCGACTGCAGCCACTTCCCCATCGTCGAAATGTGGCCTCCTTTTGTCTGTTCTATAAATACTTTCATGGCTTCTGCTCAGACGAACTTAAGTCACTGATGCCTCCTCAACAGGTGTTTACTCGTGCAACCAGACTGGCAACTGGGTCCCACCCATTCACAGTCAGGTTAGCCAAATGCAGACGACAATTCTACTCCTGCAGCTTCTTCTCTTGCACTTCCCGCCTGTGGAACTCGCTCCCGTATTCTTGCTTTCCTGACGGCTACAACCTCCAGAAATTTAAATGCAATGTCAATACTCATCTACTAACCACTGGACTCTAGCTCTCTCCCCACCCCTGTATAACCTTCCATTTCTCTACACCTATGTATCTGTCATCGCACCTGCTTTCTATTGTTCCTTTCTAACTAGTTTGTACTCCTCACTCTTTTCTAATTAATCTTTTTACATTTATGTAGCCCCCTGCACATCAGTGGAGTTTCCGCCTTGCTCGGCGTGAAATGATTAAAAAAAAACCTAACTCTCTAAGTTTTTTGTTCAGTTCTGATGTAGCCAGGCATTGAACTTAAAAATCTTTGAATAAAGTCACTGATTTCAACCAAGGCGTGTATCCACCTGGCTTAAGGTCGAAACTTTAACCATCCGAAGAAGGTCGGAGCTTACAACGGTAGAATATGACAACAAAGATGAAGACAACACTCTAAAGAATGTAAATAGTGTAAATAATTACAATAACTCATCTCAGAAATGTGTACAAATATCCTAGGCGGATGATTGTAGGGCAAGATAGTCTGCTGTACCCAATCGCAGTTCAGGCTGATATTCATTTCAGAATTGTCTTTCACTGAAATAATTTGTTAACTCAATGCAAAAGAACCCAGATTACGCTACCAATTAACTGTGTAAAAGTGAAGGTAAGTAATTTGGTTGGGTCTTGACGATGTATCTGTCAGAAGCAATAACATTTGCATTTCTATTTTTCTGAGATGAGGTACTATTTACTGTATTTACATTACTCGGACTATTGCCCTCATCTTTGTTGCCATTTGTACGAAGTTTTGGTTGTTGTACGTTCCGGCCTTCTTCGGGTGCTAAGAATATCGAACCGAACCCTTTATTGCAATCACTGGGGTATATCATCTCCATTTTTTTGCGTACAGCCTTTTCTAATAGTCATGAGATCTCCCTCTAACCCTGTAAGTTACTTGTTCATCACTGCTGTAGCCTGGTATTGAACTCAACTATTTGGGTCAAATAACAGGGGAAAATAACAATGCACTGGACCATGTGCCCTTAAGGAAACTTCGTACAAATGGTAACAAATATGAGGACAATAGTCAGAAAAATGTAAATACTCTAACATTTACATTTTTGCAGATCCGGAAGATATTCAAAAGAATTGGCCATGTTTTTATGGCTTCTTAATTCATATCACACTATAAACTTAGTGTAAATTTTGTTATAATGCTCGTATAAGCTCGTAGTTCTGATTAATAATATTCCAAGAAAAACTTCTTAGAGAAGAAACATGGATTAATAATAGAATAATAACGATTGTCGTTGTTGGTGCAGCAATGCGTAGGACGCACTTTGCAAATCCTTGAGACTAGCGTTCATATGAGCATATATCCTACTCGTAGCCAGTAGATGAATCTTTGTTCAACAGATTCAGTGAAATGATCGGTCGTCTTTCTTCTCAACGTACATAATTTTGTATACTGATAAATGCAGATATATGCTATTGATATTTGTGCAGAATAATCAACAAAATTGAATCTTCATGAATGCAATGTAATTATTTATACAGTCAATTTTACATAGGTAAATATATGCGCAAAAGGATGTAATTTTTTTTTTAATCATATCACCCCGAGCAAGGCGGTCACGCCACTGATGTGCAGAGTGAAAAGATTGGAAAAGAGAAAGAAAGCCGGAAACCACATCCTAAACAGGAAACAAGGGATGAGCCTCTTTACCCGTTCAATAGACGTGGGTGGAGTGTGAACCGGGCGATAGTTTAGTCTATCTACTCCAATTGAAAAAAAATAAGAGTAAAATATTGGAAAAGAGAAAGCCGGAAACCACATCCTAAACAGGAAACAAGGGATGAGCCTCTTCACCTGTTCAATAGATGTGGGTGGAGTGTGAACCGGGCGAATTGTTTAGTCTATCTACTCCAATTAAATTACATGAAAATATATAAATGCATATATTTATAAACCTTGTGAGATACTCAGATATTTGTACACACACACACACACACACACACACACACACACACACATATATATATATATATATATATATATATAATTGGGAAATTTTATGACAATGTGGAAATAGTTAACTGTTATAATGCTCATATAAGCTCGGAAGTTTTGTTAATAATATTCCAAGTAAAACAGTGGAACAAAAAATAGGTCTAAAAACGATTTAATCATAGGGATTGATAATACAAGCATAGTTAATAACTCTAGATAGTGCGACAATGCGTAAGGTGCACTATGAGACTCTTTCTCTTATGAGCCGACGTTCTTTTCCTAGTGAATAGAAGTGTTTGTTTTTAACAATTTATTGTAACGAATGTCGGTCATCTTTATACAAAACAAAACCTATGTGTAATTTCTCTTTGTCAGATCGACTAATACTTTAAACAAGTGTTAGTATTATCTGTATAATACAGGACGAATGTACGTGATAGTTTATTAACCAATTAAAATCAATCAACACAAAAGTAAAAATACCAAAATTTATTCTTTATTTTTCTCCATATCTCATTCTCTGATGAAGCGTTAATAAAAGTGAAACGTGTTAGATTGATAAACGTTTCCTATTTGTTCGTTATCCATGGGAGTGATGAGCAAGGAGAATGATTTCATCAGTACTGTTGGATTATGAAATGGAACTAAAATAACATTGAACATGACAGACAATCAAGAAATAAAAAATGGTTTCCATATTTCTTATGTTCACGAAGGCTTCACTTCTGCTGTTATTTTATAAAATGATTTTATGAGAATACTTGTTGATCTTGGAATATTCAATCGTGTGGATTGGCTCGGAACGAGATATCGGGGAGCCGAGTTCGAATTCCAGTAAAATTTGTTGCATTCACTTACCTTGGGAAAGGTATTAATCCGTCTATTCCTTCCAGTTATTGGTTAACTAACAGGACAGATTGGGTTCTATAGCCTTGATTGACAACCAGTCTACCGCCGAAAGCAATGGCAATCTACCGAGGGATAATCTTCTGCCCATTCAGTCATGTTTCTTTCGAGACATGACCACCCAAGCGTGTATCACATATGGTACTTAACTGACTGACGGTCTGATTGTTATTGAAAAATAGTATTTCTCAATAAGCAAACCCGTATTTGTTGGTTTAAATACAAATTGAGAGGTTTCTAGGATTTTATAAATATTGCCATCGGTCAATATCATATATACAAAAATAAAGTAAAAAAAATTTTTTTCTGTTTCGTCTTTATTTAGTGAGGTGTTTAGTGAGGTGTTTATAGTGAGGTGTTTATAGTGAGGTGTTTAGTGAGGTGTTTATTTAGTGAGGTGTTTCTGTAGAGGAAAAATGGTAGCTAACCAAGAAAATGCAAATTTTTTTTTCAGATTCGGGGCCCTTAAATTAGCTAAGAAATATGTTTGGTATCCCGACACCATTTGCTTTATTTATTACTTGTAGTATATTCAGTATTGATATTATTACATTGATAGTTGTGTACAATAAAACAAAAGGTACTCAAACTATTGTTTATTATAATTTACACAGCATTGGTGTTTGCCCTTCACGTTTTAACAAACATTTTTGCACAAAGTCTCTTTGTGTATTAATTTCTTGAAATGCACATTTTATGCAAGTTTTGAAATCACCAAAAGGTTTTCGGCTATAAACTTTGTCCTTGAGTACACTTAAAAGAAGAAATCCATCATTCATCAAATATCTTTTTCATCAAATCAAACATTAAATTCTACTAAAATCGTTTTTAAGATAGCACACAGCGCATGACTTATTTATTCATATACTGTATATTGAGTTCATTTCCCTACCAAAAATGAACCCTTTTTAATTTTCAATTAGTAATTATTGTCTTAACTTAATAACTTAATAATCTGACGCCTGCAATGTTTGAAACATTTTTAAAATATTTTTAAAACTTTATAAATTATTACAATTTTAAAAAATGTAAACAATTCTTTTAAAATGTCATTTTTAAATGAAAAATAAATATTCAGACACTAGTGCCCTTATTTTATATTATTTCTTAAAGCATTTAAAAGCTTATCTAATTAAATAATGTTATAGTTTTATTGAATTTTTATTTTACTATTGCGGGCAGATTTTCAGAAGATAATAACAGATGATTTATATTTCTTAATGAGTCCTGCGTTTAATTTATAACACCAATTTTGCCATTAAAGTTTAATTTTTTGAAATTTCATGAATTTACGTGGAATGAAGTTAACATATTAAAAAAAAATACCATAATTTTTAAAATAATATTTCGAAAATAATTTTATTCATTTGTGAATGTCATGAAAGTTTCATTAACATCCAGCATTTATTTGATTTTTGCAAAGATTTTCAAATTAGTGTTTTTTTATCGAAAACAACTGAGTTACGTGATATTGCATCATCCATTGTAAAATCTTGTAAAGATTTGGCTACTAGTTAACAAAAATCAACACAAGATTTTACCAAAATTTTGAACGCGTTAGAAAAGATTTAAATTTTTTAAGTATAAAAAAACACTTTGATCTTTCCTCTTTATAATAACATAAACATTTTGATAGAAAAAGTCCGTTTTTATTCCATTTGCGGCTTCTTTGTTGTCGTACACTGCTGTTTTTTTAGCTATTTAGTAAAGGTACTTATTTTAGTGGGAAGATCTTGTTTTTCTGTGGTAGTTGCATTTATTTTAAATAAAGTTACTTTTATTTTGTAGTATGGATATGCGTTTGTTTAATATCATATTGTTATAGGTCTTATAAATTTTTCGATGTTCATAACGCAAATAAATCAAACCATAACATTGTTTTTGTTAAAAATATTATTTTAGTGTAGGGAAATGTTTGAAGGGCTTATGATTTAAAATTAGGAAAATTTTCCCGATGTTTATTTGAACATTACGAATAACAAATAGGTTAAAATCATACGTTTGCGTTGGTTTGCTTTTTTTTTTTTTAGGTATTGTTAAATTACATTGTGATTTATATATTTAATTTTGTTTTTGTCTTCTTATTACTTGAGTTAGTAGATAATCTAAATTAGACTAATTTATGTAAGTTGTCTATAATTCTATGACGGTGAGTAGATTATTTGTTGACGCATTTATCGTTGTATGATTCATACTGGCAATTATTTAGGTTCAAGTTTACATTGAGGAATTTGATCACTTGATGTTACCCACCCACGTCTATTGAACAGGTGTAGAGGCTCATCCCTTGTTGCCTGTTTAGGATGTGGTTTCCGGCTTTCTCTTTTCCAATCTTTTCACTCTTACGTAGCCCCCTGCACACCAGTGACCTTACCGCCTTGCCCGGTTTGATATGATTAAAAAAAAAGTATATATATATATATATATATATATATATATATATATGTATGTATATATATTTGTGTGTGTAGATAGATAGATAGATAGATAGATAGATAGATAGATAGACAGAATTATGGTTATAATAATAGCATACTGCAACTCAAAAGCTGTTAATTTTTGCTGTCCAATTCACCATCATCGGGCAGGGAAATGTGTTTCATTCGCTAGGTCGTATATATATTGATAAGGAAATTTAAAATAGCAAAATTAAAACTAAACAGTAAAATAACGCTGTCATATTATATGATTGAAATGGAGTGGGATGTTATTATATTTTTTAAAAAAACGTGGATTTAGACATTGATTATTAGAGCAAAGTGTAGCGATATAAACTAGACAGGACGTATCAATTATTTAAATAAGAATTGAACAAAACTGTAGCTAATGAAATATATATATATATATATATATATATATATATATATATATATATATATAAAGTCTTATTAAATTCAAATGAGAAGGTCTGCTTTTAAATTAAGTATCAAATATACATACCAAACATCTTTTGTGTATTTATTACATTTGTATATGAATTTATTGTATACGTCCTGTGCCAGTATAATTCTAATGTTTATTAGCATGTATACATTTCCATAATCCTCTCTATTATAATAAAAGCCGATATATATATATATATATATATATATATATATGTGTGTGTGTGTGTGTGTGTGTGTGTGTGTGTGTGTGTGTGTGTGTGTGTGTGTGTGTGTGTGTGTTCCCTTCTGTCATGCTCAGTAGAGATAACTTGTGTGGAAATGAGTAATAAACCTCTCAAATATTTTGAAGTTATAGTTTGGAAGTTAATGCACAGTTCACCCATTCAGTTTAGTTTCTTTACACTACTGGGTGAATAAATATAAATATTTTTTTAAAAATCAAAAGACAGAATTTACGCATATTGTGTAGAGCGTATGATGAAATTTGTTTGGCCTTGAGAAATATTGCGTTATCCTTGATTGCATCAAATTTTTATCCCACCCAGAAACTATTGTCTTAACTGTCGATTAGTATGGATATTGTCTGCGATGGACGTTACTGCAAGGAAGCTTAGGATAATTGTAATGATGCACAAACAAACTTACAGAGAGGCTGAGGATATTTTTGGTGTCAGATCTTCAGCTGTCAGTCGTGTTCTCAAGGCGAAGAAACAAACTGGATCCAACAGTCCAAAAGGCAAAATAAAAACCTGTCTGAAGGGAAACACAACGACAAGAGACAATGTATATGGGATCAGAGAAAGTGTGAAAGATCCAAGAAATATATTATTCGTTTTCTTTTCATTAAGTTGCACAACGGTGCCGTAGTATCGTAACCAACAAAAGAACATATAAAATTCGAAGACGCATAGGAATTAGAAAGGTCATCCAGAAACTAATCAAAGTATAGAAAATAGGAACATACAGACACAGGTAGACACATACGCACAGGCATACAGATAGATAGATAGATAGATAGATAGATAGATAGATAGATAGATAGATAGATTATTGATTTGTGGTAATAAAATGAGATAGATAGATAGATAGATAGATAGATAGATAGATAGATAGATAGATAGATTATTGATTTATGGTAATAAAATGAGATAGATAGATAGATAGATAGATAGATAGATAGATAGATAGATAGATTGTTGATTTATGGTAATGAAATGATAAATTATTTCCTGGAACTAAAAATATCTTCAACAGTGAAGGAAATAAAGGAATCAGTTTGAAATTCTAATCAAGACTAAAACTATATATATATATATATATATATATATATATATATATATATATATATATATATCCGCATACAGGCCAGTTTTGCTGTATCACGGCTCATCAGTGCGGATAGATAAACGGTTTTGAAGCTCAACCTCGTACGCTGATGTCTTCCTGGGTTCTATCCTAGGCTCAACGCTCTGTTTGATCTTTATAAACGACCTCCCTGACGTGATCAAATCCTAAGTAGACATCTACGCTGATGACATCACCATTTACTCCCGTCTCAGTAAGAAATCTGGGGAGGAGGCCAAAAATAACCACGCTGCTGTTCTGGAGAACTTCTCAATCATCATGCATGTAATATATAAAAAAATTTAATCAATACACAGTTTTATTTCTAGTGAATTTTTATTAATTTTACCTTTCAATTTGTTTTTTGTTTCTTCCTTTTTTATTGCCAAAAATATTTACATTTTTTTATTGTTACGGTTTTTACATCTGCATTGGGAATAGATACAGTATATTTACGTAATTATAGTTTATGAGTTACCTGTCTACTTTTCTTTATTTATCTTTCAGAACATCAAGAAATGTTCTTAATCCAAATTCAGATTTTTCTTTGCAAATAACGGATATGCAGGGAAGTTGTTTATAAAGATTTTAATAACCTTCCTTTAAATAATTGCGAAACTCATTTCCTCGAGAAATTCCTGGTAATTTCAGAGACGTCGAGTTATCGAGAGGAATTAAACAGCTGTTTACGTCAGAAACAAAACTAGAAAATGTAAACTTGTCAGTATAAATTATATGTTATAACGTGAAGACCAGTTATTGAGGTATTGTGTAAGAAGAACAAATTTGTATATTCACACCTTTTATTTATTTCTGTCGGCATTATTTCCAGCTCGGTATTTAGAACAGCACGTGACTCTCACTAGTGTTACCTGTCATGTGCCGAGATACAGCTGCCAGTCACATGTTTCGATACATTAGTATCATGTATATTTTTGTAACAGTTCAATGTTGAAACACTGACATGTAACTCAAAACACGCCAAAATCCATTTTTTCTTCAGCTACGAAAAGCGGTTGGCAACTCATTAGAGTTTTAAGTTTACTAAGATCGTCTATAAATAAATAAAAAAAAAACTCCGGCATCGAACAAATGAGTAAAGACAGCGATAAAAATGGTTTGTTTATTCTATCATGTCAAGAAATACATGATTCCTTCTGCCGCTTCCAAAAATGAATAGGAAAAAAATATTTGAGCGAGAAAAGCCTGAACGCCTGTGGAATTCCCTTCCGCATACTTGCTTACAACCTCCAGGAGTTTAAATGTAAGGTCAATAGACACCTTCTAACACACTAACTCTCACCCATTCTCTCAAACATTCTTACTATGTACCTCCTTCCTCGTCTATCACCCTTCTTCTGACATTTCCTATATCCAATCGCTCTATGTAAACCCCTGCGCTATAGTGGCAGTGGAATGCCTTACTTGGGGTGATACGATTAAAAAAGTTATTAATCAGTCTCTTCCCTCCAGTTATGGGTTAAATAATAGTACAGATTGGGTTCTATAGCCTTGGTCGGCAACCAGTCTACCAGAAAGCAATTGCAACCCATTGTGCGATAATCTTCTGCCCTGTCAGTCATGTTTCTTTCGAGACATGATCGCCTAAAGCGTGTATCACTTATGGCACTTAACTGATTGACCGTGTCCATTAGGTGATCATGGCCTTCCACATTTCCTTATTCCTAGCGGCTTTTAACATACTTTTTCCTGTTATCTTATCCAAACCCCGATCTTATATCTATTTACTGAAGCTCATGAAATAAATTACGCGTTGCTTTCCCCTGTCTATATTTTTCTCTATCTCATCTGTGAGTATCAGATTTTTTAAGCCCTCATTCCTCTTTACATATCCCAGAAACGTCAGCTTCTTTTCCTGATGTTAAGTATCAGTTTTCTATTCGTTTCCGTCCTCTCTAAAATATCATCGTTGCTCCTACTTTTCGTCGGTAGTATCCTCAGCATCCTTCTGCAGAAGGATATTTCGTTTGCTTCCTGTCACTCCTTCATCTTTGAGGAAATTGTGCAGCATTCACTGCCATATTAAAGAACATACATCACATAACAATCTAGTTCTCTTTTCTTTGTTTTCAATGTAAATTTCCTGTTTCTCCATAATATAGTCGGTTTCAACTCTTGCTCCGAACTTCTTCAGGTGACTGAAATTAAGAAATGACACCCTTCATTTCGTTCACAGTGGAAGATTTTTCTAGTTCCATGGATCATGCTTCTTTCTGGTATTTCTGTTACCGCTATTTAACTTCAAGTTTTTGTTTTGTTTTGTTCACGTCTGCTGTAACTATGTATTGAACTCACAACTCTTTGGTTCAATTCAAAGTATCTAACTAACAGGCCACGTGTTCTTAAGGACATTAGTGTATGAATTTTTGTTACTTATGAATCTAATGTTTCCGTAAACATTTTATCAGAGCTTATATTGCAATATTTTGTTTGCAATTTTCATTTTCTAATGTTTCAGTAAACATTTTTACCAGAGCTTATATTGCAATATTTTTATTTGTAATTTTTATTTTCTAATGTTTCAGTAAACATTTTTACCAGAGCTTATATTGCAATATTTTTATTTGTAATTTTTATTTTCTAGCACTTTGTATTATAAGTTCCACTATAAACATTATGGGAACCATAATACGGAGTGCTTGGCCGACTTAGGATATTTGTGGACTAGTATATACGCTGATTCCTTAAGTTCACGTATTTTCCAGTCGTGTTCTCTCTCAGTTATTACAATTTTATCTTACAAGAAACGATGATCTCTTGTTACCCTTTATATGTGGTCAGCTACGCGTCCTGTTAAAGTGTTCTTGCAGTTTTTTTCTCGATTTGTGAGTTCAATACCTGGCTAAAGTAGAAATTAATAAAAAACTTAGATTGTTGAGGTAAAAAAGTATAACTGAAGTATCTGGAAGAGTCATTTGAAGATGGTCGGAGCGTACCACAGCCGAAACACCGTGAATAAGGCAACAAAGACAATGACAACAGTCCGAATAATGTAAATAGTGTAAATCATGAAAATAACTTATCTCAGAAATATAGACAGATCCTGAATGAGATCTGGTCGTACAACTGCCGAAATATCGTGAATATGGTAGTATTATGAAGACAACAGTTCAGAAAATGTAAATAGTGTAAATAAATGCAGTATCTCATCTCAGAAAATATAGACAGATCCTGAATACGGCTGGAAGGTACTACAGTCGAAACATAGTGAATATAGAAACAAAAATAAAGACAATAGTCCGAACAATTTAAAAAGTGTAAATAATTACAATATCTTATCTCGGAATTATAGACAAATATTAAAAATATAATGTCTCTCGCTTAATTTTATTCAATTTGCATGGACAAGTCGATTAATGAATGTGCCATGAAAAAAAAAAACGGCGGATAATGCAAGGTACTTTTTCAAAGATTGTGAAAGATTCGTTATCAAGTAGTAGCCATTAAAGGAACCATATTTATTGCATTTCTAGCAACAGAGGTCAGTGATCATTCTAACCCTAACCCTAACCCTAACTTTGAATTCAAAGTTGTGTTTCTCCGAGACATGATGCAATCCTGTGCAAGAAATCGCAATCAATTCATCTATGGCTGCGCTAGACGTGGGTACAAGGAGGCATACTTTTGCGAAGTTCATTATCACAAAAAGTAACAAGCAGTTGGAGGCGGAGCTTGAACTCCGCCCGCCGATTTCATTTTACTAGCCGATGACTATTACGTTACCTGCACGTTCCTCTAAGATTATTTGACGTTAATAAATTCTGATTGAGCAAAAAAGCCAAAAATATTGATATCCTATGAAATATAAAAATATTGGCTGGCTAAGAATGAGCTCTTCCATATCACACCAATTATACAGACACATACGGAAGGGAGATATATTCACAGTGAAAGTCACAAAACCGACACGTATTAATATATATACACAAATAATAGACGATAGATAGATAGATAGATTGAGAGAGAAAGAGAGAGAGAGAGAGAGAGAGAGAGGAACAGTGATATATATAGAGAGAGACAGACAGACAGACAAACAGACAGACAGATAGATAGATAGATAGATAGATAGATAGATAGATAGATAGATAGTGGACATGGGCATATATAACTACATTATATTTACATGCAGATTTCAGACTACCACCATAATATATTTCCCTGGCTTTCACAGCACATGTATGTTAACATATATACATACATATAGCCAGTTAATATATGTACAATAATTACATATGAATAAATATAATTCTATATAAATATAAATATATAAATAATATAATATAATATATATATATATATATATATATATATATATATAGATAGATAGATAGATAGATAATACAATCCATCTACATTTCTGTTTCTCACTCTCTCTAAAGTTGCATATTATATATATATATATAATATGCAGCTTTAAAAAGAGTAAAAAAGAGAAAGTTAGATATATATATATATATATATATATAGAGAGAGAGAGAGATAGATAGATAGATAGATAGATAGATAGATAGATAATACAATCCATCTACATTTCTTTTTCTCACTCTCTCTAAAGTTGCATATTATATATATATATATATAATATGCAGCTTTAAAAAGAGTAAAAAAGAGAAAGTTAGATGGATTGTATCATATATATATATATATATATATATATCATTGGGCAGTGAGGTCTACACTTAGTGGCGACTATATGTTTCATGCATAAACACTCTTATCTTACAGATATTGTGCACTTGAACTCAAAAAATAGGCACACCATTGAACTAAATTTTGAAATATATATATATATATATATATATATATATATATATATACCATGTAACCTTATTATATATATATATAGGCGTATTATTATAATTAATATATATTTTATGTATCTGTATGTTGTCGATCTATCTGTACTTTATTTATATGATATATTTCATACTATTTTTTAGTATTTACTGCCAAGTGGATAATTCTAAATGAAAATAGAATGTTTTACTTTTGTTAATAATGCACAATAACATGTGCATCAAATGAACTGTTCTGATATCCAATTTTTGTGCTTTCTTCCCCATGCTATTTTCTTCTTCTTATTGGCTGACCGAAGCAAAGACTTCCTGGGTAACTTGTACAGTTTTGCAAAGTTATAATAACAAAAGAATCAATCTATTTTCATTTAGAATTATCTACTTGGCAATAAATACTAAAAATAGTATGAAATATAATAATTTCTTTTTAAAAAGGTTGGCCTAATAATTATAATTATATATATATATATATATATATATATATATACATATATGAATAGAATAACTAAAGAACAGGTAGTAAACAGGTAGATTGTAAAATTGAAACACGTTAGATCAAAATGACATTTTTCCTATCTGTTGTTTACTTATTTTCTTCATCTTTTCGGATTTTGATCCATATATTCATCTTATATATATATATATATATATATATATATATATATATATATGCGTGATAGTGTGTGTGTGTAAGCGTATGCGTGTTTGTACGTGTGTGTGTATGCGTATTTGTGTTTGTGCGTGCGCATGTGTGTGTATGTGTGTGTGTGTTTGCGTATATCTTCAGTGGGCAGTAGATAATGTGATGTCCCGTAATAATATCAGTAAAAATATCATATTGGATTATGTGAACAATTTCAAGCCATTGCGTATTTATTCGAATCACTTATTTCCGTGTGTATTTGTATATATATATATATATATATATATATATATATATATATCCCTTTTCTTTTATAACTATCTTTCTCAAGTCATATCATTTTTTCCAACAAGAGTAATTATTTATTTTTATTTAATCTTGCCCGAGAGAAATCCGTGTTATGTCTCAAGGGCCCCTCTATACTTTCTCAAATCGTACGGCACGTCTTCCTTGTCGGGCATACGTCACAGGTTTATCTACAATCAGGTACTTTTTTCTAAGAAAAATAAGCATAAAATTTATAATATAATATATAATATTAGGTGAAAAAAAGGGAAAAACTAAAAAAAATTGATACTTTTGATTTCACTGTTTTTCTGTACATATTTATGTTTTGCACATCTCCTCAAATTTCGTTCCAGTATCACGTCATATCTTTCCACTTTTCCATGCAACCGTCAATATGGCTGCGAGGGAACGAATTCGACGACGTTGGCGCTATCATTTTATATAAGCGAATTGATTTTACTCGTATGTCCGCAAGGAAAAGAGAATTCTACTTTATTTTGTTATAAATTTCAAATTCTTCCTACTTCTCGGCATTCCAGACTAGCCCATATATATTTTCTTTAAGTTATATGTTCATCTGAAATTTTTGCTTTAAATTTATTTTAATTCTCAGGTTTAACACTTTTATTATTGTTTTTTAAACGATGGATTTAGAGAAAATTATACTAATCTCATATTATGCTAGCGTTTACTAATACATGGCTAAAGAGCCACTAAAGTGGAATCATTACTCAAAGTGCATGATAAAGACATAAAAAGAAAAAGCTCAGAGCATGAGGATATAGTCGATATATAATAACTCGACAAAGATAAAAAGAGGTTAAGATTTTGGTGATCAGGGGAGAATTTGCACGGGAGTTACATTAAAAACGTTTCTTTTCTTTGAAAAAGCCTTTTAAGTGAAAAACAAGTGATAAACACTTGTGCAATCATGTCTCGAAGGAGACATAACTGACTAGGCAGAAGATTTTCCCGCAGTAGGCGTTGTATCACCGAGGTGGATACGATAGACAGAGAAAGTTTGCTGCGGCATTATTCAGCAAATTATCCTGTGCTAAACGGATATACACAGAAGAGTTCAATAGTTGCAATGACACACAAAACAGGATTTACAACACAAAGTAGAGGAGTTTAGATAGCATCAGTCGCCGAAGTAATCAGTCCGAATATTACTCAAATGACACTCAAATATTACGCCTTGAATGCTTCTATTTTACTTAAATAGACAATTTCAGACAATGAGCCATTCCATGATTTGAAATGCTGCAGGCGTGTCAGCAACTTTATAATGGTAGGTTGCAATTGCTTTATGTCGTAGACTGCTTGCAAAGCAGGGCTATAGGACTCAATCTGTCCTGCTATTTAAACTACAGCTGGAGGGAGAAGAGACGGATTAATAACTTTCCAAAGATTATTTGCGCATAACTGAATGCAAATAATTCAACTTAAATTCGAACTTGGCCCTCCGATTTTCTCGTTCTGGCGATATCCACTGCACCACTGTGTACATTTTACTGCTTTTCGAACCATTATATGTTAGTTAAAACTGAAACATTTTGAAATTTAAATATATTTTTTGCGAGTGAATATGGCATGTTTTTATTTTATTTTATTTTATTTTATTTTTTTGCAGATAACATTAAATTTCTAAGATTTTACTATTTTTCCAGTTTTACTGATTTAATGCATTACTTGAGAAATTTTGATTTTGGCTCTAAATGTCAGAAATGAGCTTGTTTGTACCTTTGCCATGGGAGTCGCCATAGGAGTGGTTTCGTCTGTGGGCAAACCGAATCGAACCTTGACAAGCTTGGAAAGTGATTATTTGAGAGCTCCAACCCAAATATGACATGTATGCTCCATTCTTCGTCAAGTAAATATACAGCAAGACAATATATATTCCATTTGGGTATTTATTGTAATTATCAGTTCCACTTGAACTCTGGGCTTAAGAATCTCAATTGACGTTCAAAGTTCCTTTAGTGTTCAATCTTTCTTCGTGACGGGAGATAACGTAGGATCTCCTCTGATCGTGTGATAAAGTTTGTTGTTTAAGGCGTAAGGATTAACAAGCTTGTCTTGAAGATCAGTCACTGACTTTTACTGTCCTCTACGATTAGTGTACATGCCAGAACCACGAATGCAGACTTATTGATTACCCTTTCTCTTCGTTTCCATTTGCGCCGAACTAATCATCTTCTGAACCGACATTTAAACATTTTTTAAAGGACCCGTATAATTGAACGTAACTTTAAATCTATACAAGGTTACATCGTTGTTTCAAATTCACACACTCAATAAATGTTGAGCTATCAGCTTGAGGAACGAAAAGTAAGATTATGTTGCAACAAAAATTTTAACGATATTCTCAATCAAAATGACAAAAAATATAAACTGGACCAAAAGTGACTTACTTTTTCACACTGCAAAATGACGACATCAACACTTATAAAATAAAAACAAATATTTTCTTTCGTACTTCGGTGACTTGGTATACAGTAAGAGTTTTGGGGCGGTCTGGTATGGGGTAGGAATGGCGCATACGAGCAACCGGACGGCTGCCTGTCTCGACTGCTGTCTGCAAACTGTTAAACTCAATTTAAAACTGACGAATAACTTCACTTAAATTGGCGTTCTCGTATTCCCAGTTGCGTTTTGTTATTTTTCCGGTACTGACTTCTTTGACCCTGATCGTCAAAACAAAATTGATTTTGCCACCTGCATTGTACTCTCAGTGACATCTCATAATCCTTTCTCCAAATATTGCATTAAAAAGCGAACACACTACTAGGTGAAATTCCACACCGATCAAGAATATATATCATACATCCATACTATTAATACAATCGTAATGCGCCTGATTATACTTACAGGACAATAGCAGGAATAGTTTAAATATTTTATTTTATTTAATTTGACTCAATAAAATTTCATATTAAAATGAAAACGCTTTTCTCGTTAAATGGAAATTACCATAATCGCACATCTGTAAAAATGTATTCTTTCATCGGGGATTTATGAACGCAATATTCTTCTCTGCTTTGATAGTTTTTTTCTTTCTTGTATTTCTTTCTTTATTGTATTTTGTTAAAAAAATACCCTGTAAGAAATAATACAATTGATAAAAGTTATTGGAGAGCAATCCAGCCCTGCTGCTACGGCTCTGACATATTGGTCATGCAACCAGAATTAAAATCAGATATATTGTTTGTAATCGGAGACAGTATTGAATGCCAATAAGCCAAATTTGCAGTTGTTTTTATGACAACAAAATATTCCTATAAATAATATGTTAATTTATTTTATACCAAGGTTCTACTAATACAAGGCCCAGGATTCATGTAATATGGAGGATTACAACATGGTGCTGTATAAGTGGAAGAAAGATCAAGGTGATATATTATTTTTTTATTATGTTTTTGTTTATTTCTGTTAGAGTTCTGTGGATGAGATTTATTTTAATGATTAAAAATACAGAATTATTCTTTAACGACACTAATTTGCAGACTTATTTTTATCCTTGTAGGGGCCTCGGCTATACTTGTCAAATTGACCTTGTGCGAAACACAACCGAAGTCTCCACAATTTAAATTATCAGAAGTTTGAAGGTTGGATGTTGAAATGCGGAGGGATGAAATATTTCGTCTGTACATTGAAGTAAAGTTTTTATTAACAGAATAACAAAATTGTAAGAAGAAAAATAAAGAACACTATAACATATTTGTGATAAAAAAAATGTTCATAGAGAAAATGAATGTACTTAAAATGTTCAACAACTGTTTAGAGTTCATGGTTGATAGTAGCAGAATGTAAAGTCTTATGTTTCTTTCCATTTTTGGGAGGTTGGCGACACGTTGAGGGAGAAGGTGAAACAAATAAAGAAATTGTACTTATCGTAGACAGTTGGAGTGTTCTGTTGTTGTTGTTGTTGTTGTTGTTTTCTTTGGCGGCCTGGCGTAAAACTGAAGAAAGGAAAATTGGAAGAAGAAGTGGAACGAATATGTGACGTGCCCTTACTTTTGGGTCGGCTTCTTGAAATATCTTTAGTTACATTGCCACAAAGTTCGTCAGTTAAGCACTCCCATGACGGACTTCCTTTTGATCGGCATTCAAACGTGGTTTAAGTAGTGAAATTTATCATGTGAGCGGCTCCAGCAGACATTTTCATTCTTTAGGTGTGAAAAGAATTTGACTGACATCATATATCAATTTTCTATTTCCTATCCAATCAGGATCTAGAATTTTATTTTTCACACTGACTTGTGAAATTTACTTCAGTCTGGGTTTTTTCAAAAGGCTTTTAGTCGTTGGGATCCGATTTTAAGGGTGTGCAGTTTTATTTTGTGTGTTTTAATTAACTGCTGGATGATACAGGATTCGTATCCTATAGCCTTACTGCCATATTCACAACGTTTCGTCTGTTGTATGCTCCAACCCTCTGCAGGTGATTAAAATTTTAAACTGAACGCTTTATTTTGATGTCTTCAAGGACACACAACCCAGAAGATAAAAACGTTGGTTAGATCCAGTGACGCGACTCAAAGAGTTGTGAGCTCAACTGTGGTGAACGCTGAGAGTTGAGTCAAAGGGAAATAAATAAGACATGCGAAAGTGACATAACACATGGAATGAGAACAATATATCCCATTGATCGAAATAAAGGCTCCGGTTCAAAATTCAATTCACCTGAAGAAGGTTGGTGAGCACAACCGAAGTAACGTCGTGAATATGGTAATAAAGATGAGGACAACAATCCAAAAAACGTACATATTTTAAATAATTAAATATCTAATTTCAGAAGTATAGATAAATGCGACACTAAATGAAAATGTAAACTGCAAGCGTGCACGTTTAAAAAGAATGAGTGCATAGAAATATTTTTAGATATTACTATCAGCCAGAATTATCATTACAGCGGAAGACGTCATCTTTGCAAATTTTTAGATTTACCATTCTATCAAATATATATAAATCAAACTTACTGAAATTATTATATACACATAAAAGGGGACACTGATGTCAAGAAACTGTTTCTTGTTTACAAGCATGGAACACGATATCGCCGTTAGGTGTTGACTTCAGTGTCCCTTTTTATATTTACATACTGATACTGAACACTAAATAGTAAAAATATATCTTATCATATATATATATATACACACACACACTATAGTCATCCGCAGACAGATCTGTATTACAGCTCATCAGTACGTTTTAGACTCCGGTCGCTTCTACCCCTAGGCCACAAGCGTCCAGCAGAAGACAGCAGGCTTTTTAGCGCGTATGAACACGCCCAATAGCTAGTGTGCTCCAATTCATTATCGAATGAGCGATGCGTAAATGCCGGAGTAGCTACTGTTTACAAAGGCTACCACTCTTCCAGAGTGCTCAATCAGGGTGTGAGAGCGTAAATACTATATATATATATATATATATATATATATATATAGAGAGAGAGAGAGAGAGACTAACGGCCATAATTATTAGGCCACCCAAGTTTTAAAAAAAGATACATTTCATACTATTTTTAGTATTTATTGCCAAGTGGATAATTCTAAATGAAAATAGAATGGTTCTTTTGTTATTACTTTGCAAAATTTTACAAGGCAGCCAGGAAGCTTTAGTTTCAGCCAGCCAATAAGAAGAAGAGATTAGCATGGAGAAGAGAGCACAAAAACTGGAAAGCAGAACGGTTCATTTGATGAACATATTATTGTTCAGTATTAACAAAAAAATAATTTTATATCCATTTAGAATTATCCACTTGTCAATAAATACTAAATATAATAGGAATTACATAATTTCTTTTAAAACGCCAGGGTGGCCTAATAATTATGACTGGTAGTGTATATATATATATATATATATATATATATATATATATATATATATATATATATATATCTGAAGAGGACTCAAGGTTTTATTATTTTGAGTGCCCTGGCATTTATTTTATTATGGATCATAGAGCTTACTAAAAATATAGTTATGAATTAATTGTACATTGCGAAACGGTTTTTGTCATTTAAATGTAAATCCTCTGCACAACTAACAGCAACATTGCCTGATGAATCTCCACTCTAATTAGCCAAAAGAAACACACATGTTAATTGTATATCTTCCTACATACATCCACAGCAAACCAAAGGTCTTTGTCATTTAAATGTAAATCACAACCAATAGCAACATTACCTGATGATGAGAATCTATCACGAAACATAGAAATTTACATGTCAGAATGTACAATTAATTCATAACTATATATATATATATATATATATATATATATATATATATATATATATATATATATATATATGTGCATTAAATTATTACTTTTTATTATTATAGTATTACTTTTATTATTATATATAAGTTTTAAATAAATTCTTTATTAATCAATTCATTTTTAATCTAGTTTTCTTCTTTATCAATTCATTATTTTTTAATCATTTTAAATCCTTTCACTATCAATATAGCAGCTAGGGCACAAAAGTTTATTTTTAGATGTTAGAAAGTATGAGAAAATCTACTATTAAGGAGATAGGTCAATAAAAGTTTTGACATTAAAAGACTTTTCATATAAGACTTTGACATAACATTCAATTTTTTTAAAATCAACCTTGACTGAGTGAAAAGATGCCTGAAAAGTGGTCCACGAATGAAAAATGCAATAGAAGAAAATGTTAGCATAGAAACTGAGGAAGCATCTACCCATTTCAACTGTAAAATTATAGGGTCTTGCAGCCAACCTAGAACTGCGCTTAAATTCATATAGTCTAGATAACTGAGAGGAGAGTTTATCATAAAAATTACCATCGAAAATTTATAGAAAGACAAAGGGAAAATACGTTACGGTAGTGATAATGGAACTGATGCCGAGTTTTCAAATCAGAACCAATAAAATTGCAAATTCTTGTTTGGATTCTGGCGAAAAAATATTGTCTAGCACGACAGAGAGAACCAACTTTTTACACGTTGAAATTGATTCAATCTACTAATTTCACTTCAAGTCAGTTGAAAACATTAGTCCGAAAAGTCACTACGAGTTATTATCCGGGTGATTAGCATCAGCCATGCTAATGAAAGATGTTGTTATCCTTTCCTTCTTCTTCTCTTTTGTACTGGTTGAGTCGGCGACGGACCTATCTGTCGGTTCTCTGGCCTCTCTGATCTCTGCGCTTTTCTGACTCTTCACCGGTCATGGACGTGGTTAAGTAGTGAATTTAAGACATGTGACCGGCTCCCAGATACGCCTTCTTCTTTAGGTGTGAAAAACATTTGACTGACGTTGCAAAATGAATTTTCTACTTCATATCCAATTAACTGGTCATGGAACGTGGTTTAAGTATTGAAATTTATCATATGAGCGCATCCAGCAGGCATTTCCATTCTCTAAATGTGAAAAAAAATTGACTGGCGTCATATATCAATTTTCTATTTCCTATCCAATTAGAATTCAGAATTTTGTTTTTCACACTGACTTGTGAAATTTGCCTTAGTTGGGTTTTTCCAAAATAATTTTAGTAGTTTGAATCCGATTTTGCGGGTGTGCAATTTTACTTTCGGTTTTTCCAAAATGCTTATCGTCGTTTGGATCCGATTTTGAGGTTGTGAAATTTTACTTTGTGTGTTTTAGTTAACTGTTAGATGATATAAGATTTGTGTCCTACAGATGCCCAATCATTAGGAATGAACTCTTCCTCCGTCAATATGATACTACCAGCATGACTTCCGGGTAGCATCTGTGAGACAGTCTAGAGGTAGTCGACATGAAGCACAACTATACCGATCGGACTTACACTTCTATTTTGCTGATTACTAACACCTATTATTGTATATATTGTTCTGTTATTCTAATACACTGTTTGAACCTACCTTCTGGTTTCTGTGCCTTTCTTCCTGACCCGACCAGGTCACAACAACTTTGCGACGAAGATTTCGCCACAACAACGCCACAAAAGAAATTTAGAAACATAGTCAGTCAGTTAAGTGCCATACGTGATACACGCGCGTTGGGCGATCATATCAAGGGTATTTGCGCGTAAGTGAATACAAGGAACTCAACTGGAATTCGAACTCGGCTCCCCTACTTCTCCTTCCAAGCCGATATCCACTGTCCCACAACGCACATCCTACAAACAAAGTAGTTTTATTGATTAGTTCCGTTTGTAAAATGACTGCACTTTTATCTTCCCAGTAACCTATAAATAGGGAAATATTAAAACTGACTGTTTGAAAATTCTGCCTGACGATTGCAAACTGCATGGAGCTGAGAGTTACATTAGGCAATAGGGAACCAATGTATATATATACATATATATATATATATATATATATATATATATATATATATATTATAAATTTTAGTCCTGTTTTGTTTTACCACCTGTTTTAATCCAATGTCTTTTTTAAAGTTACTATTAATGCGAGTTTTTTCCTGAAATATACTACTGTAGTCCTGTTTTGGGTTCACCCCAGATCAGGTCAAAAGAAAAGTTGCATTGTTGTTTAGTCAAACGTATACATAGCAGGTGATGGAGATTTGCGATTCATCCGACATGTGAACACATAAACGACCCGTCTAATGTGCATTTAAGGAAAAACTGTTGCCAAGCAGATATAAAAGCATCCATGGGTATAGGGTCAACTTTCTGAAAAGGATGCAAAGCCAAACACTCCTCTCCGACGGCAATAAATGAAATAAAATGTATGGTTTTGTTCGAAAGTTTAACTTCCGGTGAATATTTATATATAAGGAAATTGCTCTCTGTGTACTTTAGGCCTTCATTCAAGTAAAGACAACACAGATTGACGCATAAAGGAGCAATACGTATAAAAAAAAATTGTAATGGTGTGTGAAGATGAATATATTTTAAAAAATGACGTGATATATGACAAATGGTGAAACGGACATGGTACAGAAAAGATTACTTGATAATAATGCATAAAAGATGAGATTACACAGTTTCGTAGATGGTAATATATGGCATGGTCATTTTCTAAGCGTATCTTTGATGTGGCACAAGGCCGAAGGTAAGAGGCACCCAGTGAGAATCGAACTCAATAATCAGTTATAATGGTTCTAATTAGACAAGCTTACTAACTATTACACTATGTGGAGGGTGCTGTAGTTGTATGAAATTGGTACAAATCTTAGGAATTGTACATGTACTGAAATGTATTTGAGGTAAATAAATGAAACACAGTTATATCAGTCAGACATTTAAGTGTCATATGTGATACACACTTTGGGCAATCATGTCTCGGAAGTTGACATGACTGACTGGGCATAAGATTATCCCGCAGTAGATTGCATTGCTTTCTGCGGTAGACTGGCTGCCAGTCAATGCTATAGAACACAATCTGTCCTATTATTTAACCCATAACTGAAAGCAAGAGATGGATTAATACCTTTCCCAAGGGTATTTGTGTGTACGTGAATGCGAAGAATTTCACTGGAATTCGAACTCGGCTCCCCGATTTGTCGTTCCGTGTTGATATCCACTGGACCACAAATTGTGCTTAAATAAAGATAAAAGCTCATCACAAGCATTACAATGAAAATATTTATTGAAAAGACACTATAAGAAATACGGAAAAAAAAATAGACCAATAAATTATTAAGTGAGAATTAAGGTATTGAGCGTAATTATCTTGTTTTATGCGTATGTAATTATTGAAGATGTGCGTTGTGGTGCAGTGGATATCGGTTCGGAATGAGAGATCGGAGAGCCGAGTTCGAGTTCCTAGTTGCATTCACTTACGCGGAAATCTCTATAGTGAAATGCATTAATCTCTTTCTTCTCCCTCCAGTAATTAGTTAAATATCCGGACAGATTGGGTTTTTAGCTTACCTTAGATGATAACCAGTCTATAGCAAAAAGTAATGGCACCCTACTTCAAGACATGATCGCCAAACCGTGTATAGGACTTGACTGACTGACTGAATTATTTCTTACACTAAACATTTCCCCTACCGCTTTGTTTCCCTATCTTCCTAAGAATTCTTTTCGTTGTCGAACATTCATTTTTTTCCTTCCTTAATGGTGTTGTAGACAGAGATCTGCTTCGTATATTTTGAATATGGAAGCCATATATGGCTCGATGTTTCTGCGATATATCAGTCATTGAAAATATCGAAAGAAGAATTAGCAATATTATTGGCTTTCATCTGACATCTCGTCTTCTGTCGCTTTTCCACCACATAATCTTGCAACCTTTTACTTTTACTTATATCGTCGGTGATGGTGGATTTTATAATATTTCAGTTTGAACAACCTCTCTGAAGATGGCTCATGTGAGCCGAAAGCTTAGAAGAAAACCAATAAATAATTATCCAAATGTTGGAGAATTTTTGTCTTTGTTTTCAACTGAAATTAAAGCAAAAATACGACGTTTAGAACGGCTCATGATTAAACATAATAGACATTCATTGTCTCTTATATTTAATAGCGTATGTTTAGAAAATTACTTGCTGCCTCGATATACTAAATCTCTCTCTCTCTCTATATATATATATATATATATATATATATATGGCGTATGATGATATATATATATATATATATATATGCATGTGACGTAGGATAATATATATATATATATTTTTTTTTTATATGACGTAGGATGATATATATATATATATATGACGTAGGATAATATATATATATATATATATATATATACATGGTGGGTGACGCAAACCATGCATGAGAGAAACCGTTGTGAATCGTTATTTCTTCTTAATTCCGACTTGAATAAAAATCGGATCACTGCGTGAGATAAAACCCCAACACTCTTTTCTAAATGTACAAACCAGATTCCTAAACATGGTTTTCTGAAGCCAAAAATACGTATTTGCTAGAGTGCAATCTTTCGCCTGTCTTTACGGATAATTTACGTGCCTATTAGAACGAATCTTTCCAGATACGTGGAAGAAAAATCACTCCCGACTAGAAAACTTCACTTGCTCTTCTTTCTCTCCAGCCTAGCTATCTGGAATATGCCAGTGTTAATTAGCTTCTGTTATTTAAAGATGTCGGCACGACGACTTTTCTTGTAATGTTACTGTTACCACGTACAGGCTTCCCTTCAATGCTGTTCTGCTTTGATGCAAATATCATGATTATCTTCGACTAGATTTCATTTATACTCAGATATACTTACTTTGGCTTTATTCCACATGGTAGCTGGAGTAAAATTAACGTAAATGGCAGTGGCCCCAAACTAATTTCGCTAAGTGTTCGATCCAGTCTTTATGATCAAAGAGCTATGTATATTTTATTAGATTATATTCATTCGATTAGGTCCGTTGAAACCAAGAACTATTTTTAGTTTCGGCGCAGACTTCCTATTCATAACCTATTGAAAAAAAAAACTTGGAAATTTCCTTTAAAGAATAAGTCAATAAAAATCACCTATTGTATGATACATCAAATGACATGTTTAAATATTTGCATTAAATACGCATTTTCATTAAATACTCAGTGGAGATCAACACTTAAACAATAGTGTCGAGAATATATAATATAGATAGATACTTTATGCGTTTCTCTATATTTCTGAGATGAGGCAATATTTCCAGTATTTACATTATTTGGACTATTGTCCTCATATTTGTTGCCATTTGTACGACGTTTTGGCCACTCCGGCCTTTTCAGGTGCTAGGAATTCCGAACCGAACCTTTTTTTTTTACAATCACTGGAGTATACCATTCTCATTCCTTGCGTGGTAGTAATGCCACGATTAGAAATCAAGAGTTATCTCCCTCTAACCCTGTAAGTTGTTCACCACTGCCGTTGCTTGGTATTGAACTCACAACTCATTGGTCAAGTCACAGGAAATTGACCAACGTCTATATCCACTGGATTATGTGTCATACAAATGGCAACAAAGGTGAGGACAATAGTCCGAGTAATGTAAACACTGTAAATACTTTATGCATTGATAAAAGTTTTGTGAAGTGGCAGCTGTGCATTGTGTTGCAGTGGGTAACGTCTTGGAATGAGAAATCTCAGATTCGAGTTCGAATTACAGTTGAATTTGTTGTATTCACTTACGCGCAATTATTCATTGAAAATGTTTAAATCCATCGCTTCTCCTTCCAGCAGAACAGACTGGGTTTTATAGCATTGGTTAGTAACCAGTCTACAGCAGAAAGTAAAGGCAACATATAGTAAGAACATCTTTTGCCCAGTCACTCATATCTCTTTTGATACATAATCGCTCAACTGGCACTTAACTGAAGCAACAGAAAAAAACTTCTATTGTTGAAAAATCCATAGACCAAACATGTGAGCAACAACGTTTTTTTGGGGGGTAAGTTGAAACAAAAGGAAATTCATAATCAATATGAGAAAAAGACAGATGAAATATTTCGGGTACATACTGATGAAAAATTGGTTTGATTCTCCCAGATTGACTGCTGAGAAAAAACAATGCATGACCTACCTAGAGAGATTGAGTAAAATGAATGGAGAAACAAGATTTAGGAGAGACAAAAAAGAAAATAATATTAAGAGCTACAAAGATCAGGATATTGACGAGACCCATGTTCAACAACGTTCTGAATGATACGGCATATAAGAAAAAGAAGAAGAATTTCGTGCCAAAATTTAATAAGACATTTGAACTAGAATGTCAGTCACATAAGTTTTCTTCTCTCGCGTTATTGCCTGTGAAACTCTTTTTTTAATTCCTTTATTTCCTGCCAACTTGTATCGCCGAAGTGGCAGAACGATACCCAGAAGATATGTCCCGAGTATCTACAGCACAATATCGTTACTTATGGATATTAATACAAATAAGACAAACAACATTAAAAAGAACAACAAATAGTAGAAGAAAAGAGGGGTTAACGTGTTAGATTCGCTGAGAGTACAGTCCGATATTAATCGTCAATGACACTCCGAAGGTATAAACCACCTCCCCACGAAGGTAGATTCGGCTCAAGGTCATTTAACTCGTAACAACGAGCCCTTAAGCTCGGACAAAATTCTTGTCTAATATTTTCCCAGACGGAGACCGTTTTAAAAACGTCTATAAATCGTTCTATTAACCCGTTATATCTTGGTTGATAAGGCGTGTATGTCAAATTCTCAAAAAATTGCGAATTCCCTTGATGAGAATTGGGTCCCTTTGTCCGATACGATTGTATCCGTTGCACCAAATCATGCTAACAATTCGTTTAGAAATTCTATTGTGATTTTTGTTTCTGCAATTCGCATCTGAATACTTCCGACCATTTTATAAAGCTATCCACTACAACAAAGTAGTATATACCCCTTAATTGCCCTACATAATCTACGTGTAGCCTAGACCAAGGATTAGCCTAGAGCTATGCTTTACGGGTGGTAATTTTGCCGCTAACTGGCAATTCCTTCAATTTTTGACTAAAGTTTCAACGTCTTTATCCATTCCGTTTTAATACAAGAAACTTCTCATAAGCACTTTCATAGGTGAAATATCCGAGTTTCCCTTATGGAAAATTATTTTTGTTAATACTGCTGGAATGACTACCCGTTCATCGTATGTCTTGACAAATTGAAAAACTATTTCCCTTATTTTCCTTTTTTTCCAATAACCTCTTTCTTGTTGTGAGTTATGAACTTGTCAAACTTTGCTTTCGTTGTAATCTCGCCAATTGTGACAGGTAATTCTCTCACAGTATTATTCATAACATTTTTTTTATTTCTGACTCACAAACCAGTGAATCTCTTACAGTTTCTTCTAATGGTTCCTTCAATCTCAGAATCAATTTCGATACTTCAGGCGCCATCTTTTTAAAAGGAATATTTAAGTATGATAGTCGTCCATCTTTGCTTTATGCGTTGGAATACTTTCTTCGCGTCAAAAATTGTCACTAACGGGCGATAATCCGTTTGGAAAATAAATTACTCCAACGAACTTAACTCACTGGTGCCCCTGCAACAGGTGTTTACTCGTGCAACCAGACTGGCAACTGGGTCTCACTCGTTCACAGTTAGATCAACCAAATGCAGACGACAATTCTACTCCTTCAGCTTCTTTTCTCGCACTTCCCGCCTGTGGAACTCGTTTCCGTATTCTTGCTTTCCTGACGCCTACAACCTCCAGGAAATTAAATGCAATGTCAATACTCGTCTTTTAACCACTTGACTCCAGTTCTTTCTACACCACCCTGTATATCCTTTCCTTTCTCTCCACCTTTGGAACTGGCATCACACCTGTATTCCCACCCTTCTCTTGCTCCTAGCTAACTGGTTTGTCTTTCTCTTCACTCTCCACATATCTAATCTTTTTACTCTTATGTAACCCCCTAATCTTTTTTCTCTTATGTAGCCCTCTGCACATCAGTGGTGTTACCGCCTTGCTCAGGGTGATATCACTAAAAAATAAATAAATAATAAACTGTCTGTCTTGAATATGCTTGTAAATATTTTACAGCAAAAACTAGTGCTAAACCTTCTTTTTCAATTTGGTAGTATTTTTGTTCCGCTGGCAACAGCGTACTCGTGGCATGATAAACAGCTTTAAGTTTTCTATCGTTTTGCTTATAAAGCAATACGGCCCCTAACCCAAAGTTGCTGGCGTCACTTGTTATATATATTTTCTCGCTCCGGTAATAATGCGTTCATAATAGGCCAGAATTTGAGCCACAATCAACTTCTGAAACGCTTTCTCGCATTCTTCATACCATACCATTTTTTTTTTTCAACAATTTATTCAAAGGTGCTCTGATCTCACTCATGTAATAGATTTAATTACTATAATAGTTCGCTAATTCTAAGAATGCTTGCAAGAATGTAATATTTGTAGGTGCTGGCATATTTTTATAACTCTTGATCTGATAGGATTCGGCCTTCTACTTTTGTCATCAATAATTGGATTTATATACATAATTTTTGATAGAAAGAACTGACACTTGTCTATGTTGAACTTAAAACCGTAATCGCTTATCCTTTTAAAAAACCTTGTTCACGTGCTTCACATATTCATTACGGTTTATGCTTTTAGTTAACACATCGTCAAGGTATGCCATAGCGTAATCCAAACCAATTAGCATCGTTTTCATTGCTTGTTGAAAAATTGCGGATGGTACTTTCACTACGAACGGTAATCTGTTAAAATTAAACAGATACTTGTGCGTATTTATAATTAATATTTTGCACACTGTTCGTCTATCGGAATTTGTAAATATGCTTCTGACAAGGCTAACCTAGAAAATAGTTTCCTCCATTCACCTTTGCAAATATATCTTCTGTTGAAGGTAAAGAGTAATTATGCTGTTACAGCCATTCATTTTTCTATAACGCCAAATTTTTCAAATTTTATAACTCTTTGTCAATGTCTTCTAGTACGGCGAATGGTACGGGTTGCTTAAGTCAAAACACTGGAGTTATCTTTTCTTTTAACTCAAATTTTTTCTTTAACCTTAGAACAAAATACTAGGCCTTCTGAAAAATATCTGAAAATCTTGCTTTTAAATCCTGTTTGAAATTTTCTGTTTTTTTTTTTTAATTTTTTTTAATAATCATATCGCCCCAAGCAAGGCATTTTATTGCCACTGTTGTGCAGGGGGTTACATAGAAGGAAGGTTATGAGAAAGAGTGACAGGTTATAGAAGGTGTCAGGAAGTGGGTAACAGAAGGATGAGAATACTGATGAGAGTGGAAATGAGGGAGAAAAGAGCATGAGAGAGAGGATTCAGGTTAGTGAGATAAGAGATGACTATTCACTTTACATTTAAATTCTTGGAGACTGCAGCCGTCGAGGAAGCAAGTAAACGTAAGGGAATTCCGCAGGAGGGAAGTGCGAGAAAATAAGCTGCTGGAGTAGAATTTGCGTTCACATTTTATTGGTTTCACAGTAAAAGAGTGGGACCTAGTTGCCAATCTTGTGGTTCGAGTAAATTCATATATAGGGGCACCAGTGAGCTATGTTCATTTGAGCAGAAGCTGTGAAAGTAATTGTAGAAGAGACACAGTGAGTGTAATTAGATGATCCAACAACATTGTAACAAAATGTGTTGAAAAATATTGAATAAGTCAAACTCCGCCATTGAAACAGTACTGAAGAAATTAGGCGTTTGCTGCATGACACAGCCATAGGTTCCCAAACTTTTTGCTGCGATTGTCCCAAAATACAATTTCACTATTATCCATTACCCCAATGAACAAATACCCGTAATATAGGAAAAGAAGTAATATTTTCATGCATCAAAAGCAGACAAAGTTAATGGAAATTATTCAATACAATATTACCAATCTATAATAATCAGAGGTATAGTAGCTGTAACCTAGCCGTGATTCTTAATGTGAGCTTGTATTGCCTGTGCCAGTGACAGTTTATTTATTCTTGGCTTTGTGACTGAAAACGCTATCTGAGCTTCGTTTGCCACGTTGAGTCTACTACGTTTCTTGGACTTCATTCCTGGGACACAGTGTGAAATTATAAGCTGATTGCCTCTTCCCAAACCAAACATCCATTACCCTCAAAATATGGGCTCATTACCCCACTGGGTTAATTTACCCCGGGGTTGGGAGCCATGGAAGATTATTTTTTGTTGTTGTTGTTTCCTGCAAAATCAACGTCTCACTAAAATTTTATGTTTTTTGCTTGATATGCTTGGCAATTTTTTTAGATCAGAAACATGCCAGTATGTTTCTTTGTATCAGCATAATTAAATGTCTGACTCTATGTCAAAATGCATTTTTGCTTTTGTGTCATTCCATCGACTAGACTCGACCCTTCGGCGAAGTCAGACAATATGATGATGACGAAGAAGAAGAAGAATATCATGCTACAATTGAATGAAATAATTAGACTAGAATGTCAAACAACTAGCTTTACTTCTCAAGTGTTTCTCGCCTATGGAACTCTCTTTCATTTCCTTGCTTTACTGTCAAATAAAAGCTACAAAAATTAAAGGTAACGTCAATTGCCATTGTCTTGAATCTTTATAGTTTACTGTCTTTTTTTAATCACATCACCCCAAGCAAGGCGGTAAGGCCACTGGTGTGCAGGGCGCTACGTAAGAGTGAATAGATTGGAAAAGAAAAAACCGGAAACCACATCCTAAACAGGGAACAAGGGATGAGCCTCTACACCTGTTCAATACACGTGGGTGGAGTGTGAACCGGGCGATAGTTTAGTCTCTCTACACCAGTTGAAAAAAATAAGAAAAGAAAAGTGAAAAGATTGGAAAAGAGAAAGCCGGAAACCACATCCTAAACAAGGAACAAGGGATGAGCCTCTACACCTGTTCAATACACGTGGGTGGAGTGTGAACCGGGCGATAGTTCAGTCTATCTACTCCAATTGGAAAAATATCATGAAGAAAAGAAAAGTGAAAAGATTGAAAAAGAGAAAGCCGGAAAACACATCCTAAACAGGGAACAAGGGATGAGCCTCTACACCTGTTCAATAGACGTGGGTGGAGTTTGAACCGGGCGATAGTTCAGTCTATCCACTCCAATTGGAAAAAAAATTAACAAAAGAGTAAAGTGAAAAGATTGGAAAAGAGAAAGCCGGAAACCACATCCTAAACAGGGAACAAGGGACGAGCCCCCGCACCCGTTCAACAGACGTGGGTGGAATGTGAACCGGGCAATATTTCAGTTTATCTACTCCGATTGAAAAATGAATTTTTTTTCCTGGCGACTTTTTCACTCATGCTATAAAGTACAATTTTTTTTTTTGACATTAAAAAAAATAAAATACTTTTATGACCCTTATACCACAATTGAAGTATTTTTTTTATCTTTGAATAGACAACGGAACATTTCAAACTCTTATTTATTTACAATACTTGCGAACGTTTCATCAACGATTTTTAATAAGTTAAAGTAACGCTATCGCGTGTTAAATAAAGAACTACGTTCTCTAAAAATTTTAGACAATATCTGGATAGTTTCTTCAAATGGAACTTCTCCAAGGTGTTTTGGTAGAATATAGTTTCTGTATTTTTGGTCTTTCGAATCACTAAACTTACTTCATAGGAAACGAATTTTCTTATCATCTGTCCAGTTCTAGCAGTCTTTAACAAATATCTCCTCAAACCTGCAATAATATGCATGAAATATAACATCCTCTTCAGGTTAATATGTAAAATTTCCGAATTGATTTAAACACGGTATCCTACAAGTATTTATCTGGTTTATCTGGAATTTTTTCTCTTTTTGAGTAAATTTCCGTCAGTATAGCAAGTTGCATTTCTTGCCGATTTGTGCTAATTCTTCTTGCTGTTTTTGTTAATACTTGTTGTTTAAGAATTGTTTTTGTGCTAATTCTTCTTGCTGTTTTTGTTAATACTTGTTGCTTAAGAATTGTTTTTGTGCTAATTCTTCTTGCTGTTTTTGTTAATACTTGTTGTTTAAGAATTGTTTTTGTGCTAATTCTTCTTGCTGTTTTTGTTAATACTTGTTGTTTAAGAATTGTTTTTGTGCTAATTCTTCTTGCTGTTTTTGTTAATACTTGTTGTTTAAGAATTGTTTTTGTGCTAATTCTTCTTGCTGTTTTTGTTAATACTTGTTGTTTAAGAATTGTTTTTGTGCTAATTCTTCTTGCTGTTTTTGTTAATACTTGTTGTTTAAGAATTGTTTTTGTGCTAATTCTTCTTGCTGTTTTTGTTAATACTTGTTGTTTAAGAATTGTTTTTGTGCTAATTCTTCTTGCTGTTTTTGTTAATACTTGTTGTTTAAGAATTGTTTTTGTGCTAATTCTTCTTGCTGTTTTTGTTAATACTTGTTGTTTAAGAATTGTTTTTGTGCTAATTCTTCTTGCTGTTTTTGTTAATACTTGTTGTTTAAGAATTGTTTTTGTGCTAATTCTTCTTGCTGTTTTTGTTAATACTTGTTGTTTAAGAATTGTTTTTGTGCTAATTCTTCTTGCTGTTTTTGTTAATACTTGTTGTTTAAGAATTGTTTTTGTGCTAATTCTTCTTGCTGTTTTTGTTAATACTTGTTGTTTAAGAATTGTTTTTGTGCTAATTCTTCTTGCTGTTTTTGTTAATACTTGTTGTTTAAGAATTGTTTTTGTGCTAATTCTTCTTGCTGTTTTTGTTAATACTTGTTGTTTAAGAATTGTTTTTGTGCTTAATTCTTCTTGCTGTTTTTGTTAATACTTGTTGTTTAAGAATTGTTTTTGTGCTAATTCTTCTTGCTGTTTTTGTTAATGCTTGTTGTTTAAGAATAGTTTTTATGCTAATTAGTCTTGCTGTTTTTGTTAAAAAATTTTGTTTAAGAATAGTTTTGTGCTAATTCTTCTTGTTGTTTTTTTTAATACTTGTTGTTTAAGAATTTTTTGTGCTAATTCTTGTTGTCTAAAAAATTCAAGAAACCATTTCTAGAAGTCCTTTATTTTTAATTTTGCTGTTGTTTCTGATTTTTTAAAATTGTCGACAAACTGTTCATTTTCAACAGTAAATCGCTACGAATGTTTTTGAGCACAACTACGTTCCGAGGTTTCAACGCCAAATCTGTCATTATAGATTTGCTTGTTTAAAATCTACATAGCCAAATCTATATAAATTTTGTTTGTTGATATGTTGTCGCTAATCTATTGTTGTCGGCCTAAGTCTTTTTTTCGAGCTAAGATTTCGCGAGTAGAAAAAACATACCTTTTTTCACCATTATTATATTAAATAGTAATATTTTTTCGACGCAAATCTGTTGTATCGCCGAGGACAATACTCAAAAGATTTGAGTTTAGTATATAAAGTAAAATATCCCTACTAATGGATATTAATAAAAATAAGATAAACACCATTGAACAGTATAAATAGTAGTAGAGAGGAAAGTTTAAGTTGTTAGAGTCGCAGAGAACAGTCCGATATTATTCGTCAATGACACTCAGAAGGTATCAACCCCACCACATGCGCAGATGCCCGAGGTAGATGCGGCACAAGGCCATTTAAGTTGGAGAAACTATATCTAAAGCACGAACAAAAACTCATGTTTGCTTTTCCTCCAGATGAGACCCTACCTTTTGGTGGAGCCCCATTTGTGTTTCTTTCCACCCGAAGGTAGAGAGTCAGACAATGTGAACGACTGACGCACGCAGTCGATACCACAGAATGTCAATGACACTCCGAATTATTTACGGTCTTCTCACGTGAACAGAAGCAAATTCTTGTTTGCTTTTCTCCAGACTAGACTCGACCCTTCGGCGAAGTTCCGTCTGTGTTGCTCTTTGGCCGAAAGCAGAGCGCCCGACAAAATGAATGAATGACGAACACAGTCGATCAACTCAAAATGTCAATGACAGTCTGAAGGTATAAACCCCCTCCCCATATGAGCAGATGTTCGTGGTAAATGCGACACAAGGCCATTTAAGTAAGAATACCGAGCCATTAAGCTAGGACAAAAATTCTTGTCTAGTTTTTCCAGACGAGACTCTACGTTTAGACTGAGCCTCGTCTGGGTTCCTCTCCGCTTGAAGGTAGAAAATCCGACAATATGAAGAAGAAGAAGAAGAAGAAGAAGAAGAAGAAGAAGAAGAAGAAAAAGAAGAAGAAGAAGAAGAAGATTGTCATGCTACAATTTAATGAAATATTTAGACTAGACTGTCAGTTACCTAAGTTTTCTTCATCGGTGCTTCTCGCCTATGGAACTCTCTTTAAGTTCCTTGCCTTCCTGTCAAATAAAAAATCCAAAAATTAAATGTAAGGTCAATTGCCGTTGTCTTGAATCCTTATTATTTATTGTTTTTTCTTACCAATAATATCTTCAAAATCTCTTTCAGGTTATTAATCTTTAGTAATCCCATGTATCTTAATGACTTTATTTGCGTGCTTGTGTGGAATGATTAAAACATTTAATGAAAATGTCAATACCGATATCTGTTTTACTCTGATTTCTGACAACGACGAGGTTACAAGTTGGAAAGCCTTTTGACTTATTGTAAGTCGAGCAGGTTGAGAGTCAAGAGAATATGATATAAGATTTCAAAAACTGTCCGTCATATAATATCAGCCGTGATCTAAACTTACTGGGAGTACCCGATGAAAGCTATTATAATTCGCCATGGAGAGCGCAATGACCGACCAAGTGTCCATGACGATCGTGATCAAATGCGCCTAGATGTAATTACCTGTGGTAACACGCAAACAACACTTCTTCTTCTTCTATGTGTCCTGCCCCTTCAGAACGTAGTCGATCACGGTCTTCCACGTTTCCCTATCCCTGGTGGCTCTGAGCACGCCTTCTCCTGTTACACCATGCAATCCTCGTTCCGTCAACCAACTGATTCAAATATGTTATCCGTTGCTTTCCTCTGTCTCTTTTACCCTCTATCTGGACTGTTAGTATCAGATTCTCCAAGCTCTCCTTCCTCATTTCATGTCCCAGGAATTTCAGCTGTCTCTTCATGATGCTCAGTATCAATTTCATTTTTGTTTCCATCATTTTCAAGACCTCATCATTGCTTACATACTCGATCCGTGATATTCTCAGCATCATTCTGTAGAACCACATTTCAGTTGCTTCAAGTTTTTCCTTCATCTCTGATGATATTGTCCAGCATTCACTGCCATATATTGAAGGACTGACAGCACGTAACAATCCAGTACTCTCTTCCTTGTTTCTAGCAAAATTTTCCTGTGTCTTAATACTTTACTCAACTTCTGGAATGCCTCATTCGCGATGCCAATTCGCCTTTGGATCTCTGTGTCGCACTTTCTGTCTTCTTTTATAACACTTTCCAGGTATTTAAATTTTCTACCTGCATGATTCTATCATCTCCGACCTGTATTTGGCATTTTGGGCTGCCTATTTTACTGATGACCATGCATTCGTTTTTTGTGCAGTTTAATTCTTGTCCTTTCTTGTTATTTTCTTCTGCTACCTTCTGTAAGAGGTCTTGTAGTTTCCGTTCTGTGTCTGCTATCAGCACTGTATCATCTGCGTACCTTACGTTGTTTAAATTGTGGCCTCCGATTACGGATCCAGGTATAACTTCTAGGGAGTTCATATTAAATTCATATGGGCAAATATTCAAACGAGCTGCATTTCTCAGTTTTGACTCATTTGCAACCTTTTTGCATTCCATTGGAAATAACCCAGACATCTTCTTTCAATAACTTCTATTTTGAGTTTGAGTTTTGAGTTTGAGTTTTGTTTAACAGCATATCAACATCTGTGGGTTATTTAATACCAGAAAGATGGGGGTTTAATTTTTTTTTAAATATTAGGTTATAGGGTAAAGGTTGATTTAGTCAAATGTTAATGAAACTTTTTGTTTTTATTCTTTTTTATTTTAGAAAACTGAAAACGTCTTCTAGGTTTTGTATTCAAAAATGTTTCGCTGAAAATAATTTTTTTCTTCAAAAATATGTTATGGTAATAATTTTTTCTTAAAAAATGTATTTTTGGTTATATTTTTTCCTTCGAAAATGTATAGTTTTTATGTAAAAATCTATTTTTAAGTATATATTTCTATAAAACATTATTTTTATACTTTCATAATGTTTTGCCCATTGTCTGGGGGTTAACTATTTCCCCATAGCTAGGACCTTAACAGGTACTTCTACTCCGTGTATGGGCAGACCTGAGAACAATAGCAATTAAGAGGTGGTTTAAATCTCCTCACAACCTCCTAATCAGAGGCCTTGCTGCCGGATGCAGTATAAGGTCATTCCCAGGACCTTCGTATTTTGAGAACTAGTTCTCGAGGGCATGTTTTCCCATAATAACTTCTTCTGTTATATTCATATCCATAATATATGCACTTTTTATTTTCACCTTTTACGCCCTTAAGCAACCCCTGGCTTGTGTGTCCTACTTGCATTGTATTAGGTAAACAACAGTATTAATGCATTCAATGCAGAACGTAACTATCGTATATCTAGTAAGTCAATTTTAATGTTCTTGACTCGAGAACACTAACCACTGGTATATAGTACTCAGAGCAAATGACACCATTTTAATTACGAATTAATTACAATTTTCAGTACCTGATTTTCTTACCTAAATAATGTTTTCTTTTCCTATTAACTGATATGTCCTGGAAAGGGATATATATATATATATATATATATATATATATATATATATATATATATATATTATTCGAAGTATATAAGCAGTTTTGGCAAATGTAGCCGGATAGGACAATCTAGTAAGTAGCTGTAATGGACCGGTACTCGTTCTATTCGTATGCAGTATACTGAGACGTAGGCCTATAAAATAGGCGTAGTCAATAGACGTAGACCAATAGACGTAGACCTATAGTTGTCATCGCCTTAGCCTGTATTTATGGCTGACACTATCCAATCATATTACTGTGAGGAGAACCAAGGTGTATGCATATTCATTACATCATATATTCATTACATCATTAATGTTAACTCAAATGCAAATAAAAAAAATATGTAAAATATTTCAAATAAAGATTTATATTTAATATTTTTTTTATATTTTCAAAATCGGGTGTGATATACCCATGGTTAGTAGTGGTGTAAGTTTAATTGATGGTTAGTGTTCCAGGGTTAATATTATATGGGAAAGAAATCAGATAACCAAGTTCGAACTTCAGTTGAATTCGTTGCATTCACTTACGCGCAAATACCACTGGAAATGGCATATAACTGTCTCTTGAACCTTCAGCTACGGATTAAATAGCAAGACAGATTGGGTTCTATAGCCTTGGTTAACGACCAATAAAGTAATTTCAACCCACTGCGGGATAGTCTTCTGCCCAGTCAGTCATGTCTCTTTCAATACACGATCGCCCAAACGATGTTTGACACTCAACTGACAGAATATTTTATGGAACATGTAGAATGGAGGTACAAAACCACAAAGAACTATATAAAAAAACACATCAGTATTTACATTATTCGGACTATTGGCCTCATTTTTGTTGCCATTTGTACGACGTTTCGGCCATTGTACGCTCCGGACTTCTTCAGATTCTAGGGATTTTGAACCAACCCTTTATTACGATCACTGGGGTATATGAACTATATTCCTTGCTTTCTAAGTTTACTACCAGGCTATAGCAGTGTGTAAAAATAACTTGCAGTGTTAGACAGAGATAACTCATGACTTCCAATCAAAGCATCCTGCAATGAATGGAGTTCATATGCCCAATGATCGTAATAAAGATTCTATTCCAAATTTGTAGCACCTGAAGAAGGCCGGAGCGTCCAACGGCCGAAACGTCATACAAATGGCCACAAAAATTAGGACAATAGCCCGAAAATTGTAAATACTGTAAATACTACCTCATCTCAGAAATACAGACAAATACTAAAAACCACATCACTTGTAAACAATCATCAACAGTATCAAATAAAATGAATAGCATATGAACAATAAAAATAGGATTTTGACATCATCAAGATGTTGACATACCTCGTTACTTCAAATAAAATGTTAAAAAGAAACCTCCTCCCTATCTCAATAAATAAGGAAAAGAGCGATGACTTGAGAGACCTTTTTACCTAAAAAACAGTTTTAAGGAAAAAGACATTAATAATTTCAATGGAAAGTGGTACTGTTCGACTAACAGATGACAAATGTTTACTGACAAGGCAATAGCTAATATTACTATTATTGCCATTTATCCCAGCAATGACAGGCCATTTCAGCAAAATAAAGTGCTGTGTCATCTCGGCCAAAGTGAACCTAATTAAGTTTGAGGAGCGTTCGCGTGAATGCCGGAAAATGGTATGGCTCCAATGTTTTCCCAAAATTATACCTTATTTAAGTGATGTGATGAAGTGGTAGGTTCGCAAGTTAAGTTTGAGGAGCGTTCGCGTGAATGCCAGGAAATGGTATGGCTCCAATGTTTTCCCAAAATTAAACCTTATTTATGTGATGTGATGAAGTGGTAGGTTCGCAAGTTAAGTTTGAGGAGCGTTCGCGTGAATGCCAGAAAATGGTATGGCTCCAATGTTTTCCCAAAATTATATCTTATTTATGTGATGTGATGAAGTGGTAGGTTCGCAAGTTAATTTTGAGGAGCGTTAGCGTGAAAGCCAGAAAATGGTATGGCTCCAATGTTTTCCCAAAATTAAACCTTATTTATGTGATGTGATGAAGTGGTAGGTTCGCAAGTTAAGTTTGAGGAGCGTTAGCGTGAAAGCCAGAAAATGGTATGGCTCCAATGTTTTCCCAAAATTATACCTTATTTATGTGATGTGATGAAGTGGTAGGTTCGCAAGTACGATTTTTAAACAAATATCTGGGAAATCTAGTCAGCTATCCAGACCGCATGACTCTACATTGTTCCAGAGGTTTTTCTATCTCTTGTAAAATCGATACTTGGTTGACGGATCTGAAGTCCTACATCATAATAATAACCTATTATATGACAGTGTAAATTGTTATTGAAGATAACGTAACCCTTATTCTTCCTACATAAAGTCGCGAAATCCACATTTTGCCTTGCTTTTAACCTTATGAAACAGACTTAGCGTTAACTTAAGCGTCTCTTTTGACATTTATGAAGTGACAATATACATATATATATATATATATATATATATATATATATATATATATATATGTAAAAATTAAGACAGAAATGTTATTCCATGGTTAAATCTTCTGTACAATAAAGACGAAAACTGAAGATGGTTCGCCTGAAATAGGCCTACACATCCACTCAACCACGGAATAACGTGTCTGTCTTATTTTTACGTATATTTGCTCCATATGTATTTAGATATATATATATATATTTAGAGGTCTTCTAGAAGGTTTTCCTACCACCTTTATATACAGGATACTCCTTTAGATTCTTCTATATCTACACGCATATATATATATATATATATATATATATATATATATATATATCAGTTAGTTAATTGCCATATGTGATATACGCTTGGGCGATCATGTCTCTTTTGAAACATACATTATTCAAAAGATTTTCCGATTGTAGGTTACCAAACAAGGCCATATGACCCAATCTTTCCTGCTATTCAACCCATATTTGGAGGGAGAAGAGATGGATTAAATCCTTTCCCAATGGTATTTGCGCGTAAGTAAATGAAACAGATTTATACTAGAATTCAAACTCGGCTCTGATTTCTCATTTTGAACCGATATCGATTACGCCCCAATGTCCATTCACCCCTTCATATATATATATATAAAGATGGCATATATATATGCCATCTTTATTGAAGCATATATATATATATATATATATATATATATATATATGCTTCAATAAAGATGGCAGAAAAAGTTTTGTAAATAAGTTTTTTTTTGTTTTTGTGTTAATATTATTGTTTGTTTTTCTTTACACAAAAACTGTTCAAACGTGCTGTATATCCAAACGCAATCGGCTATTGAACTCTGAACACGGCCACAATGTGCTGACAATGTTTGGAAAAAAACATATTTCTTTTAAGTCCGATATTTACATAAAAATCTATACATTCACTTAATAATGAAAATGAAAATAAACGTTGACATTTAAAATTCCAGCCTTTTTAAGTTTAATACAGGCATACTTTCAATTAAGAAATTTAACACGTATTGACGAACTGGTAATTGTGCGTCGTGGGTATGAAGATAAACTACATCCAGCAGGAAGGCCTCTAATCTGTAGGATTTGAGGAGCGTCTAACTACCTCTTAGTTGCTGTTTTTCCAAGGTAAACTTTGACCCGGGTTGGTAGTAACTAAAATAGTCACAGCTATAGGCATGTAGTTAAAACCCAAACTAGGATTCTATACGCTATGAAAATATAAAAATAGATTTTAATAGTAAAAACACCGACAAAGCATTTTAAAAAAATATGATCTGCAATAAAAAAAACCGTCCTTATAAAATTCAACAAAAACCGTTCTTATAAAATTACGTTAATGAAACCCGATCTACAAAATTTCTTTCTTACAAAGAATAAATATTCTATTCATCTTTTTCTATGTGCCCTGTCCTTTCAGGACGTAGGCGATCATGGTTCGCTATCCCTGGTGGCTGTTAGTTTGTTTTCTCTTGTTACACCTCGCAACCCCCGTTCCGTCATCCACCTGATCAGACCCTTCAAATATATTATCCGCTGCCTTCCTCTGTCTCTTTTTCCTTCTATCTGGCTTGTCTGTATCATGTTCTTTAATCCCTTCTTCCTCATTGCATGTCCCAGGAACTTCAGTTGTCTCTTCCTGATGCTCATTATTAATTTTCTTTTCGTTGCCATTCTATCCAATTCCTCATCTTTGCTTGCATGCTCGGTCCACGATATCCGCAGCATCCAGGTTGATATACTTTAAAACAAAATAAACCAAACAAATCCAATCCAAATAAACTTCTAATTATTCTTATCAATTAAACAGGTAAACACCATAATTAGATATATGTTTTATTGTATAAACAATCTTTGTTTTATTACGTCATATATTCAATAAATATATTTTTTCAAGCAAGATAATTTAATACTACCAGACAAGCGATGTCCTTAACCTTTACTCAAGTCAACAACACTTTTTTTTTTTGCCATACGTGCAAATTTTCAAAGCGCTGACATAATGACCCGTAGTGAATAGAACACGGCTCTTATCAGTGTTTGCTTTGCATGACTCACGGCACATTTTTATCTTCTCCTGGTTGCTTGAGGTGAATAAAACACAGGTAGACATTACGAAAGTAAATAATCTATACAGGACTGAAGAAATGACAGACGAACTAAAAATTATTATCCAACGTAACCTGGCGTGCAGAGTGCATAGTATTATCAATATATTGTTGATTTGAGCATATCGTGATTAGGGGGACAAGTGGCCAGTATGTCTCCTGTTATATCCATTACATAATTATTTATAAAATTACAAGATATTCTACATTATGGCCACTGAAAACCAAATTACGTTGCACTTAATAGTCACCATATTATTAGATAGAAAAAATATAGGATTATACGTTGTTTTATAAAGACACTATATATTTTATAAAGACACTATATATTTTATAAAGACACTATATATTTTGTAAAATTATGTTACGTTCAACAGTATGTTAATGATATTATTATGGCCTGAAAATGTTGGATGTTCTATGCTATGTTTAGACGATATATTCACTACATACTCATGAAAAATTATATCCCGTTTTAACTAATAATTACCAATTAAACTTGAAAGTTATAGGGCGATATACATTATATTCGAGCGTATATTCATTCATTCATTCTTCTTCTTCTTCTTCTTCTTCTTCTTCTTCTTCTTCTTCATGTGCCGTGTCCCTTTAGGATGTAGGCGATCATGGACATCTACTTGGCTCTGTCTCTTGTCGCTCTCAAAATTCTTCCTCTTAGTATCTCTCTAAACCTCGCTCTGCCATCGAAACTATCGCCCGGTTCACTCTCCACCCTCGTCTATTGAACAGGTGAAGAGGCTCTTCCCTTGTTCCCTGTTTAGGATGTGGTTTCCGGTTTTCTCTTTTCCAATCTCTTCACTCTTACGTAGCCCCCTGCACATCAGTGACTTTACTGCCTTGCTCGGGGTGATATGATAAAAAAAAAATTGCTCAAGCCTATCAAGTAGGCCCCGTTTTGCTCTCCTCGGTCTCTCTTTCTTTCTATCCGTCCCGTGAGTATTAAATTCTCTAGTCCATCCTTCCCCATTACATACCGCAGAAACCTCATCTGTCTCTTTCTAATTATATGTATGAGTTTTCTCCTCGTTTTTTTCGTCTCCAACACCTCGTCGTTTAGCCATGTGCTCAGTCCATGGTATCCTCAGCATCCTTCAGTAAAACCATATTTCTGCTGCCTTATGCCTCTTCTTCATCTTTGAGGAGATCGTCCAACATTCATTGCCATACAGAAGGACAGAAATCACATAGCAATCAAGCACTGTCTTTGTTTTCCAATGAGATTTCCCTGATTTTCAGTACTATGATTAGCTTTTGAAATGCGTCTTTGGCCAATGCCATGTTGCACTTTCCATCATCTGCCAAAAGACTTCCCAGGTATTTGTTTTTTTACTTGTTTAATTTTAATTTTTGTCTGTATTTCTGAAATCAGGTAGTATTTACAGTATTTACATTATTCAAACTATTGTCCTCATCTTAGTTGCCATTTGTACGACGTTTTGACATTTGTACGCTCCGGCCTGCTTCAGGTGCTAGAAATTTCGAACCAAACCCTTTGTTACAACCAGTAGGGTATATCATCCTCATTCCTTGCGTAAAGCCTTGATATATACGTATATGTATATATACTAACTTTCTCAGAAATGTTTTGAAGGGTACTAAATAAAAAGTACTAATTAAAAGGGTACTAAATAAAATGTCTGACCCGAATCCCCAGAAAGTTTGCTGTCATTGACACACACACTAGCTTTTAGTCCCACCATTTTAACGTTGAAATAGTTAAATTAAGAACCACTTCTTCTCCAACAGTTTCTTTTCTCCCACTTTTCACCTGTGGAGCTCTGTTCTATTTATGTGTTTCCCTAATAGCTACAATCTTCAAAATTTTAAATTCAGCGTCAATTGTCATCTTAGATTTTCTTGAATTCCGTTCATTTTTTATCCTTTCATCAAAACCCCCTGTACCCAGTCTTTTCTTTTACTGTAATCCCCTATATATTAGTAGCGGTCCCGCCTTGCTTGGGGTGAAATGATAAAAAAGAACGTTACATGACAAAGCGTTGTGTTCATAACAAAAAATGATGATACTCTCTTTATCCTCACCAAAAGAACCCCTCTGACCGAATTTTGTTAACTATTTTTGTCATCCATAACCCATGCTGCGTTTTCTACGAGTTGCTTAATGAAGTTTACTGCTGATCTGTGAATGTTAAAGTAATATTCACTTTCAAGTACATATTTCTTCAATTCCGAATATATTTCGTCTATAAATAACAACAATGGGTTGGTAAGTCGTAAAAAAGCAACAAATCATTAAATCTTGCTGGTCTACCGTTTAATATATTCAATTATTTGGATACCATAGAATAAACTGATGCACAAATCTTGTTTATTCATTCACTATGCCGTCCGTTGCAGTTTCATAACTAAATTTTGCATGTCTCAGTCTATATGTGCAGCAGCGGAAGATAATGAAATCAAGTTTTCGGGTCAATTCTTGGCAAGTTGAGGTCCGCCTTAAACAAATTTAACCTTTTCTCCACTCATTTTCTTTCACCCCAAACCAATTCTTACAAAGCCAAATGGTATTAGGAAATGAAAGAGGAGAGTAGGTTTTGGTCAAAATCAGAAGCTTCTCTGCCTGAACCTGCATGTTGGCTACGAATTTAGTCATCAACACGATCGTCATAGAGGAAGCGATCAGATATGTAGAAATTAAATTCTTGGATACGACAACAATTTTAAGTTATTCTGCGAGTGTTGCAGGTACCATGTACAGCAGTAATATCTGTTGCTTGCTATAGTCATCGGCGCTCAATTCTCTCACTAAGCTTTTCTGCTAAAGATGTTGACTACCGGATTAAAATGAGACATATTAATAAGGAATCTTCTTGTTGGGCTAAAGGCCACCTAGACAAGTCTCCATAGACGGACCGAAAGCGTTGATAACACTATGACACTGAACGGACCAGGGTGGAGGATTTCCTCGATGGAATCAATGGCTACGGATCATTGACCAAGATTAACCGAGAACTTCAGCAACAGTTTGAGTTTCAGAGGGATGTGCCCTGCTAGGTCTGATCGACGAAGACGAGCGACGCATAAATTAATACATTTCGGCCTATCTTTCTGAATATGCGGAGGGAACTCGTCATGTGCTCAGCCGCTGATAGGACAAACGAGCAGATTCAACGACGGGCCTGCCGCTAATGATGATGATGAAAATTATGATGGTTGTGACGACGATGCGACAAATGATGATCATGATGCTTGAAATTATGACGATGATGATGATTTAATATGATGAAGATGATGAAAATAAAATAACAATGCTACTGCTGCTGCTGATGAGAATGCTTCTGCTGATGATGCAGATGATGATGATAACGATAAGGCTGTTGTTGCCGTTGGCATTGCTGATGATGATGTGTTTATTTTCTGAATATATGAATGGTAGAACAACAGAAACAACTATGCATTTGTTAATTACTTTTAAAAAATCTATAATGATAACTTGGATGTTTCGTGAGCTACAAAATAAATTAAATAGAAATAGCTCTCTTTAAATAACTTATATTCTCTAACTGTATTTTGGCTCATCAGACATTATTACTATCTTTCAGAGATGGTAAAATTTATTCCGACAATCATTTGTAACGGAGACAACTACTAAAACTAAAATCAATAAACAATATAATCTTAGAATATTTGCATTTTTAAAGCGAGTATCATGAAGCGGGATACTGATACCATCGAAAAAAAGTACACACACACACACACACGCACACACACACACACACACACACACATATATATATATATAGATAGATATATATATATAGATATGTGTGTGTGTGTGTGTGAAATGTCTTTGTATATAATTATAAATATATATATATATATATATATATATATATATATATAGATATAGATATGCAATTTGTTATATATATTATATTATTTATATAATTTATACATGTGCGGTACTTATTTGAAAGCGCTCAATATCAGTGATAGAGCTAATATATAGATAAGTGTGAGTTTGTGACAAACTCACACCTATCTATATGAATATCTATATATATATATGTATATATATATATATATGTGTGTGTGTGTGTTTGTGTGAGTGTGAGTGTGTGTGTTTGTGTATGTGTGTGTGTGTGTGCATTTAGGCAACAAATATTCTTTTAGACATGTCAGATTAAATAAATTGCAAACATTGTGTCTGCTTATTTTTAATAAGATCCGATCATACTCCCGGATAACTTTTCTCGTATTATAATTAAAAGATGTAAGAAATGAGCTGAAACTTTGACAGATTATTTTATTATTCATTTCTAGATGTTTTCCAAATACTTTCAATGTCCTTCCGAGATATCATCTTCAGAACTGGGAGTTAAAATAACAAAAACCTCAAAACGGTGTTGGCAAAAATTACTGTAAATAATTTTTTTAAACTGACACAATGTTTGCAATTTAAAGTTAAAAAATTCCGAAATTAAATTTAGGCACCCTTTATTAGTGGAAAGGAAATAACAAATTGCTATAGCTGTTTTACTTCGTATATCCCACAATATATGAATGCACTTGCTTTTCCGTGGATGTTTGGATACATTTTGCTAAATGTAATGAAAGTCAACACTGCCTCTTAAACAGTAAGTTATATTTAGCACCAAACGAAATAACACTAACAACTGAGCAGAATCAGGTATATTCCTAGTTTGTTTTACAAAATATTCTAAATTGTACAAATTATTGACATCGGCGAAATATCTAGAAATCCAAAAAATCTGGGAGCATCGCATTAATATGCTGCATAACAACACTTTGAACGCACTGGTAGTTTACAGCGAGCACTCAAAACTTAACACCGCTATCTCCGCACTGTCGCCTTAATACCGCCGATGGAGCACCGGGACAATACAGAATTGGAACTTCTTTGAATCAAGGTAATTCAGCACAAGAAAAAAACATAATATTTTAAGAACCCAGTAAAATAATTTGTAAGGTATTATGTAAAATATAACCTAGGTTTTCATTTTCATATAATATTCATACAAACTACACTCCTTATTTTCACTAGTCCTAACATTTACAACTAAGACTCACACATTATATGAAACAACCCTCATTTCCTTCATATTTCCCTGTTAAGATGCAAGTTCCCGTCAAGCAGCTTCTTTTCATGAAACATTACTTTGTGGAACCGCAGTTAATAAATACGTTGAAATACCTTGGTGTGTTACTCAGTTACAAGATGTCTGATAACACAGACCATGTGTTCCTTAACTTATCAGGGTTGTAGAAACACCGTGTAAACTGCGGCTCTATAAAAATGGTGTCTCTTAGGCAAGGTAGCCTGACGCAACCCAATCCCCCGAGATCCGGTTTCATTCCTTTTCTAATAGTACTTGTACGTTCGTGAATATATCAAACACGATTTGAATTCGAACTCGGCTCATTAATTTCTCATTCCGAGCAGTTATCTATTGCAACACCCGCATATCTAAATTTAGTGTAAGAGATTAAAACAAATTCAACACAGAATAGGGTAGACTTCGGCAATACTATAAGGTTATGGGACCTACCCATTGTACCATAATGAACTCGTGACTATAAATACCGGGAAATAGACCTCGCTACGTCGAACTATTTACTGAGGAGTTGAGTTGGTTGAGTCTCCCCTTGACGTGTAAAACTCTTACTTGTTTTTCGTAAATATAAATACCTGAGTTATGTTTTCTTCCGGAATTATAATGGGTCCACCAAACTATCCTAATATTATGTTATAATTATATAATTTCACATAACAAAAATATTGACCTCAGAAATCGAGTCACGTTGTTAAAGTAGACTTGTCAGATTGAGCTTTTTCCATAGAGACTAGAATACATGAACGTGATGCTAGGTTGGCATCTAGGTCCCGCTGTTTTGCTGTTAAAGTAGCTAAATACAACAGATACTGTTCTTGCTCTTGACATAATAGAAGAGGCACTACTACGTCTGAAATAATGTTCTTATACCCCAGTGATTATAATAAAGGGTTCGGTTTGAAATTCCTTGCACTTGAAGAAGGCCGGGGCGTACAACTGCCGAAATGTCATACAAATGGCAACAAAGATGAGGACAATAGTCCGAATGATTAAAATACTCTAAAATATTTGTAGTTAATGTAAAATGGCTGTCACCTATGATGCACTCTCAACTTTGGAATGACCTATAGTCTGAAATTGTCTATTTAATTGAAGAATTTTAGCATTCGAGGCGTAATGTCATTCAGACTGAACTCTTCGCCACTACTGTGAGCTTAAACCCTCTTTTCAGTGTTGCAAATGCTGTCTGGTCTGTCATTGTAACTATTGTACTGTTCTGTGTATATCAGTTTAGCGCCGGATATTGTGCTGAATAATACCGCAGCACACATTCTATCGTATCCACCTCGGCGATAAAACAGTAGCTAAAGCATAAAATTACGTTAAAAAATTTATAGCTGCAGCCATAAAATTGCAAAGAAAATATTTAAATTTCATCGTCAAATAACGCATAGCGGTCGATATACCGCTAAACAAATCAAACGAACGAAACCTAAAGTTATTTATATGACAGCAACGATTTAGGATCGATCATCTTCCGATAGTGGATAAAGAATAGACAAAATGAAGCATACACAGTGTACTGGTTTATTTGAATTAATGCAAGGGAATGCAATGTTCTTCGGAGAAAGCTATCCAAAAGAATATCGCAGCTGACCAATAGGAATGTCGGTATCCCGACAGCAATACCGAACAGAGTTAGCAAAAACGGCGCAGTATTCAACAGGAGATGCGTTTTTCGCAGCGTAAAGATATCGTAGAGACAAATGAATCAAAGGCGGCTTATAGTTTTGTAATTATTCCTTGTACGAATCGCTTTTGGCTACGCCAGTTCTGTCGCAAGTGCAGAAAATCAGATTCTACAGAGTCTAAGCATCTTAGAATATTGACAAACGCATAAAAACGACTAACAAAAATGCAAGCAGACAGATAAATACACAATCTTTTAAATGTACACATATCTCTGCATATATATATATATATATATATATATATATAATTGTGTGAATTACAAAATATACATATGGGGATACACACATGTACAATATTATTATTCAGGTGTTAATAAAACGCTGCTCAATGTAGTATGAACAGAGATATTTTATATATGTTAATAAAGATACATATTGTCCTACACAGATGGCTCAACTCTGACTTTGAAACTCGGGCAATCGAAGTAGGACAATATGAATATTTATTAATATATATATATATATATATATATATATATATATATATATATATATATGTATGTATGTATATATATAGTAATCAACAGATATATACATATAGTAATCATATATATATATATATAATCATCCGTATATATATATATATATATATATGTATGTATGTATGTATATATATATAGTAATCAACAGATATATACATATAGTAATCATATATATATATATAATCATCCGTATATATATATACATATATATATATGTATGTATGTATGTATGTATGTATATATATAGTAATCAACAGATAAATACATATAGTAATCATCATATATATATATAGCAGCGAGCATAAGGATTAGATCGATGTTAAGAAAAAGTTTAAATGCGAAATAAGTTCATTTTAAAGCTTCAGAGAACATTTTATCTAGGAAATGGAAGGATATAAACGTAAATTATATAATTCCAAAATATAAAGCTCGATAAACTTATTTTGATAAAGTTATAAGAATGATTACATCACATTTGAAAAAAAAATAGATGATCAAAAACATCAGAACGATTAACAAAATCATACTATTATAAGGGATAATTCATATCCAAATGAAAATAGTTTTCATAATTCATTAGTACTTGATTTGTAAACCTTTACTTTCAATAACTGCTTGACATCTTTTGATCAGTCAGTTAAGTGCCATACGTGATACACGCTTGGGCGATCATGTCTCGAAAGAGACATGACTGACTGGGCAGAAGATTATCCCGCAGTAGGTTGCCATTGCTTTCTGCGGTAGACTGGTTGCCAGCCAAGGCTATAGCACCCAATCTGTCCTGCTATTTAACCCATAACTGGAAGGGATAGACGGATCAATACCTTTCCCAAGGGTGTTTGCGCGTAAGTGAATACAATGAATTCAATGGATTCAATGGATTCCTCTTTTTATACATGAGCGAATGTCTTGCATACATTAACGGATATTTTCTCTCATTCTCCTTTCAAATTAATCCATAGTTCTTCGACGTTTGTTGGATTCTTCTCCTTAGATCTTTCATTTAGTAACTTCCAAACATCCTCCTCAGAAAGAAATGTTTTAATAGGCTGTGTGACATGGCGCGTTAACTTGCATAAATGCTGCTAGTTGATTAATTGAAGTTCTCAAATTAAGTACAACACGTTTTATCAATATTTTGTATACCGTTGCGTTAATTTTACCGTATAGCCTAACAAGAGATCCATTTTCAGCAGCTGAAATCATACCGAACACCATCACACTTCCTCCTCTAAATTTAACGCTGCTTAAATTTAACTATTGAGGCAAATATTGTTCCTTGGGACTGCGTCGAACGAACCTTCTCCCGTCACAACGGAACAGATTAAACTTAGACTCATCACTGAAATGAACATAATTCTACTGTTCTTCTGTCCATATGACGTGTTCAGTGGTAAATTTCACTCGGTTCATTTGATTCTTTTGAGAAACGTAATATATAATAGGTGGTGTCGTAGAAATTGTCTGACAGCCATAACTGGATTCTTCTGCTTGTGAGACATGTTATAGGGTCTTTGAGCAGCTAATAAATCTCCGTATTCATTCTTAGGCCTTGTGGAGGCATAACTTGCACATCACTAGTGATCACTCCAAACACCCTCGGTGTGAGGAAAAGCATGACATACCTCGGAATTCGAAACGAGGATGAACATGTCTTGCTTGCAAGATAATAACAAAAAAGAAATAGGGCCGCTATTCAAGACAATTTATGCTCGACTATCTCGTCTAAAACGAGACGATATTCGGAAACATGCAAATCTTAGAATGGCATAAAAAGCGGAGTGCCCACAGCGCTGGGAGTTGTTTTTCTGCAGACTGCGTGTGTTAAACTTGGACGTGCGAACTGATAATCAGACTGACAAAAAGAAAGTAGGAGCAGCTTAGTTGGTGTCTGTTTCAAAACTGCGGAGAAAGGGAGACATGAAATCAATTTCCTTGAGGCGATCGAAGAAGGAAGAAAAACAGTTGTCCTGCCGGCGAGCGTCACACTGCACTTTTTGACGCCAGTCATCATCATTTTTTTCTACACTCGGGATCACGATTAAACTCATCCAGCTCTTTCCAAATCTTCTATCTTCAAATTGACACTCAAACTCTGAAATGAAATTCCCGGCGCAAATGTCAGTGAAGAAACAAAGAATGCACCTGGCATGTTTCTAGACTGCACAATACAGTTGCGTCAGTTGGGTAACGTCTGTAAGAAAAAGCTCACCAAGTCGCAATTCATTCTACCATGAAGTTGGAAACAGCATACTGTACTGCTTGTCATTCATAAATGAAGATGGAAGAAAACTTCTCGATGGTGGAACTCTCTAACAGCTTCCTGATTTTCGTTTAGCTACGATGTCAGTTATCATCTTTTCAAAACTTGAATTCTGTTACCTTCACTCTCAGTTATCGCTCACATTTTAGAGTTTTTATTTTATCGTCTAGCTTGGGTTGAATCGAACTAGTTTGTACTCCTCACTCTTTTCTAATTAATCTTTTTACATTTATGTAACCCCTTGCACATCAGTGGAGTTTCCGCCTTGCTCGGGGTGAACTGATTAATATATATATATTAAAAACCGCATCGCAAACTTAAGAACTGCGTTTATTATTTTTGGTAACTATTGCCGTTGCCAAGCGGAGTTTTATGTCAACACAAAATAAAATCGTCGGTGATGGTGGATTTTATAATATTTCAGTTTAAACTACCTCTCTGAAGATGGCTCATGTGAGCCGAAAGCTTAGAAGAAAACCAATAAATAATTATCCAAATGTTGGAGAATTTTTGTCTTTATTTTCAACAGAAATTAAAGCAAAAATACGACGTTTAGAACGGCTCATGATTAAATATAATAGACATTCATTGTCTCTTATATTTAATAGCATATGTCTAGAAAAAAAAATATATATATATATCAGAAGCAAGTGGATATGCCTAGCCACACTGATGATCTGTGATACAGCGAAACGGGCTTGTATGTGGATGACTAATATATATATATATATATATATATATATATATATATATATATATATATATATACATATCATTATGCTGTTAAGTTGCGCACTGGTTCAGACTAGATCTGTGTTTCCATCGGTTGTCCTTATTTTCGTAAAATTTCAGTTGTTTATAAGTTCAAATGCCGATGCAATGCAGTATACATAGGATGTACCAATCTGAGATTCGAAACGCGGGTTGCGCAGCACGTCCCTGCCAATGTGCGTTCGAGTAATCAGTGATGTTCTATAGAAACCACAAGTCCGTCCATGACTCGGCTATTGAAAAACATTTGCTCGACAGACATGACTGTGCGTCCTGTTACAAAACACATGGTTCACGATTCTGTACAGCGCTCGTTTGTCTTATCATCTTCGTGTTCTTGAGGCGGTATAGTTAAAGATCCAGGAGGGTTTGTGACTTTCTTTTTTTTCTTTTTTAATACTCTTGTGAAATTTTATGTTCACACCCACTTTACATTTAATTATTCTTGATTAAAATTTGTTTTTAATTGAGTTTCAAGTTTCCTTCTCAAACGTTTTATAATTGTGTCTTATCATTTGAATTTTGCCAACGTACGCATCTGATAATGTGTTAGCCGAAAGGTTCCTAAGTATTATGACGTTTATTTTGTTCCAATCTATATGTCTCTTCTGTGGGTACAAATCTTCATATATATATATATATATATATATATATATATATATATATTCAGAAATTATAACATGGATATGTTATAATATTACTACAAAAGTAGCTATTTTATAGTGATATTATGACATATCCATTTTATATTATCTGAATAAATATTATTAGCTCTACATTGTATTGTGCACTTTTTTAAGAATAGGGTTTCTTTGGATAAAGAATATTATTCCATCCATACGTACCCTATACTCGAATATATATATATATATTAGTCCTCCACATACAAGCCGGTTTCGCTGTATCACAGCTTATCAGTGTGCTAGACATCCACTTGCTTCTGGCCGGAATCGACCGATTTGATGTCAGTCAGAGTCACTACCTAAGCCATAGGCTCATGGAATCAGAGAAGGGAAATTTATACTTGTGGCATATAAGCAGTGTATACACACGCCAGTCACCGAAAGAACTCAGTTCATTCTTAAAGAGTAATGCATATATGGAAACTGTTTTTAAAATTTTCTTTAGATAACTCAATGGTAATGAGAGCATAATATACTAGTCATACATATACGAGCCTGTTTTGCTGTATCACAGCTCATCAGTGTGACTAGACACATGCACATGCTTCTTGCCAGGATCGAAATTCCACCGATTTGGTATCTGTCGGAGTCGCTACCCACTAAGCAATAGATGCATGGAAACAGAGAAGGGGAATTTTAACTGTTGTGTATAAGCTAAGGACAACATATATACGTGTTGTATATAGCTTTATTGTCTTATGGAATGAAGATAAAATAATAGAGAACACCATTGGAAATTACAAAATTTTAAGAAATTAACGCATATGGGAAAAAATCTCCTGAGACGGCCAAGCATAGAAATGAGTACAATATGAGAACCAGTAATACGGAGTATTAGACACAATTATTAGTTTCAGAGATTTTCATATGAACAATAGTAACAAAAAAAAACTGTATATTGAGACATTTGGTTTATAAGTTCCAAAAATGCATACTATGATGTCCTCAAGGACACATAGTTGGTGAAATACATTAACTTGACCACACAGAATTGTGAGTTCACAGTACTGAACAAATAGTGAGAGAACTACAAGACATCCGGAAGTGGCTTATCATATGGAACAAGAATACCCGAAAGATCGAAATAAACAGTTCGGTTTGAAATTCCAAGCACCTGAAAAAAGGTCGGAAGATACAATTGCCGAAACGTCGTGAATACAGCAATAACAAATGAAAGAAGAGACTCTTCGAACAATGTAAATAATATGTATGTATGTATGTATGTATGTATGTATATATGCATGTATGTATGTCTACACCTCCAAAGAAAAGTGATTCTTAAGGTGTAAAGGTTATTTTTTCTTCATAACAATAGCACCTAAAAATTAAAAAATGTACAAATTAACACATATTTTAATTGAAACGCCGATTATATAACATCAGTGACAACACTTCACCATCCCGTTGAAAAACCGTATTTTACGAAGTAACTTATTTTTTCCATCCCTGGTCACGCAGCAGGCTTGTTGGAGGCTTGGAATAAGTTGAACATGAAAATTTAGAGAGACGTAATTGAAAGAACGGATCCTCTACCATATAAAACATAACTGACGGCAACTTTTCAGTGTATCGGAATTTGTATATTTTTTGATACAGCAATTGTTGAAGGCCTAGAATTGATTGAGGTATGAAATTCTTTTTTAGGTTTGAATGTTAGTTTGGTCCCAAAATTTATTCATTAATAGAGATTACAAAAAGGAAAATTATATCGACAAAATAGGTATAACGCACAAACAGAAGAGAGCCAATGTGATCATTCCTTAGAACAAGTTTCTTGTGCCAGACATAAACTTATGAAATAAAACGGAAAAATAGAATATAACATTATTAAGTAAAAAACGATGAAACTATCTAACAAAAAATGTATCAGAAATAAACGTATCAACAAAGTCGACCCATAACAAAAATTGGCGGGACAAAATTCCCTTGAAGCTTACCAGACGATGTAAGTTATACAAAAAGCTACAGTAAACGTGAGAGTTGTCTCCCCTAAACAGTGTCTATTAAAGACGTCGCAAGCATAATTGGAAAGAAGAGCGATTTAAAAAGAAAAATATAGGCACTATTATGTCTTTGAAACGTTGTTTAATAAAAATCATTAAGCACACTGTATCATCATCATTTGTCACCTATTTCAACCTTCTTGTTTTCGTTTCACCGTCATGCTCTGCGATGAAATGAGATTTATTACTAGAGAACGACCGTTTCGACAACCAAGCAAAGCATTAACGGCGGTTTTATGTTTCCCGTCACTACGCGGAGTCAACAAAACATGGCGTCGCTAGAGACAGAATCATTTTAATGGCCGCTTCTCTGACATCTATGCCGTACTTTTAGTATCCAGTTTTTCGTCTGCATTCATGTTTCTTTAGTGTTTTTCTAACTTTTGGGGAGATTTGTTTCTCAATACTATCTTTCATTTCTTAAAATTTTGACAGTTTTTTTACAGTTCTCAGTTTTATTTTCTGGTGTTTTTTATGATTGGTTTTCTCTCTTTTATTTTTTTATTTTTGAGTGTTTATTTTAATAACCGCTTTTTATTTAATCGCCTTCGATTTTCTTCTTCTGTAGTTTCATTTAATATGTTACCTTTTACATTCTCTTAAATTAAATTTTCTTATTAATTTTTATTTCCAAGTTATTTATTTGTTTATCTCGCTTTCGCTGAAAATCTATAATTTTATATGCTATTTATTATTTATTTAAACTTTTATTTTATTGATTTCCTTTATAAGAATAGATAACTTCGCCATTCGTCCTGGTCTTTTAAACAGTAATCGAGGTTTGTCCTTTGTTTTTTGTTAAGGACTGGATTCCGATACATTCCAAAGTCTTCTTCCCTTTCTCTCCCAGTAGCCTATTGCCTGTTAGTGTTATTATTATCTCCCTGCTTTTAAATAAACTGCAAAAGGTTGATAAGCCGTCAAAAATAAATTAATGACTCTGCTTTACTGTCTTTACAATTTTTCCTATTATATACTGTATATCGTTTCTTTTTTTGCATCACATTGTATTGTTTTTCTTTCTTTAATTTCTTATAATTATTTTAATGTTTTTAATACTAACACTTAATCGGTTTTTATGTAAATTTAGTTCATTGCAATCTGATCTTCTGTAGTAGAATTATTTTCTTACCTCTTCTCGTTTTCAATTGGCCATTTGATGATCTTTATACTGTGTTTCTTTTAAAATCATTCGACTGTCTTCTTTCTACATTTCATTCGTTCATTTGTTCACTTTATGTCTGCCATTTTATTATTTCTTTCTTTCTTTTCTTTCTTTTTTACGTTTTAACATAGCATCTTGACTCGGCTACATTGATATCTATTTTGTTGGTTCCGCTCTGGTTTTCTGTCATCTCTTCTTTCTCCTTTGATAGTGATATACCATTTGTGTCACTGGGATTCCTTTCTGTTTTATCCTTTGTTTTTCAATCTATTCTACAACTTTTCTTTAAATGTCACCTTTTTTATCATTCGTATTTCTTTCACTCTTTCTTTCATCTTTTTTTTTGTGGTTATTTAACTTTTCCTTGGAAATACTTTTATTATATTCCTTTTTTTTAACTGCTTGAAGTTTTTTTTCATTTCTTTGTTCTTATCGTTCTGAATCGTTCTTACAGTATCCCTGTAAGTTTACCGTTTTTCTTTTAGTTCTTATGCAGTTTTTATTCATGATGGTTTTAGTGGCTGTTATCCAAATAATTCTCTGCTTCTTAATGCATCTTCTTTTTTATATTATCCAATTTATTTGTGCAGGAGGTTCCAGTGATAAAAAAGTCTGAGTAAAGAGGGTATGGAAGAAATGATAAAAGGTGAGTAGGAGTCGAGATGATAGAAGATGCCAATTGACGTTCCATTTAAATTTTTGGAGATTGTATCTTGCAGAGGATGTACGTTGTGGTACAGTGGATATCGGCTCGGAACGAGAAATCGGGGAGCCGATTTCGAATTCCAGTTGAATCCATTGTATTCACTTACGCGCAAATACCCTTGGGAAATGTATTAATCCGTCTCTTCCTTCCAGTTATGGGTTAAATAGCAGGACAGATTGGGTTCTATAGCCTTGGTCGTCAACCAGTCTACCGCAGAAAGCAATGGCAACCTACTGCGGGATAATCTTGTGCCCAGTCAGTCATGTCTCTTTCGAGATATGATCGCTTAAGCGTGTATCACGTATGGCACTTAACTGACTGACTGAGCTTGCAGAGAAACAAGTAAAGAGTGAAGTGCGAGGAAATAAACTTTTATAACAGAACTGACCGTTAAACTTAACTATTTCAACGGAAAATGGTGAGACCTAGATGCCAATTTAGTAGCACACTTAAATTTACGTAGACTGGGCACTAGTGGAAAAATCACGTCAAATTGCCGTGAAAGACAGAAGGAAGCCACATCATCTCGGGGAGAAAGTTTCTGCAGTCGAGATGCCAAGTCAGAATTGATTACATTGCAGATACTTCTTTGGCTTTGTCGAGAACCCCGAGATAAATAGCAGGAGGCCCCTAACAGATATGACAATAGTACGCAATGGACGGACGAATGGTAGACTTGTAAATATACAAGATGGATTCTGAAAAGAAAACTTTACTGGCCGGACACAGAAACCCAGCTTTCGTAGCAGCCGATGCCGCTATAGATCCGATAAAATCGTTCCAGTTCAGGTCGTTTGAAAAAGTAATGCTAAGGAGGCAGAGTATGTTGCTCTCAAAAAGACATGCATCACCCATGATGATGACTGGCAGTATTTTTTTTCTATTTTCGTTAGAGGAGAACGTTTTTATTTAAGAGCCATTAAAATGTACAAGCTATTTCTTGCCTCATTTAACCACTGATTGGAGGTTCTTTTCAAGAGCAGCAGCAGCTAGGTTTAGTTTGTCAGCTGTGGCAGATTTCCTATTGAGACGGGAGCAAATTGTGGTGTCATCTGCATAGATGCCTTCTTGCGAAACCGTTGACTTCAAGAAGATTATTGATGAATTTTATAGGAGTTCATTTTTATATAATCATCGCAGAATTTCATTTACATTTTACAATTTATGTTTTCCTATCTTTTTTAATGATACACTTTCTTATTTTCCTTTACTTCTGATTCAGTCAGTCAGTTAAGTGCCGTACGTGATACACGCTTGGGAGATCATGTCTCGAAAGAGACATGACTGACTTGACAGAAGATTATCCCGCAGTAAGTTGACATTACTTTCTTCGATAGACTGGTTGCCGATCAATGTTATAGAACCCAATCGTCCTGTTATTTAACCCATAACTGGAGGAAAAGAGACGTATTGATACATTTCCCAAAGATATTAGACTAAACTATCGCCCGGTTCGCACTCCACCCACGTCTATTGAACATGTGAAGAGGCTCATCCCATGTTTCATGTTTAAGATGCGGTTTCCGGTTTTCTCTTTTCCAATCTTTTCACTTTATTTTTCGATTGGAGTAGATAGACTAAACTATCGCCCGGTTCACACTCCACCCTCGTCTATTGAACAGGTGAAGAGGCTCATCCCTTGTTTCCTGGTTAGGATGTGGTTTCCGGCTTTCTCTTTTCCAATTTTTTTACTCTTTCGTAGCCCCCTGCGCATCAGTGGTGTTATCGCCTTGCTTGGGGTGATATGATTAAAAAAAAAGTGAACGCAAGAAATTCGAACTCAGCTCCCCGATGCCTTGTTCCAAGCTGATATCCGCTGCAGCGCACATCCTTACTTCTAAATACATATTGTAACTCTCATTTACATTTAACTCGCTTTTTACTTAATTTTCCTTCATTGATTATTCTTAAATTTTTGTTAGCAAAGATTTTCCCGTTCTCATCTTTCCTGTTGTCTCTTTGTTAAATCATTGTATTTCGTACTCACCCAAAACTTTAATGAAATAATTATAGTGTTAATGTATGCTGTATTTACAGGTTAAAACGCTCAGTATCAGAGGCACAGCGTCTGTAAATATAATAATGAACGCTGCACTCAAAACCAAGCGGCGACAATCGGTTTCATGCTTTAATGGATTCTTTAGACATTGTCCAGTTCTAATATACTACCTTAAACGGCTGGGTACATCAGACCGTGACTAAGGTCAACAAGTGACAATGTTTCTCAGATATATCCGGCTGTGGATGATGTCTTTTTCGTGTGCGCAACACTCTCCGACTAAGAATAAAAATATAAGATTATATAAGTTTTTATATGTACGTGTTCCTCGTTGTTTGTCCTGGTCCAGCGGCGTAATGTACTACACAGTGACATCATCTCCTTGCTGAGGGAGAAATGATTAAAAACATGAATTAAATATTTAAAAGACTGTAAACGATTCGTCATCAAGGGTGTGGAACATAATTAAAATGTTTCCAAAGAAAACATATTTCTATGATTCCTACAATTAAATTTTTCTCTGTCTTTGACTTTCTTCGTGTTCACTTTCTATCTCTCTATCTCTCTCAGTCGTTATATATACATACTTACATATATATATATATATATATACTTACACACACACACACACACACACACACACACACACACACATATATATATATATATATATTAAATATAAACAAATTAAATTGATGAAACGAACAGACAACTTACCAAAACCTAAGACTCTTAACCAGATACAATCTCTAATAAAAACTACACTGCTGAAAAAAATGAAAAAAGGCGTATAGCATATATATATATATATATATATATATATATATATATATATATATATATATATATATGACTAATCCAGGTACTCTTGGCTTCATGCACTTTACAGGATAGCTAATTTTATTATAGGCCTTTTTTATTTTTAAGAAAAAGGAATATATATATATATATATATATATAAGAGATTTGTACCCACAGAAACAAAACATAGACTTAAACAAAGTTTGACGTCATTTAATACCTTAGGTACCTTTCGAACAACACTTTCTCAAAGGTATACTTTGGCAAATTAGAAAACAATCAGAGACACAATAAATATAACGATAGACTAGGGAAATTTGAAACGCGATTAAAAGAGAAAAATACAATTACAAACAATTCGAATTCAAAGTAGGGATGAAAATAAAAAGTACCACAACAGTATAAAAAGGAAAAAAAAGACACCCACAGTCCCTCCAAGAAACGTAATCAGCGGATAAAATGCTCCTTCTGACCACACAGGTTCACAAGAATTCGGAGATGGTACGTTGAGCGGCACTGTGTAAAATTGTGAATCAAGTTTTTTCATAATTGGAGGCACAATACAATAGAGTCTATCAAGCTAATGCTGTCCAATTGCCGAATCGTAGATTACTTGATTAGTTCTTATAGACTAGCTTCGACTACCTGAACGCATAAGCAGGGACGTGCCGCGCGACTCGTGTTTCCAACTTCAGATTGGTACATCCTATGTATACTGCATCACACTGGCATTTAAACTCGTAACCAAATAAATTTTTCAGAAAATAGGAAAACCGATCCTTACTAAAGAACGGAAATGCAGATCTTGTTTGAAACACTATGCGCAACTGAATTAAATTATTCAGTTGAGAATAATGAACAACGCGAGAACCAAATATCAAATCCCCGAACGGTCAGTTCATAATAAGCATTTGATAATTGTATAGGGCATGAAACTCCGAGCCGTGAGATAGACGTAGGAAAATTTGTATATTTTTAAATATATATATATATATATATATATATATATATATATATATATGTATGTATGTATGTATGTATGTTCTTACACCATGACTGAGCATTCTGGAAGAATGGTAGACTTTGAAAAATCAGTAGCTACAATTATCCAGTGGCATCTACGCATCGCTCATTCAGTCATGAATTAGAGCACTTTGGCTATCGGCGTATGATACATCATACGCTAAAAGTCTGCCTTCTGTTGTCGAGCGGCCATAGCCCAGAGGTAGAATCGCCGACTGAGGCCAGTTCGGTCGGGTTTCAATCCGGGGTTAAAAAGCAATCGGATGTCTAACCGTACTAATGAGCTGTGATAAAGCAAAACAGATCTGTCTGCGGATGACTATATATATATATATATATATATATATATATATATAAGTAAATAACAGATTGGAAAAAAGTGTCTTTAATCTAACATGCTTCACTTTAATATGCTTCTTCTGAGATTTCTTAAGACGTAAAACCTGATTAATCAATGAAAATTAAACAAGGGAAAAATAAAGATTACTATATATATATATATATATATATGTGTGTGTGTGTGTGTGTATCCAAATGTAAAAGAATAAAATTGCTACGTTCAAAACGTTAATTAAAACAGGTCTCAATATAAAAAAGGCTAATAAATATCTATTATTCAACTTTTACATTAGAACAAGTAAAGAACTACTACAAAATTGAATGCTTCTGATAACGAAGTTTTCTGAAGCCCGTGAATGAAACTAATGGCGAATTAATTGAATAAATCTACTCTTTCGTGTTTCAAGATATAATTTTTGTAATTTTGCTGAATATGTGTTAAAATGAGATTTCATTGCTATATTTATTTTTAGATGACATTTTATCCATCGCACTCTGTATGGACACTGAAGTCAACACCAAGCGGCGACAGTCCGTTTCATGCTAAACCGGATGTTGAAATGATTATCAGTAAATTAATTACACACCTTTGAGGGAATGTATCTCAGTTTCCTCATTAAGGATGTTGAACCTGAATAGCATGTTTTCAATGTAGGCATATCTTTCTACGATTTCAATTTGATAGATAGATAGATAGATAGATAGATAGATAGATAGATAGATAGATAGATAGATTTGAATAGAATGAGAAATAAAGAAACGAAGAAAAATAATTTTAAGAGAGGAAATTAAACGATTAAAAAAGATATTGTGAAAGATAAAAAGATGTGAAGGAGAAGAAAATGAGAGAGAAATGCAAGGGAAAAAGAAAAATGAGAAAGAAAGTAAAGTTAAGACAGAAATGAACTAAAGAAATACATGAACATAGCAACAAAAAAAAAAAGAAAGAACGAACGAAATAATGAAGGAAAGAAAGAATGAAAACAACGAACGAACGAATGATATAAACGAATGAACGTACAGACAAAAACGAAAGAAAGGAATAAAGAAAAAAAAGGAAAGAAATGAATGCATAATTGAGAAATAAATAAAAACGGGAGTTTTGTTTCACGGTACATCAACCTCTGCAAGCTACTCAATGCCAAAAAGGTGGGGCCTTAATGGGTTTTTTTTAACGTTTGGTTACACGGAGAAGGCCGACCCAGCTAGAACCTCATGAATTTATTTTTGTTTTTTTTTCCTTTTTTATTTTAGAAAACTGAAAATGTCTTCTAGTTTTGTATTCAAAAATGTTTTGCTGAAAATAATTTCTTCCTTCAAAAATACGTTATAGCGATAATTCTTTCCTCAAAAATGTATATCTTTTCTAAAAAATTCTATTTTCATATAAACATTCTATAAAAATGTATTTTTATGCTTTCATAGTATTTTGACCTCAGTTTGGTGGTTAACTATTTGCTCATAGCTAGGACTTTAACAGGCACTACCACTCCGGGTAAGGGTGGACCTAAGAACAACAGCAATTAAGAGGAGATTCCATGCTCCTCACAAGCTCCAAATCAGAGGCCCTGCTGCCGGATGCTGTTTCCCGTCATGCCCAAGACCATGTGATGAGAGAAGAAACCGTTTATAAGACATTTTATTTTAATTTTTTTTTTTATATAATGTGGTTTATTTCTTGAATTTACTCTCATCTTTTTCGATACATCTGTTTTTATGTAATTAATTAATTTTTTTACCTTTAATAATATCTTTATTTATTCTTTTTTTTTATGAATATCCAGATAATTTTCGAACTTGTCAAATTTTCATTTCCAGTATAATGCTACGCTAACAATTTTCTGATTTTAATGACCAAAGTTGGCTTTATGATGAAAAGCTTTTGAACTGTTTATATTTCAGAAAGTTAACATTTTATACATTCTTTGCTATTTATGACATAGGACAATTGGTCTGAAAGATAACATTCTCATTAGATCACCGTTCTTACCCACTTGTTTAACCCTGGGACACTAACCAACAGTTAAAGTTACACCACTACTAACCATGGGTATATCATACCCAATTTTGAAAATATCCGAAAAATATTAAATATAAATGTTTATTTGAAATATTTAACATACAAGCACTTCAAAATTTGTACTTTGAGTTAACATTAATAGTAACTGAAAAACAATCTTATTTAGGTAAGAAAATCAGGTAGTAAAAATTAAATTAAATTGTAATTAAAATGGCGTCATTTGCGCTGAGTACTATATACCCATGGTTAGTTTTCTGGGTTAATTTCTGTACTCACCTGAACACTTTTGCGATATTTGTACTCCTCTTTATTTTAGTTTTTAATTCGAGTAATAGAGATGTGCTATGGCATTCTTGTCATCATGTGGCATGAAGATGTAAATAACGAGGTGGTTTTAAAGAGGTTGGAAACAAATAGCTCGCTTGTTCTTTGACGCGTAATGAAGAAAGATGGCTTGGATAATTTAACACTGATAGAATGTATTGAAGGTAAAAGGTACAGAGAAAAACATCGAGTCACATGACGAACAATCTTGTATTACAGTGTAACCCGAATATATGAGAGTTGTCGGGGAAAAGATAAGAAATATCTTATATCCGAGTTTCTCTCATATCCGGGTTTGTTCTATTTTATATACATTACCACATGCTCTCATTTGGGACAAGGGAAATCTGTCTTATATCCAGGTTTTTCTTATATGAGGCTTTGGTCTATTTTATATACATTACCACATGCTCTCATTTGGGACAAGGGAAATCTGTCTTATATCCAGGTTTCTCTTATATGAGGCTTTGGTCCATTTTATATACATTACCACATGCTCTAATTTGGGACCAGGTAAATTTATCTTATATCCGGGTTCTCTCTTATACCCGGGTTTTGTCTATTTTATATACATTACAACATGCTCTAATTTGGGACCAGGGAAATCTATCTCATATCCGGGTTTGGTTTATTTTATATACATTACAACATGCTCTAATTTGGGACTAGGTAAATCTATCTTATATCCGGGTTTCTCTTATATCCAGGTTTGGTCTATTTTATATACATTACCACATGCACTAATTTTGGACCATTGAAATCTATCTTATATCCGGGTTCTCTCTTATATCCGGTTTTGGTCTATTTTATATACATTACCCCATGCTCTAATTTGGGACCCGGGAAATCTAACTTATATCCGGTTTCTCTCTTATATACGGGTCTCTTATATCCTGGTTATACTCTATATGAAACAACGCACAAACCAATTACCGTACCTCTAGTGGACAGCCGCAAATATATCCAAATAAAATTTCTGCTTGGTGAAAATTCCTGGGTTAAGTTATTAATCAGCCACTTCTTTCTTCATCTGTGGGTGAATCAGTAAGTTAAGGGCTATACGTGATACACGCTTGGGTGATCATGTCTCGGAAGAGACATGACTGACTAGGCAGACGATTATCCCGCACTTGGTTTCCATTACTTTCTGCGGTAGACTGGTTGCCAGCTAAGGCTATAGAACCCAATCTGTCTTGTTATTTAACCCATAACTCGAGTGAAGAGACGGATTAATACCTTTCTTAAGGGTATTTGCGCGTAAGTGAATGTAAGGAATTCAGCTGGAATTCGAATTCGGCACACTGATTTCTTTTTCCGAGCCGATATCCGCTGCACCACAAAGGACAAATCGGGTGCTCTAGCCTTGGTTAGCCACCAGTCTAACGCAGAAATAAATGACAATATACTACGGTAAAATCTTCTGTCTGGTCAAAGAGAAAGAAACATGATCACCCAAGCGTTTATATAATTTATGGTACTTAATTGACAGAAAATTAGCATTAAGGATAACAGATATAACATTTGCTATTTAATTCACCAACACTTTAAGTTGACGTAATATGACACAAGACTGGTTCAAATTGAGGAGTTCGAACGCGTATTTATAGACTAAGGCTAAAGATTACTAAGTCCGCGCAGTCAATCAAGTTCTGATGCCAATATCCCACAGACCTTCCCTCTTTGGTGCAATGAGTGGCGATGCTGCCACAAGGTTGGATTCACCGAGACCTAAGCATTCCTCAATCATTATTTCCCGAAAACAGTAACTGTTGAGATGTAAAAAGAATGTAGTATCCCCACCCCCACAGAACGCAGATTATATTTATTTACTGCTCCACACTGAAAAGACGTGACACAAGGTGCATTTTATATGAGTAGCCCGAGTCTGTTTCATTCCGAGCAGGTTCAAATATAGCCTAGATCTCACATTCGTCGGTATTACTACGGATACCCTATCTTTAGCACAGTACTGTTGGAGGCAGCAGCTCCGCAAGACCTGGCACATCTCATAGTTTCTATTGCCTTCTGTCTAAAGAAAATGACATATCTGAGGTGCGCTATGTCTGAAAACAGAAACTTATTTGAAAGTTTGTCCATCCATGGGAAGATGCTAAACTTTAACCGAATCTGTATCCAAGGGGTGAAGAAAGGCGTTATTCGAGTAGGACTAATTGTTCAATCAATGTATTTCGAAAGATTCCATATAATGTTACTGCTAATATTGTCATTTTTATTGCCCTTACCAAGAGAATTCTTGCTATTACCAATTCCCTTGTAACGTTTCCTATCTCTTCTTTAAACATTATCTGTTCTCTTAATGATTTTAAGCATGATGATTATGTTCTATAATATTATTATTGGCATTGTAGTTAATGCTGCCATATTCTTTCTTAGACGATTTTCCATTTCTATTTTATGATCATCAATGCAGAACTTTTTATGGGCAGAACTATGCGTCTTATTATCGAAATCTGAGACCAATTTTCGCTTCTCATTTTCAAGAATTGAGTTTAAATCATTTGTTTCTCCTCTTAGAATACTGATATCCTAATTGCTCTTGGATTCCACAGCAAATTGCTGCCACTATTCAGCCAATTCGGCGCTTGTCTTCTCCTTGGCTTGACTTTCAACGTCAACTGATAATAAAATATTTTTTTTTCTTATATCGCATCATGTGCCTCGTACGTTGTTAGTATCTTTCTGCTTCAGTGTCATTATTTTATTTTTCTTGGTTATCTTTATCCGCTGATTTAATTCGAAATTTGGAATAGATTCTTTGATTTTTGCTTCTTTTTCTTAATCGAAGAATATGGTAATATATGTCGAACCATTGAAACAACAAAACTTTTGCTTACTAATGAACATTCATTCTTGCAAAAAAAAATCAGTCTTCTTACAGATAACAGTCATTCTATCATGTTTACCTTTAGCTTACGGCCATATCGAGTTGAAACACCATTTCCCGTAACTAGATCAGTGACCGCTTGAGAATATCAGGCACTGTAAGATTATAACTGCGGACGGTTTAATGGATCAGTCAGTTAAGTGCCATACGTGATACACGCTTTGGATGATCATGTCTCTTTCAAGACATGACCGACTGGGCAGAAGATTATTCCGCAGAAGGTTGCCATTGTTTTCTGCGGTAGACTGGTTGCCAGCCAAAGCTATAGAACTCAATCTGTCCTATAATTTAACCCATAACTAAAGGGAAGTAACGGATTAATACCTTTCCCAAGGGTATGTGTGCGTAAGTGAATGCAAGGTATTTAATTGGAATTTGATCTCAGCTCCCCGATTTCTTGTTCCGAGTTGATATCAACTGCACCATAACACACATCCGTAATGGATAACGACTCAGAAACTGGAGAGCCGAGTTGCAATTCAAGTCGACTTCGTTAGAGTGCTTGCTTGTTATGTGATGTCTGTTCTTTAATATAGCAGCGAATGCTAGACAATCTACTCAAAGATGAAGGAGAGACTTGAAGCAACCGAAATGTGGTTATACAGAAGGATACTGAAAATACCATGGGCCGAAAATGTGAGGAACGATGAGGTTTTGGGGAGGATGGAAACGAAAAGAAAAAGGTAGCATAAGTTCCATGGACATGTTATGAGGAAGAAAGCTTTGGGGAAACTGATACTCTGCGCAAACACCCTTGGGGAAGCTATGAATACATCTCTTTAGCCATCAGCTGTAAATTAAATTGTAGCACTTGTATCTGTAAATAATTATTATAGAAAAATATATTATTAAAGTTTTAAAACACCATATATTTGCTGGCTTTAAATCGCCTGTAAATGTTTGATAAGCCGTAAAAACTCAATATTTATTTTCTCTCCTATCTTTTCTGAGACAGCCAAGAAATTTCATTTTAAACGGTGTAACTAAGCTGTTCGTATTCTACATGTGCAATTAAGTCAGCCAGTTAAGCGCCATCATGGACAATCATGTCTTGAGAGAGACATGACTGACTGGGCAGAAGATTATCCCGCAATAGTTTGCCATTACTTTCTGCGTTATATTGGCTACCAGCCAAGGTTATAGAACCCACTCTGTTCTGCTATTTAACCCATAAATTGAGGGCAGAGACAGATTATTACCTTTCCCAAGTGTATTTGTGCATAAGTGAATTTCAAAGCATGCAACTGGAATTCGAACTCGGCTCCCCGATTTCTCAATCCGAGTTGATATCCACTTCAACACAACGTACATAGCGGCTCTAGCATCGTTTTAAAAAAATTACGGCTTAACCTATCTTTAAATAAGATCTCCGTTATTTCTTAATGTTTTGGCACAAACACCCTTCTTAAGGAATTCTTTACATAAAGTCGGGTCTTATAGAATACTAGAAAAAACATGACTGACTGGGCAGAATATTTTCCTGCAGTCGGTTACCATTACTTTCTGCGGTAGATTGGTTGGCAGCCAAGGCTCTAGAACCCAATCTGTTTTGTTATTTGACCCATAACTGGAGGAATTAATACCTTTCCCAAGAGTATTTGATTGTAAGTGAATGTAAGGAATTCAACTGGAATTTGAACTCGGCTCCCCGATTTCACCACAACGCTCAGCAAGAAAAGCTAGTATAAGTGAAATCCTATTTAACAATCTACTACACAGAATAAAGAAGGTCTTTTTAAGTCATAAAAAATATAGTCTTATTTAATTATCGTTAATATTCTCCATATTGCAATTCCTAGTTTAAACATGCGTCGTAAGCCAACATCCCATTCGTTCGTTCGTTTCTGTGTATTTCTTCTTCATTATTTTATGTGGATGAATCTCTGGATGAAAGTGCTTTAAGATCTTTAAGTAACTCCCTTCTTAATTTTGAAATTCTTGGTGTGCATATGTAAAATCCCTACTGTAGGTTTGAAAATGTTGGAAAATGAGTTATTATAAATCGTCTGATGATACCGAATGGTTGACACCTATGTTGCTGAAATAATTCATTTCCAATTAAAAATATTCAGAAGCACTACAATATATATATATATATATATATATATATATTTCACCGCGTCCTGATTTTATTATCGCGGCTCACCACACCCAAATGGTACACCAGTTGGTCCTCAAAATATATCCCCACAAAATTTATATTCTTTTATTTTAATTTACATAGACGCTCACATGTTTATATTAGTATAGGCATTTGTAACGGTTATTTACGAAAATTTCTCGCTCATTCGAAAAGAACCCCAAAGAAAGAGAAAAGCAAGGATAAAGAAAAGGTAGACGATTGATTAATGCAAAGAAGAGAAAAAAAAAGAAAAAAAGAGAAAGAAAGAAAAATGGAAACAGAAAAACTGTAAGGGAAAGTAAGAAAAGAAAAAGAAAGGACAAAGAGATACAATAAAAGAAAATACAGTGTCACGAGAAATAAATGTTGACTCCATTTATCGTAATAGCGTCTTAAGCCACGTAACTGTTCTCTTAGATAAAAATGGAAAAATTTAACTATGAAATTTAATTTCAAATCTACTGGGATATATTTTTTTAATCGTATCACCTCGAGCAAGGCGGTAACGCCACTGATGTGCAGGGGGCTACGTAATAATGAAAAGATTGGAAAAGAGAAAGCCGGAAACCACATCCTAAACAGGGAACAAGGGATGAGCCTCTTAACCTGTTCAATAGACGTGGGTCGATTGTGAACCGGGCGATAGATAGATCTATCTACTCCAATTAAATTACGGTACAAAAATAAATTGTACACCATAATTTTAATACAATTTGAAAAAATAACTACTCTTACTGTTATTTAAAAAAAATTAATGCTAATTTTAAAAAATATTGTAAAAATAATTAAAAATACTCGAAGTTAAATATATAAATATAGAAACAAGAAAAAATTGATAAACCTGACAGAAGGGGAAAATACACAAAAAGAAGGAAAGAAAAAGAAAGAAATCATGATAGAAAGGATTTTAAAATAATTAAAAAGAAACTGACGTATATAATACTCATATTCTTTCTTAGAAACGCGACAAGGGATTTACACTTAAATTAAAATCTACCGACTATAGGGAATATTTATGGTGAAAAATAAATCATAAATCATACATCCTAACATAAATTACATTATAACCACTCGTAGTAATTTATTCTAACTATAGTTAAAATAATAACTAAAAAAAAAACTATCAAAATACAATCTTAAAGAATATCTTAAATACTAGCAATACTAATAATAGATAATAATAATAATAATAATAATAATAATAATAATAATAATAACAAATAAAACAATAAAGAGATAATAGTATACATATATATATACACATGCATATATACGTATGTTTTTATACACATATGTATTTATATATATATATATATATATGTATGCATCAAACAAAATTTCTCTAAGTCGTAAAGATAATTATAATAAAAATAAGAATAACATTAATAATAATAATAATAATAATAATAATAATAATAATAATAATAATAATAATAATCTCATTTTATTATAATCATCATATAATTACCGTAAATATATCCCAGTATATTTGAAATTAAATTTCATAGTTAAATTTTTCCATATTTTTCTAGTTAAGTGGTTTGAGACGCTATTATGATAAATGTAGTCAACATTTATTTCTCGTGATACTGTATTTCCTTTTATTGTATCTCTTTGTCCTTTCTTTTTCTCTTTTTGTTTTCCATTCAGTTTTTTCTGTTTCCCCTTTTTCATTTTCCTCTTTTTTATTTTTTCTCTTTTTTTTTCTTCTCTTCTTTGCATTAATCAATCGTCTACCATTTCTTTATCCTTGCTTTTCTCTTTCTTTGGGGTTCTTTTCGAATGAGCGAGAAATTTTCGTACATAACCGTTACAAATGTCTATTCTAATATGGACATGTGAGCGGCTATGTAAAAAAATAAATAAATAAATAAATTTGAGGAGGAACGTTTAATGACCAACTGTAGTACTATTTGGGTCTGATATGTATATGTATATGTGAAATATGTATTACCCATTGTAATAATCGAAAATCTTTTATAAATTATATTACTCTGTTCAGTTAAATGAATGAATTTAACATTGAGTACTCTTGAGTTCGTCTCTATCCGAATTTACCTGGATTGTATACCAAGTGTGGTACGTTATATATATATATATATATATAACATAGTGATGACCCACTTATACTGTCTTAATATATATAGGAAAGAATATTAATAAAAAGTTTTGAATTTAAAAATGTACTTTTTTGGGACAGTATTTGTTTATTTTATTTTTGTATTTTATATTTCAGACCGTCCTCGGTCCTTCATCAGAAACGAGTGATTTTTAAATTTGAATTAGAAACGTATTTCACGATAACGTCCGAATATTTTTTTGTGTTTACATCACGTGGTGTGTTTGTTCACAACATGCGGCACGTCCGTAGAGAAAGTCTGTTTGTTTTAGATAAAAATTTCTTGGAATATCTGAAAAAAAATTTAGCTATTGAAATATTTGTAAAGATTCAACACACCTAAGTCCCTATTTTACCCTATCTTGTGTGTATTTAATTTTAAAATCCAGTATTTTTATTTCTTTCTGCGTGTGTATGTAGAACTAAAATTGGAGTCTATTAGTAAACATTTGCAATTTTCTAAAGTATGATCAGGTTGATTAAAATGGGCTGCAATTGGTGAGTATACATTTTTTTGTCGTATATTTAGTTTGTGATTATTGGAGCGAAATCTAAAGCTATTACCGGATTCGCCGATATATCCACTGTTGGGGCAAATTGAGCAGAAGAGAAAGTAGATGATGTTTTTGCTGTCACAAGTTAGGTTTGGTGGGTATAATTTTATTTTGGTGTTGGGTACAGAGAATGTTTTGTCTGTTATTAAATGTTTACAAATTAAAGAGCGAAGCTTCCCACATTTTAAATTCCCTGATAGGTTTGTATTATTTGAATATTTGTTAGAAATGAGGATAGTTGATAGGTTGGGTGTTTGTTTCTTTGCATTTATGGGTGGTTTATCGAAAATGTCTTTGATGTTTTTGTTTGATTGGAGGTTCCTGTCATAGTTTTTTAAATTTTTGATAAGTGTGTAGGAATATTGATTATGGTTAAACACCATGGGAATTCGGTTGTTATCTTTTCGTTTTTTGTATGTGAGAAGTGTGCTACGATCTATGTGGATGAAATTTATCAATTGGCATAAATCTGTGACTTGGTTGTTAGGTAGTTTGCTTTTAAGGAACTCATGGCAAGCTGATACTTCTTCAATATGTGGAATGTTCGTGTACAGAGACGTAACATCCATCGTTACTATGATATTATCGTTACTATGATATTATCACCTAGGGATAAATTAATGTTTTGTAATTTGTTGAGAAAGTCAGTAGTGTCTCTAATATAAAAAAAGTATAGAACTTAACTTCTTTGCCAACTTAGCTGGGTAAAGATACTTGATACCTTACCTTTCCTTGTTTTGAATGTAACACAAATTAAATATTTGTAAATATTTTATTTGCTATGTTTTGAAAAATTAAATATTTGTTTGTGATTTTCATCTCTGAGTTTTGGTCAATCACTTTTTTCATTTGTTAATTAACACGTAACAAAATATAGAGAAATAATGAATAATATATCTAACGAATTTATGAAAACCCATAGTAAAACAAGATAAAATATTACATAGAAATACAAAGAATGAGAAAATATGTCATGATCACTTATGAAGGAAATTAGCTTTTAAAATAGAATAAAAAACATATAGTGCAATAAGAAAAAAAGAATTCCGAAGAGGACCGGCATTTAGGAAAAAGGAAAAGCGAATCCCTTAAGATATCCCCTTAGAGGTAGATGTTTAGTGATTCCCTTGAGTGATTCCATATATTTTACATCTTCTTGGAATGGAAGATACTAATGCGAAAAAGATTAGGGATTTTGTAAGGATTACCATGCTCCTTCTTATCTAGCAGGAAGAACATTATAAAATGCCATTTTCAAGTATCCCTAATCTAAAATCATGCTGACTAATTCATTGTCATTTATTTCGGTTTGTTCTTTCTTTCATATTTTGTCAAATATTTACGTCTTTCGTATATTTCTCCTTCCAGAACCAGACGTGCATTTCAGTCTGGTTTTAGCCGATTAAGACCTATATTTCCCGACGATATGAGATCTTTTATAGTCGTACTTACTCAAGAGCTATGACAGTGGAGTTTATCTCGGAGATTGTTGTCTAGACCTTCCTCACTAAATCTTAAAGAATCGAAAATGCCTGCTGGATTTGATGACCTCGAGTGGTATCTAGCGTTGACTTCGTGATTGGATTTTGGATCAGCTTATATTATTGATGTCTTTTACTCAGATTTGAAAGCCTTTCTGAACTCGCAAAATCTGCCTTTCTTCTTAGTGTTTATGTTATGTCAGTTCTAGTCCTTTAATTTCTATACGCCGTTCGATAACCAGATTCCGTATTGTCGGAAAAAAAGTTTATCTATCTAAACTTATTTATAAATGGAACTTTATTTGTGTGTGTGTCTCTGTGCGTGTGTGTGTGTCTCTGTGTGTGTGCGTCCGAAACGGCAGAACCGATTTTCATGAAAATTTACACAGTTGTACTATAAGCGTCTGCGAGTGTTCTTAGCTAGGTTTTGTGCCGAGGTACCCCAGATAAATATCAAAAATCGATAATCGAAAAAATCGGGTTATAGAAGGAGTTGTCCGATTTTAATCAAATTTGATACACTCATAGACAAAAACATAAGAAACGAGATTCAGAAGTTTCAAGGTTGCAGTTCTTACAATAGTGAAGGAAAATCGATTATATATATATATATATATATATATATATATATATATATATATATATAAAAGGCTAGATGTTTGTGTGTGACTGTTTATCTGTCTTTATGTGCTTTATACAAATTAAAAATTTTTAGGCGATTCTCAACAAACTTCACACAAATATTCTTTAGGCTGAGTCTGAGCTCCAGGACCATGGATTAGTTTTAAAGCTTTCATTACACTCGAGCAACGCCGTGCTATTGTGCTAGTTTCTAAGCAAATGCGTCTACTAATTTTCAGATTTTATTGACTTAAAAGTATCCTTGTTCCTTCTATATTTCTTCTGTTGCGATTTTTCATTGAACTCCCTTTTCAAAATATTCTGACAAAAAAGACACTGAATTTTCAAGTATCGAGACAAACGGGTGCTAGCTCAGGTATTCCCCGTAGATTGAGTGCCTACTGGGACTTAGTCAACTCAGACTTCAAGTAGGACTGGTACAGACGATCTATTACTAAAGATGCTGGTTAAAGTGTCAGTTTTTACCTGAATCCAGTATTTACCTGATTCCGAATCCAGTATTTACCTGATTCCTCTTACTATATCGGAACTGCACAGTTTTCATATTCCAGTCTTGATAGAGTCCAAAAATGTTTCCGTGGGTAACGAACTATTTTCTGTCCGACAACAACTGGAAACTTCAAAAGTCTCTTGCTAATCTATTGCTATTCCAATGGAAAAATTTCTGACGAATTAAATCTATTTATATATATTTGCCTCAAAATTCCTAAAGAAAAGACATTGATCTTGCGGTTCAAGAATAAATCTGTTTCAGACTACAGAAGGATACTGAGAATACCATGGACTATGAACAACTAGGAAATTTAGCATGTTAGCAAGGACACCTAGCTGGATGAGATAAAAAGTTCATATGCTGACTATGAAGGAGCCATGAAAGAGCTCTGCAATTGCGTATACAATAATTTCAACAATTCTTATTAATAAACGTATTGTTTATTTCCAGAAAAACTGACATGCTAATGTCTCTGACATGCTAATTTTTCTTGCTAATCTATTGTTATTTCAATGTAAAATTTTCGGAAGAACTACAATCTTATTATATATATTTACCTAAAAATTCCTAGAGAAAAGACACTAATCCTGTGGTTAAAAAAAAAATTCTGTCTCAGCCTACAGAAGGATACTGAGAATAACATGAACCGAACATGGAGCAACTAGGAAATTTAGCATGTTAACAGGGACACTTAGATGGATGAGCTGACAATGAAGAAGCCATGAAAGACCTCTGAAACCTTGCATGCAATAATTTCAACAATTCTTATTAATAAACGCATTGTTCATTTCCAGAAAAAACTGACATCTGACTGTTCAAAGAAGACTTCATGTTTGGGACCGTCGTATTATCAAGCAAGATATATCTAAGACCGCATACCTTGGCCAAAGCAATACCGACATCAACTTAGCATTTCGGAAGAGATGATTATTAAAATGAGAATAACTGCAATGAACTTGACCACAGCTGTTTTTTTTTGTATAAAAATTATTAAATTTATATTATAAATAATGATATTTTCGTGGAAAAAAATTGTAATGGGGTAAATCAATCTATGGGAGTTAATTCAGTAATTGTCATGTGAAGCGTACGAAAAATTATCAGTAAAATAAAAACGGAAAATAAAACCCAGACGCTTTATCCCACACCAGATCTAAAACAAAATCTAATAAATTCGTATTAAAGCATTTTTAAAGGAAAAAATTCATTAAAAGTTTTCATACCGGGTAGTAAATTTTAATAATTGTTAATAAAGTTAAAGAACTGAACAAACGCTGCCTCGCCATTGTCTTCCATTCCTTTTGACCGTGACAGGATGGAAATATATATAGCATAGAGTAGGGCTGGATATAATAAAATTCTGTAATCCCACAAAAAAGTATTTTTAAAAAACGTACATAGGATGTGCGTTGTGGTACAGTGGATATCGGCTCGGAACGAGAAACCGGGGAGCCGAGTTCGAATTCCGGTTGAATCCATTGTATTCACTTACGCGCAAATACCCTTGGGAAAGGTGTTAATCCGTCTCTTCCTTCCAGTCATGGGTTAAATAGCAGGACAGACTGGGTTCTATAGCTTTGGTCGGCAACCAGTCTATCGCAGAAAGCAATGGCAACCTACTGTGGGATAATCTTCTTCCCAGTCAGTCATGTCTCTTGCGAGACACGATCGCCCAAGCGTATGTCACTTAACTGACTGACATAGTAATGCTAATAATATTTATTTAGAGTTTATGATATAAAATGGCTATTTTTTAGTGATAATTAACATTTTATATATATATATATATATATATATATATATATATATATATATATATATATATATATATATATATACAAAGATTTTTATTATAATAAAAGGATTTATAACTCGTGTATTTTGTGTTAAAACTGTTATCATTATAATAATAATTTTATTACATGTTAAAATCCATTACAACAATGAACAGTGAAAAATATCCTGAAGTCATTTCTTATTTTTGGTGTCTGGTAAAGACCGGGAAGTAAATGTGTAATATTAAATTTATATTATAAATAATAATATTTTCGTGAAAAGAATAGTGCATTCAGAAAATATAATAGTGTAAATTTATCTATGGGAGTTAATTCAATATTTGGAACGTGAAGAGTTCAAAAATTATTAGTAAAACGACGGAAAAATAACCCAGAAGTTTTCTCTCATCCCGGATCGAAAACAAAATCTAACAAATTCGTGCCAGTCATGAGACCAGTCGACTCTGAAAGTTTCATCCGAATCTATCCAGCTGGATATCTTGAGATATCTAGTCCACACCACGAACAGACAAGCAAACAATCAAAAAACAAACACAATCGAAAACCGTATCTCCATCTGAAAGCGGAGTTAATAACAGCAAGAAAAAGAGTTGTGTCCTCGCAAGGACATTCATGTAAACCTGATTGCTACATTAGAGGAGGATAATTCAAATTTATTACCAGTGCAAACAAGGGCAGGTTAATTAAAGATGGGGGAAGCTAGAGTCCTGAAGATGATCCATGTCCCGGATCTCTTGTAATTGCCACTATCGAGGAAAAAAAAATACTCCTCGTCTTCGCCATATGGTGATGAATGGCAAAATCAAATTAGCATGAACAAAGGTTTATGCTCAGTGGGTACCACGGCTTTTTTCACCTCATCAAAAGCTCCAGGGTGACAATATCGCGAAATAAACTGACATTTTAAAGGTAGATTCAACTAGTTTCCTTGAACGTTTCCTAAACCAAAATAGGCTTTGGGTTCATCACTTTGAGATAAGGACAAAGAGACAACCATTCATTGCAAACATTTCTCACCTGATTCAAAGAATCCCAAGGTGGATTCATCTGAAGAGAAGGTGTTAACCTAAGATACAATTCCGTATACAGAAAAAAAAAACAGGGCTCATTACAATGTACAGCAAATAATGTTTATTTTGAACTTATAACATAAAAATGTTATATCACTAATAAATAGCTATTTTTTGTCATAATAAACATTTTATGTTATATATATATATATATATATATATATATATATATATATACAACGGTTTTATTATAATAGAGAGAATTATAGCTATTTTATATTGTTTTTTTTGTTTTTTTTTAATAATTTCACCCCAAGCAAGGCATTCCACTGCCACTATTGCGCATGGGGCTACATAGGGGACGGTAAAGAGAAGGGGTGGTTAGACATAGGAAATGTCAGGAGGAAGGTGATAGATGGGTAGGATACTGAGGATGAGGGTTGGGCAGATGGGAAGAGTATTTGAAAGAATGGGAGCGAGTTAGTATGTTAGGAGGTGTCTATTGACATTACATTTAAACTCCTGGAGATTGTAGCCGTCGGGGAAGCAATCATATGGTAGGGAATTTCACATTATGGAAGTGCGAGAAAAGAAACTGTTGGAGTAGAAGTTGCGGTTGCATTTTATCGGTTTCACTGTAAAAGGGTGGGATCTAGTTGCTAATCTAGTATCTCGTGCAAATTCGTATCTAGGGGGCACCAGTGATCTAAGTTCATTGGAGCAGAAGCCGTGAAAATATTTTTGTGTTAAACTGATATCTGTATAATAATAATTTTATTATTTTTAAAAATTCTTTTACAAAAATGAACAGTAGAAAATATCCTGAAGCCATTTCTGTTCTTAGGTGTCTGGTTGTGACCCGGAAGTAAATGTGTATACAGCAAAAATCAAAGGAAATAATAATAATAATACTTTTTCTTTAATCTTGATTTATTACAAGTGTTAATATGTTTAGTCATAGGAATTCGTTTTTTGCTAGAATACACTAAATACAAGACTCGAGAACTATTTAAAATAATGAATTTGTGTTTAAATGGCAAAGATGGGGTATAAATAAAAAGATGAGTCGGTTGGAAGTAAACATTACCAGGATTAAGAGAAGAAACACTGACTGATTCATAGCTTGAAATGGTTTAGAATTTAGTATTCAGAAGTGCACGCACGCTGGAATTTCTTCCACGAGTTGGCAGTTCTTGTGATAGAGCTTTCTCAGTGAAAGTTCTTTCTTAAATTTTAAACACGGGAGCGGGGAATAAAGGTGATTCAATATTGTGTCAGTGATATAGCATGTCCTCGCAACAAATGTTGGAAAGGAACATTATTTAAACATTGTCATGGATGTGCGTTATGGTGCAGTGGATATCGACTTGGAACGACAAATCGGGGAGCTGAGTTCGAATTCCAGTTGAATTCCTTGCATTCACTTGCACACAAATACCCTTGGGAAATATATTAATCCGTCTCTTTCCTCCAGTTATGGGTTAAATGATAGGACCGATTGGGTTCTATAGCCTTGGTTGGCAACCAGTCTACCGCAGAAAGCAATGGCAACCTACTGCGGAATAATCTTCTGCCCAGTCAGTCATGTCTCTTTCGAGACATGATCGCCCAAAGCGTGTATCACGTATGGCACTTAACTGACTGACTGACATGGATATCGTCGTGATATCTGTCGCCGAGAAAGAGGCTGGTAATAACTGATTTATTTTTACGGTTTATCAATCTATTGCTAGTTATTTAAAACCAGAAAAATATTTAGAATTTGTAAGAATATTGTTGAGATACTAAGGAGTTACTGATTCTAATAACTAACCCATAGCTTCAAGGAGACGAGCTGGATTCATACGTTTCCTATGGGTTTTTGCGCGTCAGTGAATATAACGAAGCTGACGGGAAATGGAAATCGAAGTTGATATCAATTATGCCATTCGAACATCCAGGATTACAGTAGCTGGTATTCCCAAGCGGTCATGAAGATAGTTACTGACTGGGCTCGATGCTACTTAACTTCAGTAGCCATACAAAAACAAAAAATAATGTTTTAACGTTTTATGGCCGTAAACATGGAAATAATTAAGATGTGCATTTTTTTAATTTTTTAAACATATCACCCCAAGCAAGGCGAAAACGCCACTGATGCGCAGGGGGCTACGTAAGAGTGAAAAGATTGGAAAAGAGAAAAACCAGAAACCACATCCTAAACAGGAAACAAGGGATGAGCCTCTTCACCTGTTCAATAGAGGTGGGTGGGGTGTGAACCGGGCGATAGTTTAGTCTATCTACTCCAATTGAAAAAATAAAATAAAAAAAAAACAGTGAAAAGATTGGAAAAGAGAAACACCGGAAACCACACCCTAAACAGGAAACAAGGGATGAGCCACTTCACCTGTTCAATAGACGTGGGTGGAGGTGAACCGGGCGATAGTTTAGTCTATCTACTCCAATTGAAAAAAATAAAATAAAAAAAAACAGTGAAAAGATTGGAAAAGAGAAAAACCGGAAACCACATCCTAAACAGGAAACAAGGGATGAGCCTCTTCACCTGTTCAATAGACGTGGGTGGAGTGTGAACCGGGCGATAGTTTAGTCTATCTACTCCAATTGAAAAAATAGAATAAAAAAAACAGTGAAAAGATTGGAAAAGAGAAACACCGGAAACCACACCCTAAACAGGAAACAAGGGATGAGCCTCTTCACCTTTTCAATAGACGTGGGTGGAGTGTGAACCGGGCGATAGTTTAGTCTATCTACTCCAATTGAAAAAATAAAATAAAAAAAAACAGTGAAAAGATTGGAAAAGAGAAAAATCGGAAACCACGTCCTAAACAGGAAACAAGGGATGAGCCACTTCACCTGTTCAATAGACGTGGGTGGAGTGTGAACCGGGCGATAGTTTAGTCTATCTACTCCAATTGAAAAAATAAAATAAAAAAAAAACAGTGAAAAGATTGGAAAAGAGTAACACCGGAAACCACACCCTAAACAGGAAACAAGGGATGAGCCACTTCACCTGTTCAATAGACGTAGGTGCTAGAGCAGATGTTCCCTCCAGTAACATTTATTTGATATGCAGTTGCATGATCGTAACCAGTTATGCATGTCGCCTAGGTATTGATGCAATATACATATATATTCATGAACAATTTTTTTTCTGGATATTTAGAAGCCATCTCAATTGGATAGCATCTTATCGGATTGGTTTATCTAGCCTTTTCCTAAAGCTATGCACTACATTTAGCAGAAATGTTCACCATATTGCCCAACCATTGCTGTGATATACGAGCCTTTGTTTAATGAAAGCTTTAGTGTAATGAAAGCTTCAAAACTAATATATTTTAGCCTTCACTGTGTCATAACAGTTTTACTGGGCTTAGTTTATTTTTAGCCAGGATCATTCTTGGCATACTACTCTTTCACTCACTAATAATAATAATATAACTAGACGTTTACTTATAAATAATTATTCGGCATTTATTGACAGACAAGCCAGTACTACTATCGATTATAGTTTCAATATAATATAATTATATAAATATATCCCCTAATCCGAAGGCGAATTGGCATGGCAAAGGACGCGTTCCAGAAGATGAGCAAAATACTAACACACAGGAAGATCTCAATAGAAACGAAGAAAAGAGTGCTAGACTGCTACGTGATGTCAGTTCTTCAATACGCCAGTGAATGCTGGACAATATAATCGAAAATGAGGAAAAAACTGGAAGCGGCCGAAATGTGGTTCTACAGAAGGATGCTACGGATATCGTGGACTGAGCATACAAGCAACGACGAAGTGTTAGAAAGAATGGCAACAAAAAGGAAATTGATGCTGAGCATCAGGAAGAGACAACTGAAGTTCCTGGGACATGCAATGAGGAAGGAGAGCCTGGAGAACCTGATACTGACTGGTCAGATAGAAGGAAGGAGAGACAGAGGAAGGCAGCGGATAACATATCTGCAGAGTCTAATTAGGTGGATGACGGAACGGGGGTTGCCAGGAGCAACAGGAGCAAACATACTAAGAGCCACAAGGGATAGGGAGACGTGGAGATCCATGATCGCCTACGTCCTGAAGGGACAGGGCACATAGAAGAAGAAGATCCCCTAAACATTTCAGGAAAATAGTTTTTTCAAGTTCAGTAGCTGTTATCGCTATTTCCGGTATTGACGGGGTTTCCTTCCTAACCTATTTTGTGAAATAGAGCAGAACGTCAGTATCTGGATTGTAATATTGTTTTATTTTTAATTTTTATAATCACTTCACCCAACGCAAGGCCGGACCGTCGTTGGTGTGCAGTTGGGTTACACTGAAGAAAAAAAAAAAACAAGTTAAAGGGGATGTCGAAGAGAAGGACGGAAATCAAGGAGGTAAGAGGGGTCAACTGACATTGCATTTAAAATTTGGGAGAATTTACCTATCAGGGAAGTAATTGTATGAAAGGAAGTTCCAAAAAGTGGGGAAAATACACTGTTAGAGTAGCAAAGGTGGTTACATTTAACTATTTCCATAGTAAAATGGTGTGATTGTGATGACAATCTAATTGAGCAATTTTTGATATTACTGCAGTTGAGATTTCTCAGGTGATGGGATTTATATTTTCTGATAAAGAATGTGTAGTACCGGTCGTCATCAGAACCAACAGGATTTTTTAACTTTTCATCTGAGAAAGTGGCTATATACAGCTAACAGTTTAGGTATTTCTGTATAGGTTTGGCGCCATGCATGACATCTATATAAAAGTCTCTGTTTGACGAGGCTATTTCAGAATATGACTCGAGTTTCCTGGTTAATGTTTTGGTTTTTTATCCATTTACGGTGTTGGGTGAAATTATTCCTAGGGCAGACTATTCCATGTTCTTATTTCTTTATCTCGTGTGCTAAATTTGTTATTTTCTTTTCCATACAACGAGGTACTTGAAGTGTTTAGAATTTATTAATTATCTTGTATTTAATGATCGATTCTTCTTAGGCGACATCACTGTTTTCATTTCAATTCCAATAGTTTCCGTTTTGGAAAGGTTTATCTCGATCCTGAATTCTTGCAATATTGTTTGTGGATGTTAATTCATAATAATAATAAATAATAACTTGCCTCCTAATTGGCATGGCTTACCAAACAGATTGTATCATAACAACCAGGGAATTTGAAAAACTATCGTAGTATAAAGATCTGGAAACGAATATAAAAATTGAAAACAAGAATAGTACCAGTAATAAAGGTGCGCTTGAAATGATAAAACAAGGAACAAAACAACACATATAAAGAATCCTCGGAAATCTCAGCTTAAGGGATACTCAATAATTGTCCTGATAAGTACAGACCATGCATTAAGAGGAACTTTGTCCATGTAACATTAGTGATGTTATGGCAAGAAAAAACAAATCACAAATATATTTATAACAACGCACTACTACCTGTCTTAGGTCTTTCTGCAGACTTGGTAAGTAGCGTGACCATAGCAGAAATCGGAATAAGATAATAACAATAATAATGATGAAAAATTAAATAACAATAATTCTATTAAAACCTGTTATTGTTAAGAGGAAGTAGCAGATTTCTCAAAAGCAGTACGAAGAAAATAGAAGAGGAAAAATAAGAGCAATTCAAAAGCAAGATCAACTATAACACAATAAAAAAATAAAAAGTTCACCAAATAGATACAACGCCGATGAATAAAAGCAACCATAAACTAAATATACATAATTTGAAAGAAAGAACCACTAATACTCCCCTAAAATTACCGTCTGCTTCAGTGAAATTTTGGACCATTTCTTTTTCTTTTATATTTCTGTTTCAGTGTCAGGTTTGAATCTTTATTTGTACCCTCTTTCTTCTTTAAATAATAATAATATTGTTACATTCGTTCTTATGATTATTATTCCAATATTATGTTAAAGTTGCTAACGTCAAATATTTCTTTTTCTAGCAGCAAAATATTTCTTCAACTTCAGCAGCAAAAGATAATCACGCGAAACAGAATGCAAATTATATTCACAATGACCCCAGTTATTAAAATAATTAAAGCCATGATCGCCTACGTCCTGAAAGGACGTAGGCGATCATGGCTTTCCAAGCCTCCCTATATGTGTTGGCTCATAGCACGCTTTCTCCTGTTACGCCAAGCAACTCCTGTTCTGTCATCCACCTATTCAGGCCCTTCAAATACCTTATTCGCTTCTTTCTCCTGTTTCTCTTTCCCTCTATCTGACCTGTGAGTGTCAGGTTCTTCAAGCCCTTTTTCCACATTGCATGCCCCAAGAACTTCCCGATGCTCAGTATTAATTTTCTTTCGTTTCCACCCTTTCAAAAATCTCATCATTGCTGAAATGCTCTATCTATGATATCCGCATCATCCTTCTGTAGAACCACATTTCAGTTGGTTCACTTTTTTCCTCCATCTTTGATGATATTGTCCAGCATTCACTGCCATATTGAAGAACTGACATCACATAGCAATAGCAGTGTAATAACGAGCATTTTTAAAGCTAATTTCTAGTCGGAGAAATTCAGTCATTAAATCATGAACTATGATTCACCAGGTAATTAAAATAGAAAAAACGTGAAACCTTCGCAGTTACTGCTAAAAACATCAACACTAACAACAACAGTGACAACACCACCACCACCACCAATAATAATAATAATAATAATAATAAAAATGTGGAAAAAAATGTGTAAATTGAAAACAAGAGTTGTGCCAGTGATAGTAGGTGCACTTGGAATGATAAAAAAATGGAACAAAACAACACATTGAAAGAATCCCTGGAAACCCCAGCTTAAGAGATATACAAAAAAATTGTCTTGTTAAGTACAGCCCACACACTAAGGAAAACTTTATCTATGTAATGCTAGGGATGATAGGGAAGATAGATAAACATGAAATGGAGCCATAACAACATGCCACGACCTGCCTTAGGTCTCCCCGCAGACTTGGTTGGTAGTGAGACCAAAGCAGAAATCGAAATATGATGAAAAATGAAATAATAATACTAATAATAATTCTTTTATTCCCGGTATTATTTCTTCTTCTTTGAGCGCATTGCCATTTTTCTTTTGGAACACAACAGACATTACATATTTTAATTATTGTAACTGGTGTCATTGTGAATATAATTTGCATTCTGTTTCGCGTGATTATCTTTTGCTGCTAAGGTTGCTACTCGTGCTGCTGGTCTGACAGACTGCAATTCGCCATTACTAACATTTAATTTCGACGTCCCTGCATTCCCGCGGTGTTATTGCTTTATATTTGTCATATCTTCTTTGTATTGGCCCGGCCGCCCACTGGGTGACATTTTCATCTCGTGCAAAATGAAAACTCCGTCGTCACTGTCTGCGTCACAATTGCCAATATCGATGTCGCCAATGAAAGACATTTTGCGTTGTTCCGGCAAGTGTCTTGCACTTGGTTTCAATGTCGTTGTCTTAAAGGAATATTCTTCTTTCCATTTTTGTCTCTTTTTTTTTTTTTTCAGAATTCTCTGAAAAAAAAAACAAGTATCTTAACTTTTTCTTTCATATTTTTTGTTTCTTTTGTTCTTTATTTTATCGTTTTTAGTTTCTTTTCTCAAAATATTCGTCTTTCTCGTCCATTTAGTTTTTTAAATTTATTTTCGTATCTTTAATATTTCTTTTATTCAGCCATTATACGATTTATATTTTTATTGGACATTTCTAGGGAAAAAGAAAATTGTTACTATTATATATTGATTTTTTTGCCAGTTTCTTTGTCCTTATTTCTTTATATTGATATAAAGTCTCACCAAATGTAAAACTAAAAAGAAAAATGTGAACTGTATTTTTTTGCCGTAGATAGAATACTGCATATCGTTAAACATTTCTAAACGACAAGCTACTAGGGACCAACTGTGAATGGGTGGAGATTAAATTGACTGAGAAATTGAGAAAATATACCTGATACAAGGAAAGTAAATTTAATGAATCGCTAACAAGGAATTTCTCCATCAATTCTGGGTTTCATTTTGTCTTTCTCCATTATTTATTCCTTTTTACTTCTTTGTTTCAATGTTTTAAATCGTGCTGTTTACTTTCTTTATCTTTTTCTGTTTTTTTTTTTTTTTTTTTTTTTTTTTTTAGAATACTTAAAATTGCTTTATTCTATTTTATCTACATTTGCTAGTTTGTTTCGATTTACCATTTTCATCTACTGATTTATCAATATTGTTTTCTTTGGTAAATTTTTTATTTGTTCCCCGAAGACCTTTACCCCCTCAAATCTTTCCAAAACATCCTTATTTCCGTGCAAATGCAAATGCTGAACGCAAATGGATAATTGTTTATTGAAAAAACCTACCTTTTTTCATGGTCTCAACCAGAAAAAAATCGGACTATATCTCACCCCTTACCACCGTTCTCATATCTGATTCACCGCTGAATGATTTGAGGCGTAGGATACTCATTTCTGCCTATTTGCTTCCTTTGGGCAATTGCTCCGCGATTTGTTTGGTTTCGGAACTCATTTACCACGTAGTAATTGCCAAAAGGAAGTAAATAGTCAGAAAAATCGGCAAACTACGCGTGAAGTCATTCTGCAGTGAATAACATTTTTGAAGAGTGGCTACGGGGTGAGATAAACAGCGACAAGAAGATCGATATTTTTCTGGTCGGTAACTTGAAAAAAGGTAGGTTTCGTCAATAAACAATTATCGATTTGAGTTCAGCATATATATTTGCAGGGAATTAAGGATGTTTTGGAAAGATTTGACGAGGAAACAAATAAAAAAATTACCTTTTTTTTTTAAATTTCGATGCATTTTAAAACTTTTTTTTTTACTTCAAAGCAGTTTTTATTAACCTAAGTTAGGAATTTAATACATACGTGCATAGGTGATTGCAGTGATTCGATTATGAGTAATGACAAGACATGACTGATCCTCAGAAATAGGTAAAACAGATGTGGCTTTTCTAAAAGCTAAACAGATATTAAAAAAACAGAATTTTTTTTTTATTAGAATCAAAGCAAGTATACTAAAATTTGATGCAATCTCAGGTCTTTTCTATGTCGATATTGACAGATGGCAATACTAATATTCTGGTTGGACAATCTCATCACAGATGAAGAAAAGACATGAAGCAACACAAATGTGGTTTAAGGAAGGATGCTTAAGTGAAAAGAAAAATAACACATAGTTACAATAAGAAAGAGACAGTTGACCTTTTTATGACATAAAATGAGAAAAGTGTGTCTGGAGAATGAGACACCCACAGGATATATTAAAAACAGGAAAGACACAGGAGCTTGTGTAAAAGGGTGAGAGAACAAGAATTTGAAGAGATAACAAAATAAAAAAGATAATAAGAGCAACAGAACATAGGAAGTTGTAAAGAAACGTGATCGTCTACGCCCTAAAGGAACACGGCAAATATTAATAATAATACATTTTCTGTAGATGGGAAAATTTTGTGTCTCTTGCACTATGCGTTATAGGCTTGCATAATTTTCACTTGTGTACATTTTCTCGTGCAATGGATAAATCGATAAATCGGTGTCCCGAGTTCGAATCCGTCTCTTCCCTCCAGTTATGGGTTAAATAATAAGGCAGATTAGGTTCTATAGTCTTGGCTGGAAACCAGTCTACCGCAGAAAGCAATAGCAACACACTGCGAGATAATCTTCTGCCACGTCAGTATAGTCTCTTTCGAGACATGATCGCCCAAAGCGTGTATCACGTATGGCACTTAACTGACTGACTAACATTTAGGAATTTACCCTTTCGGCTGCGTCCAGTCACATTATGCAACCTATACAAAAAACTTTTTTGTATTTCTGAGATGAGGTAGTATTTACATTATTCGAATTATTGTCCTCATCTATGTTGCCATTTGTACGACGTTTCGGTCGTTGTACGCTCTGGACTTCTTCAGCTGTTAGCAATTTCAAACCAAACCCTTTATTACAATCACTGGGGTATATCATTCTTATTCCTTGCTTAGAGTCTATGCATGTGAAGAGAGCAAGTGTATCACCCCACCCCCACCATGGGATGAAGTTGAAATAGTAGATAGAGAACACTACTAGAAACTACTTAAACTTGAGGAATCAGCACATATGCTAAGCTACAAAAATCTCCTAAGCCGACCAAGCATAGAGATGAACTCATTATGGCAACCAGTAATACGGAGTGCCAGAGAAAATCATTATGTCAAAATTGCAATATGAGCTCTGGTAAAAAATATTAGAGTAAACCATTAACATCAAAATTGCAATATGAACTCTGGTAAAAATGCGTTACTGAACATTAGGTTTATAAGTCCAAAAATTCAGTTATTCTTAAGGACACATGGCCTAGTGGATATAGACGTTGGTTAGTTCCTGTGATTTGACACAAAGAGTTGTGAGTTCAATTCCAGCAGTGGTGAACAAGTAACTTACTGAGTTACAGGGAGAAAACTCATGACTACCAGAAGAGGCAATACTACGCAAGGAATGAAGTTCATATACTCCAGTTATTGTAATAAAGGGTTCGTTTCGAAATTCCTAGCACCTGAAGAAGGCCAGAGCATATAACGGCTGAAAAGTCATACAAATGGTAACATAGATGAGGACAAAAGTCTGAATAATGTAAATACTATTTAAACAAAAGATATTACAAAATTAAGAGATATCTATGCGTTAACTTTTTTTTTGTATATTTTGTAGCTTTTCTTTAACAAGTGTGGAAATGCTTAGCTAATGCAACTAACTGAATTTCGAAACCATTTGTTAAAAAATAACTAGTCTTCATTATTGTCTTCAAACGAAGTCGTAGTTATAGTATCAGAGATATTTTTCTCTAAATTAATATATTAGGTATGTTACTTTCAAGAAGAACTGTGTATCAGACGGTCTGTTCGCAGGAGATGATAAAACCACCATTTGACAAGTTTCCTACTGTGTCTAGCGACTCATATTTTTTTAACCTTTTTACATCAAGCAAGGTAATAAATCCACTGAGACGAAAGAGGTTACTGAGTGTGAGAGAATAAAAGATAAAAGAAAATATCTTTAAGGTAAAAGAACAGGAATTAAGAAAAAGGAAGATAATTATATATATTGCTTTTAAATTTTTGAATATCATATTTGACTGGAATGGAGGAAACTGGAAGGGAGTTCCACAAACGAGAAGTGCGAAAGAAAAAAACTGCAAACATAGAAGTACGGTTTCATCTATCAATTTCAGATGTAAAATGCTTTCTCTTTTACAATCGTCTCACTTTTTTTTTCAACTGGAGTAGATAGATCTAACTATCGCCCGGTTCACACTCCACCCACTTCTAATGAACACGTGACGAGGCTCATCCCTTGTTCCCTGCTTAGGATGTCGTTTCCGGCTTTCTCTTTTCCAATCTTCTCACTTTTTTTTTTCAATTGGAGTAGATAGATCTAACTATCGCCCGGTTCACACTCCACCTACGTCTATTGAGCAGGTGAAGAGGCTCATCTCTTGTTCCCTGTTTAGTATGTGGTTTCTGGCTTTCTTTTTTCCAATCTTCTCACTTTTCTTTTATATTTTTTTTTCAATTGGAGTAGATAGACTAAACTATTGCCCGGTTCACACTCCACACTCGTCTATTGAAGAGGTGAAGAGGCTCATCCCTTGTTTCCTGTTTAGGATGCAGTTTCCGGCTTTCTCTTTTCCAATCTTTTCACTCCTATGTAGCCCCCTGCACATCAGTGGTGTTACCGCCTTGCTCGGGGTGATATGATTAAAAAAAAATTTCCAGTCCAGTGAAACTCAAATTTCAAGTAATCATCACTATATAACCGATGATCTTTTGGTTTTTTAAATGAATTATTCTTGTCACCGTCGCCTTTTCTTTTGAGGAACTTGTCCATAATTAAAGGTGAATTGAATTTAAAATTGAAAAAAATAAATCTAAGAGAATTTTTATAATATTTAATCATGTTTTTTATTTGTTCTTCTAAAACCTTAATTTACAACGCCTAAATATTAAAAAAGAAATATCAACAAAGAATCTGTTAATATTGTAAACTAAACATATAGATGATATAAAGCATAACAATGATTATACGCGAATCGTTTAGATTCCTGAAATTCATTTCTTGATTAAGAAATTAAATGTTTTCATTAAACAAAATGAAATTAAATGTCTTCCACCTATTAACACTTCGCGGCACACCAGTAACCATTCCGCGGCAAACTAAAGTGCCGCAGCACAGTTGTTGGGAACCACTGTGTTAGTGCAATATTGTACTGCTCTCAGGAAATCGGATTTCTTTAGTAAATGAACCCGGACGAGCATAAACTCTTTATCAAAGAATTATTTTAAAGTGAGGCTCACCCTATACAAGGCCAGCAGTCAATGGTGGTAGAGGATTACAAAGTAAGAGACAATTTATGAAGGTATAAAGTGAAGACAACGTTTAACCGTAGTCTTGAATAATTTAAGATCGTAGTAATCGGGGAAGTTACCTCTTGGGGGTCGGTTTCTTTTCTTCTTGATTTTACAGTATAAGAAATGCCCGTTCCGCAAGCAGCGTCCGCCAAGAGGGACAAATGTAGTGATTTCTCCGAATGGATGGTGTGTTAGGGGACAACACTATGAGCAATTAAAAGCGCGCATAAACGGAAGTCAGTGTGATAAATATGTCATGGCGGAAAGGCTTATAATTTTTTTAGATAATCATCGATAATTTATTGACAAAATATATCAGAATTGTGTAAGGAATATTCTCCCTTGGAAGAACATTTTAAAGCAACAATAACTTCATCAATGGATTTTTTTACAGTTACTTGCTTTTAATTCAATTTCAGATTTAACTTTAATTCTAAAAACAATAACGACAAAAATGAATATATACATACAAATATGTATCTTATCTGACCAAAATGCCATGAAATAGCATTGACATTTGTGTTTCAACTGATTCAACATACATTCAGAACTTATTGTGTAGTTTCATCTGCATCCAAACCTTTAACGTTTCTTAATGCGTTTTTGAAGATGTTAATAAACGGCACAGTTTGATCATTCGATCTTGGATGATGAATCAGTGTCTACAAGTGTTGAACTGCGTAGATTTTTCAGAAATTTTAAAACTCACTAGAATTAAGTTCTATTATCGGATGCCATACTGTCAGGAACTTCGATCTTTGCAAAATGTTAGATAATGAAATGAATCGTTATTGTCATAGTAGATCGTTTACACTTCAATATCTAGGACCATTTTGTGAAACTGACGACCACAATTAAATATTATAAACAAATTAGTGGTCTAACAAAGTCCATATGTAATCTTGTCCAAGGTCTTACCATGCCTGATAATTTATAAGTGGTGATTTTGACGCCTGATAATTTATAAGTGGTGATTTTGATGCCTGATAATTTATAAGTGGTGATTTTGATGCCTGATAATTTATAAGTGGTGATTTTGATGCCTGATTTTGATGCCTGATAATTTATAAGTGGTGATTTTGATGCCTGATTTTGATGCCTGATAATTTATAAGTGGTGAATTTGATGCCTGATTTTGATGCCTGATAATTTATAAGTGGTGATTTTGATGCCTGATTTTGATGCCTGATAATTTATAAGTGGTGATTTTGATGCTGAATTACTACCATTATATTTTCTAACTGTATTTTGAGTATCTTTGTCCAACTTTGGTCAATAACCGTAGAGTCCATCCTCAGTATTCCCGGACGTCCTATGTGGAAACGTTTCAAAATATCTTTTTTTTAAGCGATAATGGAATTACAACTTTCTCTGATCACAAAAAGTTCTCCATCATAAATAGAAAATGCTGTATTATTGATACCACGGCCAACTTTATTTTTACTCTACTTCCACTTAACGTCATTCATAGTTTTTGAATAAACATATCCGTTTTAGAATAAATATTGATATCGTTTATCGTGGTCTGCAATTAAGAATTATAATGTCGGTTTGATCTACGTAGTCTTGCTGAATTCTGTAGTCAGAATATAAAGCTCACTTCTGGTTCGCTCTCACTGACACACTTTCTACTTCTTCTTCGATTCCAAGCTACTTAATTATGCTACTTAATAGCAAATACTATTACACAACACCAAATCACCTCTGAAGTTGACCTCGGATGATATTGAAAGTACTTGGGAAATGTAAATGAAAAGAAAAATCTAAAAAAAAAAAGTCGATAAGTAATTTCGCGTGAATCAGAACAAAAATAGATATATATCCAGCTTATTTTAACATACATCCAATTTTTTATGATTACTTCTTATTCATCTTTTCTATTACTTTTATTCAGCATTGTCTTCGGCTTTTTTTCTGCTGAGATACCCATCTTTTTTAGCAGGTCTTTTAAGTATCCGTTCTCAAACACCTTCCCTGCAACCCAAACATCTAAATATATTTGACAATGGTACTGATGACTGATTCCATATAAGACGATTGCTTGCCTTGATTTGGAACTCTTACATTGTACTTTAAAAAAAAAGAAAGAAAACTTTATTGGTAATTACTTTCAGTCAGAGGAAAAATTGTATGGTTTGATATTTAGACCTAATTATACGTCTAGCATGGTCAAGGATGCATTCTAGAAATTGAGTAGAGTATTGAGAGACAAGAATATCGTTCTTGTGTTGAATTAGCTTAAAATGACTGTAATTTTATTGAAACTATGAAAGTCTCTCCCGGTTTTTTGCTTCTTTGTCAGCGACATTCTTAAAAAAATTTAAATGCAGCGTCAATCGCCATCTTCTTGTATCCTTTTCTTTTAATAATCTTTTTCTCAATTACAGCTTTGTCATTTTCTTTTATTTTCGCCTTGCTTCTGGTGATATGGTTATTTTTAGAAATGTTCGTTTACTTCACTCTCATCATCATCATCATCATCATCCTTCCAACAATCTATGGTTGGTCGGATATCCATCGACAATGACGAATCATACAACACGGTCAAGAATGGCTATACACAGTTCTATCCGATCCAGCGCTGGGTCGAAGGCAATTGTGTGTGCATGCGCCAATTTCATTCATACAACACATCCAGTGGGATGCCAAAGAAACAAGGAAGAGATCCCTTCATTGTGCACTTGATAAAAGTGACCAGCAAATTGCAGCCTTTTTGCTTAATCTTTAAGAGATAATCGTGTGATATCTCCGAAGATGTAGGTTAATATTGGGCGGGATCTCTAGCTGATGTTTTGGATCATTCTTAGCATCTAATCGTTTCTCCAAATGAACAGACAAAATTCTAAGTCTTTGAACCACAGAGATGGATCAGCTCAATCCATACTTTCATGCAAATACCCTTGGGAAAGATATGAATATATCTCTTCATATTTCCCGCCAACTATGTGATGACTAGTGGGGTATAGTAAGCTCTTAAGTCGTATTTGGTAATAAGTGTACGAGTGGAAAAAGGCATGAGTTCATAGATTGATGAAATTCGTCAGCGCGAAAACAGGCAGTCATGATTCAGAAGAAAAACCCCGACACAAAGTTCAAATTTCTCGGTGTGCCGTTATAGTACCTTGGGCCAACCGCTCTCTGTGTTGCAACACGACAGCCATAAACGTAGGAAAGCTCGAGTGCAGCATGAAGGAATGCTTTTTTTATGCTGGTTCTAAGCTTTCGGCTCACATGAAACATTTTCAGAGACGTTACATGTACGTTAACAGAAAGACATCCACCATCAAAAATGATATTACCTTGTGATGATATAAAACATTTCTATGCGACGATAACAGTCACCAAATAGCAGACGCACATCATAAATTTGTAAAACGCTTCTATGATGTCAAACCACGTGAGAGACCGAAATGTTAACAGAACCATATTTTATATGCAATGTAATGTGTTGTGACTAGATAGAAATGTGATTTTATTGACTGTGGATTGCTTTAATTTAATGTAGATGACCTCCAATATCTGAAGTTTCTTTTTACTGTCTGTATATGTGAGTATTATTGTGTTATCGACTAAAATCTGTCAAATACTCACACGTACACACAGTTAAAATAACCTTCAAGTATTGGAGGCCATCAGACTTGTATGTGGGTGATTAATAAATTATGCTTTACGACTGAGCGTTTTAGAGAAGAAAAATTTTAAAATAGTTATCATTTCTGAAATTTACTCATTACTCTCCAGTAATGAATTGAGTTCTCCCTGCAGCTGACGTGTGTATACACCGTATATATATATAACACGCTAAAATTTCCTCTGCTCTCAGCCATGCGCCGATGGCTTAGGTGTAGGCACTCCGATTGACCTCAAATCGGTCGAGTTTCGATCCCAGTTGGAAGCAAGTGGATGTCTAGTCACACTGATTAGCTGTGAAACAGTATCGTATCTAGATGACTACTATATATACAATTATAGGTCAGATTTAGTTTATCGAACTTTTTTTTAAATTACAGGGCGGTTTAACATTCATCAGGTTAAATGAAATATTATATTAAATTACGTCAATCAGCATCCTCGAAAATTTAAAAATAAAAATTCAGTTCCAGTAAGTATGATAAGATAGCACGAGAAAGATTCCCATACACTACACTCTCAAGAAAATCTTAAAAGAATTCTTAAAATTATCAACACAGAAGTTGAAATAAAGGAGAGTCTACACGGTTTTATAAGGCATACATAGCGTGAAATGATCTTCATAAACATGCACGGACCGAGATAAAATAAGACATTCGGCCAGCAGAGACAATATTGGGCAGAACAGAACAGATACGTTGATTCGTAAAATGAATGAGAGGAGGCTTTCACAATAGCAACGTGACTGTCAAATAAATCGTAAAGTGCAGAGACTTGAGTTTAAGAGTACCTTGGTGAAGGGTATGGGAAATCTTTCTAATAGTGTCTTATCATACAATCTTCTGTTTTACAATTTTCATTTTTCTAGGATTCCGAGTGACGTAATTTAATACAACATTCCAGTTAACCTGGTGAATATATATGAGGATCTCGAAATTTAAAAAAGAAATTAAGTAACTAACAATATTTTGCTTTTGTTCATAGATCACTTAGTTAAGTGCCATACATGATACACGCTTGGGCGATGATTACCCTGCTGCAGGTTGCCATTCAAGGCTATAAAACCCAATCTGCCCTGTTTTTAACCCATAACTGGAGGGAAGAGACGGATTAATACATTTCCCAAAGATATTCGCGCGAAAGTGAAAGCAAGGAATTCAACTGGAATTTGAAATCGGCTCTCTGATATCTCGTTTCGTGCTGATATCCACTGCACCACAACGCACATCCAACGGCATATCGGCACTGAACGATAAATCGGTGAGCCGAGTTCGTACCCCAGTTGAATTCCTTGCATTCACTTGTACACAAATATCTTGGAAAAGGCATTAGACTGTCTCTTTCCCCCAGTTATGGGTTAGACAACAGAAGAGTTTGAGGTTCTATAGCCTTGGCTGACAACCAGTGTACCGCAGAAAGCAATGGCAGCCAACTGCGAGATAATATTCTACCCAGTTAGTTATGTCTCTTTCGAGATATGATCGCCCAAAGAGTATATCACGTATTACACTTAACTGACTGACTAGCTTATAAATACATTGTGCAAAATGAAATCATTTCAGTTGCCTTGAAAATATCAGTCAGAAGATGATCTAACTGCACTGAGGAGCTGTGATACAGCGAAACAGGCTTTTCTGCAGATGATTATATGCATATTATTAGTTATGACGTTAGAACATGTGAAAACTACAAACTACTACAAAATTGTGCATTTTGTATCGACATTGAAATAACAATGTTTCATCAGATATTTAACAATTATGGTAATAAACGTTTTTATTTTTAATAATAATTGTAATAAAAATTGTTTTAAGAACAACACTTCCATTTATCTTTGATTTTTTTTTCATATGAGGTAAAAAGATATTTCTTTTAAAACGTGAGAAAGAAAAAGGGGATAAAATATCAGAAAATAGGATGAGAATTCAAGAAAAGTAAGAGAATGAGGAAAAGGAAAGATACAGAAGAAATAGAAAGTGAAGAGGAAAGTAAATGAGAAAATGTAGAAAGAGAAAAGTCAATGGAAACTGATAAGATAAAAAAAAATTAATTTTGGCCAGAAATGAATTGCAGACAGATATTGACATAGGTTACAATGTTTCAGCTGATATCTTTTGGCATTAAAAAAATGATGAAAGCAAGTTCACAAGAAGAAAAAAATTATTCATAAAACGTAAAATAAAGGTTATTTAATAAACCCAACACAAACATATAAATTTAATAGACCTAATATGATAAATTAGAAAAAAATTAAATGAAATAAAAATTAAATAAATTTAAATAAATCAATAAAATAAAATATAATAATAAAAAATAAATGAATAAAAATATATAAATAAAATAATATATATATATATATATATATATATATATATATATATATATATATATAGACGGAACGGAGAGAGAGAGATAGAGAGACAGATGTAACCGTAAATTCTACTCCAACAGCTTCTTTTCTCGCGCTTCCCGCCTGTGGAACTCCCTTCCACAAGTCTGCTTTCCCGACAGTTACAATCTCCAGGTGTTTAAATGTAGGGTCAATAGACACCTCCTATCACACTAACTCCCAACTATTCTCACAACACTCTCATCTACCCAACTCTCATTCTCGGTATCCTCACCCGCCTATCACCCACCCTCTGTTATTTCCTATATTTAATCAGCCTTTCTCCACTCTACCTAGCCCCCTGCACAGTAGTGGCAGTGACATGCCTTGCTCGGGGTGAAACGCTTATAAAAAAAAAAGAAAAAAAAAAGATAGAGGCAAAGTGAAAGGGTCTAGGGATATAAAATTCAATCCTGCTAAAACCATTTTGGTGGAACTGCTGTAACAGAAACGTCGTTTTTTTCTTCACAAATATGATAACTTTAATTGCTGTACGCAATTAATTTTAAATCATTTAACTGTTTTCGGAGATATATTGCATTTCGTCACCAATGTACTGTTATTAGACTGCGAAAATTTTCGTAAAAGAAACCTTATCGAGTATTTCTGCGAGGAAATTAAGAGTTCGAATTTGAAACAGCAAATATCTTGGAGATTTAGCCAACTATGGATATTTCATGGTTCTAGATCATTCCAGATGTCTTCCGGTACCTGGTGAAGCTGATGTCTGTTCGGGCATCAGAAGGTATCCTACACTATAACACTCATCTACTATATGACAATATGAAAGGTTACTGCAGATAACTTATCCGATATCTTCCCTACATAACATCATAAAATCTGCATCTTGTTTTCTTTTAACATTATGCAACAGATTTACCTTTAAATTGAGTGACTTTTGTGTTAAATGACACAAAAGCAACTCAAATTAAAGATGAAAATTAGTTAGAAAGAGAAAAGTCAATGGAAACTGATGAGATAAAAAAAATAATTTTGGCCAGAAATGAATTGCAGACAGATATTGACATAGGTTACAATGTTTCAGCTGAAATCTTTTGGCATTAAAAAAATGATGAAAGCAAGTTCACAAGAAGAAACAAATTATTCATAAAACGTAAAATAAAGGTTATTTAATAAACCCAACACAAAGATATAAATTTAATAGACCTAATATGATAAATTAGAAAAAAATTAAATGAAATAAAAATTAAATAAATTTAAATAAATCAATAAAATAGAATATAATAATAAAAAATAAATGAATAAAAATAAATAAATAAAATAATATATATATATATATATATATATATATATTGATTGATTGATTGATTGCTTGATTGATTGATTGATTGATTACTTAGTTTTTGGCCAAAATAAAATTAGACTAGTACACAGTTGTATTAAAAAAAGTGTTCAATAAAAAGTGTTCAATAAAATTATATTCTAGAACATTTGAATGTTCTTCATTTGTAAAGAAGTTATTATACGACCTAGTTTTCTATTAACATAGAAAATGTTTTAGATATTCTCTGAAATTGTAGAATATCTAAAAAAAATTTTCTAGATTATATATATATATATATATATATATATATATATGAATTTTCGTATTATGATTTACCTCCTATATTTATTCCATATTCGTTTTATACTTTCTATTTTGTCTTCTTCATCACTCACTGTTTTTAGCTTCACTCTCCTGTCTTATATTTCTTATATTTATTCTCTTTACAAAGTCTTGCTTTCAGGGTGCAACCAAAACACTTTTCGCTTCTAGCCAAGGATTCTTTTCACAGTTTCCCAGTAAAAAATTGAAATAGTGAAAGTTGTAAACGAATTCGTAATTTATTTTTCAAAAATTGGCCAGCGGACTCTAAAAGTATAGACGTTTAAAGCATATTCGCTGTCTCCAGGAATCAAGCTGATACTCAACATCAAATCTACACCTGCAAATAATGTCGCCACACATTAATATACAGCAGCATGAACTTATCTATATGTTCTACGGGACTTAAACGCAAGATGGACAATTTACCCGACTATATATAAAATGAATATTTCTGAGATGAGGTAGTATTTACATTATTCGGACTATTATTTTCATTTTTGTTATTATTTGTACAACGTTTCTGACTTCTTCAGGAAGGAATTCTACTTTTTTATAACAATAACTGATAGTCATAAGTTATCATTCTCTAACCCTGTAATTTACTTGTTCAGCACTGCTTTAGCTTGCTATTAAATTCACAACTCTTTGGGTCAAGTCATAGGAACTAACCAACGTCTATAGCCATTTATCTCTAAGAACAACAGCAACTGAATTTCTGGGATTTATAAATTTAATATTCAGTAACCCGTTTTTACTATATTGCAATTTTGTGATGTTAATGGTTTTCTCTAGTTTCTTTTTTTTGCCAGAGCTCATATGTCAATTTTTTGACACTAATGATTTTCTAGTATTTTTTACCAGAGCTCATATTGCAATTTTGACACTAAGGATTTTCTCTGGTACTTTGTATTACTGGTTCTCATATTGTGTTCATCCGTATGCTTGGTCGGCTGAGGTGATTTTTGTAGCCTAGGATGTGCGCCCGATTCCTTAAGTTTACGTAGTTTCTAGTGATTTTCTCTATCTATTATTTCAATATTCATCTCATAAGGTCCAGTGGTCCCCTTTCTCCGTCCATAGGTGGTCAGCTACGCCTGATTTTTCTTTCACCACTCACATTACTGCCTTGCGATGTTCTTGTAGTCTTACCTTAATGGGGCGGCCTGTTTCACCTTTATATTTCTTTCTGCAGCTACATGGAATGGCGTACACATAGTCCTTAGTCATGTCCTACTTTTTGGGGGTCTTACTCGGGACAGGTACCTGTATAGTGTAGAATCATTTCTGAAGATGCTCCGACGAACTTAAGTCATTGGTGACCCCGCCACAAGTATTTACTCGGGTAACCAGACTGGCAACAAGGTCCCACCAATTTACAGTTAGATCAACCAGATGCAGCCGAGAATTATACTTTAACAGCTTCTTTCCCCGCACTTTCCGCCTGTGAAACTCCCTTTAATATACTTGCTTTCCTGACAACTACAATCTCCAAAAATTTAAATGCAATGTCAATATCCATCTCTTATCCACTTGACTCCAGTCTTTTCTGCATCACCTCATATATCTTGTGCTTTTTCTTTCTCTCTGCCTCCGCAACTGTCTTCATACCTGTATTCCTATCTTTCTCTTACCCTTTCTCTGACACCCCCGTGACTGGTTTGTCTTTCTCTTCACTTTCCTCTTGTCTAAACTTTTATTCTTATGTAGCCCCTGCGCATCAGTGGCGTTACCGCCTTACTTGGGGTGAAACGATTAAAAAAATGTTATATAGACCACAGTAATAGTAAGAAAATGAGAATATTTCTTGAGAATTTTTAAAAAATGTATTCTTGTTTTTTACTACAAAAATATATTTTTATGCTATCCTATTTACCCTAATTTAATGGTTAGCTATTAGCTGGGACCCGAACAGGTGCTATTTCCCCTGGTCATCGTGGACCTGGGAACAACAGCAATTATGAAAGGGTTCCATGCTTCTCAACCCCCCCTCAGAGTTCTTGCTGCCAGTAGTTGAACGTCAAACCCATGACGTTTTTTACACTTTTTTTTTCATCAGTATAAATATTTTAGTACACTAAAATATTTACCGGTGTTTTGCGCTTGTAATTTAATAAAATAACTATCTCTAGCAATTATAAAAGTAAGTTGATTAACATTATACAAGATAATAAATATATTTAATTATAAAATAAAAAGAAATGGTTATTTCTGTTCAGATATCGATGTTTTGTAGCGGCCTAACTACTTTTTTGTTTGTTTGTTGGGTAATGAGAGCTTCTCAATTTTATGTATGTACAAATAAGTGAACAAACAAGACACAAGACAGAGGTAAATAAATTTTAATTATAACAACTGTGAATTATAGAAAAGGGGTAAAAATAAGTTATCTCCCTTTTACTGCAGATATTTGCAAAAATGAATGAAACACCTTTTTTTTAGAGATGTGTTTAAACAATAAAATATTTTTGAATTGTAAATGGGCCAAAGCCAATGTTCAAAAGTTTATATGTAGACAAATAATTTGATACAGTTCAAAGTGTAAGTTGGAAATTTGTGAGTTGGAAATTAGTTTGTATGTTCAAATAATTGAAACAGTTCAAAGTTATGAGTTTGAAGATAATCTGCAAGCAAAGTGTGTGTGAATAAAAGAATGTCAAAAATACTTGCGGTTTAGCTGAGAAGTTGAAACAATAATAAATTATTATACCAGGAGAAAATGTTGAATGCAAAAAGCTGGTATTGCAAAGTTATGAATATTTAACTTAACTTCTCAGTCAGGTAAATGAAACCGGCTTATTTTCTTTTTTAAGAGTAGGCAAAAACAAGTATTGCCTTAAAAGAAAAGTGAGCTGGAAACAATAGGTCTTGTGTCTTCAAAGGATACTTTCCAACTGGAGCTTTAAGAGCGGGAAGATTCCCGCCTTTTCGAAAGAGAGGCAAAATGCTGCTGCTGATGCAGAACAAACCAATGAAAAGTTTGGTTACAAAAAGAAGATAGTTTGATTTATTTTACAATTTTCCTTCTCGAACTTTCTATAAAATATTGGTGATACGAGGATATCGTAGAGAGCTCGACAGTTTCTTTATACCATCTTCAGAAAATGAGATAGTGTATTCATATACACTACAGGCCATAATTATTAGGCCACTCCAGTTTTTAAAAAATATTGATGTATTTCATACTATTTTTAGTATTTATTGCCAAGTGGATAATTCTAAATGAAAATATAATGGTACTTTTGTGATTATTACTTTGCAAAATTTTACAAAGCAGCATTTGCTTCTGCCAACCAATAAGAAGTGACTAGCATGGGGAAAAGAGCACAAAAACTGGACACCAGAACAGTTCATTTGATGCACATGTCATTGTGCTGTATTAACAAAAATAATTCTATTTTCACTTAGAATTATCCACTTGGCAATAAATACTAAAAATAGTAAGAAATACATAATGTATTTTTTAAATTGGGGTAATTTTGGCCGGTAGTGTAAATTCTAAGCTAGACGAACAAATCCGAATACATGCCTCGAAAAAAAAAATAATGTTTTCATGTGACGCGTTTCGTCGATTAAACTTTATCGTAATAAAGTAACACTTATGTTTATGCCACTATACACATGCAAACGAGAGAAAGGGAACGCTGAAAATTATATATATATATTTTTAAATATATATTTTGGATATATCATCTAGCCGAATTAATTTAGTTTCTCTTGGTGTTTATAATCCGTCACTTTGATAATAAATATGCCAAATTATGATAATACATCTGCCAAGAATTGTGAAAATCTGTTAAAACGTGGACGCAAATTTCGTGTGGGTGATCGAGCGTATTGTGAATTATAGTCAGTCTCAAGAAAACTGTTTCCTCTTCGTCATATTTTCCCTGAAATCTCTTCTTGGTATATGAAAAATTTCATGTTTACCTATATGTATTCTATTATTATATAGAGTGCTATATATATATATATATATATATATAACACATATTTAAATCTCCATGTTTACATAATTCTAAATTTTAATTGAACAATTTTGACACACCAAATTAGAGAGTGGTAGTTGGAGGGAATCTCCAACTACCACTCTCTAATTTCTATGAAACATAAAAATTTTCGTGTAGTGATATTATGCTTTTATAAACCATTGTAATAACGAAATTACAATATATATATATATATATATATATATATATATGTATATATATATATATATATAGGTAGGTAGGTAGGTAGGTAGGTAGGTAGGTAGGTAGGTAGGTAAGATCAGTAGGTTACGCTACCATAGTTTTGTCATTTTCGGGTTCGTCTGGCGATGTTTTGACTGATATTTTAGCGGTTAACGCTTTTATCTAAACTTATTTATAAATCGAACTTTGTGTGTGTGTGTGTGTGTGTGTGTGTGTGTGTGTGTGTGTGTGTGTGTGTGTGTGTGTCCGTTACCTATAGATTCCGAAAAGGCTGAACCGATTTTCGTGAAAATTTACACAGTTGTACTATAAGCGTCTGCGAGTGTTCTTAGCTAGGTTTTGGGTCGAGGTATCCCTGATAAATATCGAAAATCGATAATCGAAAAATTCGGATTATAGAAGGAGTGGTCAAATTTGATACACACATAAACAAAGATATACGAAACAATATTCAGAAGTTTGAAGGATGCAGTTCTTACAATAGTGCAGAAAATTTGATATCGATACCAGGAAACCAAAATTTGATTTACATCCATTCATTTTTCTTTCAGTCTACGGTTTCGCTTTAACTGGAAACAACTATTGCTTTTTAGTCTTTCGTGCCAACGTCCAAAGACTCTGAGCTCCAGAACCATGAATTAGTTTTAAAGCTTTCATTACACCCGAGCAACGCCGGGCTATACTGATACTAAGTTCATAACCGGAAGTTCAAAGTAAGGGAGTGGTTTGTTATTGGGAATCTTTTCATCTGGGTTTGAAAATATTTTCCAGTATTTTTTGAATCAGAATATTATGAGACTTTTCATTTGCTAGCTTTTATCGTTCTGGAAATTATACGACAGCCAACTTTTCTTCTTGGCACAATCTGCAGATGTCGCGAACGTTGCAGGGTTTGGATTGTTTTAATATTTTCCACGCCACGTGAGGGTTCCCACCATTCTTTTCTTTTAATTTCCATGCATAGCTGACATGTTTGGTGGTATTTTTAAGTTGTTCTAATTTGAATGTGGACTTGTGGTTATTCCATCGTGTTTTAAAATTGTTTCTGTATATTCTAAGAATATTTTGTATTTTACTTCTCTTCTGTAGATGAGTCCTTCGGTTTTACAATCTTCAAGCTGACAATTTTTATCGCTGCAGTTACACTTTTCATTCTGCTGTTCCTTGTTTTTGTTTTTTTGTTTTTGTTTTTGTTTTTGACATTTTGCCTTTTTATGTGATTTTCTAAATTGGAAATACAGCTGTAACTTAATTTAACCGTAATTATATGAAAAATTTTGTCTAGCTCGGGGATTTGGAATGTTTGTTAAGAAAATTGAAATATATTTTAACTTTTTGGGACTTTAATTCTCAGTTAATTGGTTGATTAAACCAAAGGATATTAGGTTTTTTCATACTATAAATTTTTTTGTTTATTTATTTGGAGTTTATACTCTAATATGTTTTTATTTTCATTTAGTTCTAAGGCTTTTTCGTAATCTGTTTCATCTCATCAAAGTTTGTTTTATAAGAGGAATTTTTGAGTCTCTATATTCTACAACTTTAGATGTGTTGGATTATATTAGTGGGGTGGTTTGAGCCAGTGATTACATATCTTAATTTTGTGTTTGGTTTTATGCATGAACAGACAGTGCCCGCTTTTAATTTGAATTCAACGTCTCAGTATTTGACAACGTTTTATTCATTTTATCATCTCTATATATTCCGTGGTCGTCTGTGTGTAATATTTTGTTTATTTTGTGTAAGATAAATCCTTTACCTCGGAAATCTCGGCTTCGTCGAATGAACTTTGGGGTACGTCAAGGGCATCTTTTTTAAATTTTTTATCCATAGTTCACCACTGTGGAAAAGCACGGATTTGTGGCAATTTAAAATTATTTTTATGTGTTCCGATGGTATATCTGTAAAGTTATATATATATATATATATATATATATATATATATATATAGATAGATAGATAGATAGATAGATAGATAGATAGATAGATAGATAGAATTCCTGTCATGCTCATGGAGAAAGAGACAATAATGACGTAGCGTCGGCTCAGTTCGTTCACTTTACTAGCAGTTATTAAACGTTATTACTGGGGTAAGAAGGCTACTATCACTTAATCACCATAGACACCGCTTCTACACACCATCAGAATGAATGAATTTAGTCTCCTTGAAAACAAAACACTGCGCCTCCTAGTCCTAAATCTATCAGCCGACCTCGAGTGGAATGTCTACATTGAATTTATAGCTAAATTTGCTGCCCTGAAGTGTTGTTCTCTTTGAAGTGTTTGGACATCTATATCTATCTTACATATATATAAATCTACCAAACGCCCGTGCATTGAACATCTATTCGAGTGCCTCTGCTATTCATTCTTGATAATATCCAACGAAGAATCTAATGTAAAGAAGAATGTAATTGATTCTGACCTAGTAACTCAACTCCAGTTACTTTCTCACCGACGTAATGTGGCTTCCCTCTGTCTCTTCTACAAATACTTTTACGACTTCTGCTATGATAAGCTTATCTCCCTGGTGCCCTCACTGCATGATTTTACTCGAGCTACTAAACTAACAGCTAGGTCTTACCTTTTTGCAGTGAAACCAATCAAATGTAACCAGATTTCTATTCCAACATCTTCTTTGCTCGCATTTCTCGCCTGTGGAATTTTCCTTTGTACATTTGCTTCCCTGAAAGTTACAATCTCCAAGAATTTAAATGCAAACTCAATTGATATCTTTTATCTTCTTGAGTCACATCCTTTCCCTGACAAACCTTGTAACATGTTCTTCTTTTCCACTTTACTCCACACCACTCTCATGCAGCCCTCTTCACACCTGTATTCTCATCCTTTTCTTATTCGTTCTCTGATTCCCCTATAACTTGCTCCTCTTTCTTATCACACACCTGTTCTGTAACCCCCTGCAAACCAGTGGTATTTCTGCCTTGCTTGGGGTGTAGTGATTCAAAATATAAGTTTGAGAGACAGTAGTGAGACAGTGTTAGCTCAGTTCATTCTATTTACTGCCAGTTAGTAAACGCTACTACAACTTATGAAAGCCCTTGCAACGTATATGCTTTTTAACAGTGCCTTATTATTTTCTGCTTTGCAATAATTATGGTGTCGAGGAGTAAAAAATATAATACATAAATATGCATTTGCCCTCTCTATTATAAAAAAAGAACGTAGTGTATATATATATATATATATATATATATATATATATAATATATATAAATATATAATATATATAAATATGACCCGAAAACTGAACGGATCTTCACTGCCTGATGATGGTGTATGGAACACTGAAACTTGACAGCTTTCGAGTTGCATTAGGTTATTATTATAACAATAACTATATATATATATATATATATATATATATATATATATATATATATAGTTATTGTTATAATAATAAGCTAATGCAACTCAAAAGCTGTCAAGTTTCAGTATCAAGTATATATATATATATATATATATATATATATATAGTTATTGTTATAATAATAACCTAATGCAACTCAAAAGCTGTCAAGTTTCAGTATCAAGTATATATATATATATATATATATATATATATATATATATATATATATATATATAGTTATTGTTATAATAATAACCTAATGCAACTCAAAAGCTGTCAAGTTTCAGTATTCCATACACTATCATCAGGCAGTGAAGATCCGTTCAGTTTTGGGGTCATATTTATGCCGATAAGAAAATATAAAATAAATAAAGTAAACTTAAAAATAAAAGTACTACTATATTAGTACTATATTAGTACTACTATATTAGATGGTTGTAAGAGGTTATTATAGATTAATAAGTTTGGGTGTAGACCAATGAATATTGTGGAAGGACGAGTGAATTATTTAAATAAGAATGGAACAGAAATATTGCTAATGTGTTATTTTTAGACGCGACAAGAGTGAAAATAAGAACAATAAAAAAATAAAATATTGGTTTGAAAGGGTTTTGTTAATATAAAGAACAATTAATGTAAGGAAATAGACATAGGGGCGTGTAATTAAATATTAAAAGCAGAATTACTTAAAATTAGAAATAATTAGTAATTAAAGTAAGCGTACACATCAATATAACAGTTAAGTTTAGATTTAAGGTATATATAATTAAATAAAAAAGTCGATTTATAGATTATAGCAAATAGTAAAGAGTTTGTGATAATTTTACATATATTTAAGAGTGTGACTTATCTTATGATAGCAGTAACTAGTAATCTCATTACGTTGGTTTAATAAGTTAGTTTTTAGGAATTTAATTATATGGAGTTTTTCTTATAAGCAAAGAAACTATATCATGAAACGATTTAGATGTTCTAGCTTTTGATAATATCTTCCATTTTATTGTAGGAGGTTTATTTGTATCTTTCTATTGCCAATAGTATTGAAAAAGAGAAGTTGAGTTACTATAGAATTTATTATTAAAGGATAGTTTATGCTGATAAAATCGTGCCTGAAAAGTGTTCTTAGTATCTCTAACATAATGTTTGATAAGATTTGGAGTTTCTTTAGTAGAAATGATAGCTTAGTATACTATTAAATTTGTAAGGCTACTGGTTTACATAGGTGATTCATTTGGAGTGCGGTAATTACAAGTATTAGCATTATTGTTGTTATTTATAAAAAGGTGATTTTGATAGTTAATTTTGTTATCTTGTTTAAGGATTTTATCGTCGTGTTTTTTATTATTATTTCAAGATTATCAGCGCAGCTATAACTAAGTTTTCAGTATTCTTATTAAACAAATAATAAGGGTGTTATTAGCTGGAAAGTATTTCTGAACTCGGTTAAGGAATTTATAGCCTAACTTAGAACTAACTATGTGGTCTGTACTGAATTATGTTTCAATTTTATTATGTTTGGTATTATTATTTTTTTACTTATAATATTTAATGTCATTGCATTTATAGGCGCTACTTTTATGGCAGTATTGCAGTATTAAATGTATTTATAAAAATGTCTTCACTTGAGGAATTGTTGTTTATTCCGTGTTCAACAGATTATGGAATGTATTTTATACTATACGATAGATGATTTGATTTAGGAAATATGTAAATAGGAAAGGTTAGCATTATATTTTATCTAAAATATCTATTAGTTTAAACAATTTATATATATATATATATATATGTGTGTGTGTGTGTGTGTGTGTGTGTGTGTGTGTGTGTGTGTGTGTGTGGAATACTGATAAATGAATTTTATATAATAAGAACAATTTTAAGGGAAAGTGTTATAAGAAAGTGCTAAAAACTTTGGTGTCGCGTATCACAACTTAGAAACTAGGAAGAGAGTACTGGATAGCTACGTAATGTCCGTCCTTCAATATGGCAGTGAATGCTGGACAATACCATCAAAGATGAGGGAAAAACTTGAAGCAAGTGAAATATGGTTCTGCAGAAGGATGCTGCGAATATCATGGATCGAGCATGTGAGCAATGATGAGGTCTTGGAAATGATGGAAACAAAAAGGAAATTAATACTGAGCATCAGGAAGAGACAGCTGAAGTTTCTGGGGCACGAAGTGAGGAAGGAGGGCTTGGAGAACCTGATACTAACACACCAGATAGAGGAAAAAAAAGAGACAGAGGAAAGCAACGGATAACATATTTGAATGACCTAATCAGGTGGATGACAGAACGAGGATTGTAAGGTGCAACAGGAGAAGCCGTGCTCAGAGCTACTAGGGATAGGGAAACATTAAAAGCCATGATCGCCTACGTGCTGAAGGGACAGGGCACATAGAAGAAGAAGAATCAACTTTTAATTCCCTGAAATTCAACATGGCAAAATCTGTGTCGCAAAACCTTTTTTTGATTTTGTCATACTGCTTTCTATATATATATATATATATATATATATATATATATATATATATATATATATATATATATATATATATATATATATATATGCCTGTGTGTGTGTGTGTGTATGTTTGTGTATGTGTGTGTGTGTGCGTTATAAGTGGTAAATTGTCGGTATTTTATATTCTTAATTTCGTGTATGCGCGTTAATTGTTTTTGTTTTGTCGAATTCCAGTAAAGCAGGATCTGTTGGACACAGTCGGTTTAAAAAAGGTCAGGCTCATCCCTTGTTTCCTGTTTAGGATGCGGTTTCCAGTTTTCTCTTTTCCAATCTCCTCACTTTCTTTTTTTTTCTTTTTTTTTTCAATTGGAGTAGATAGACTAAACTATCGCCAGGTTCACACTCCACCCACGTCTATTGAACAGGTGAAGAGACTCATCCCTTGTTTCCAGTTTAGGATGCGGTTTCCGGTTTTCTCTTTTCCAATCTTCTCACTCCTATGTAGCCCCCTGCACATCAGTGGAGTGATATAATTAAAAAAAAAAACAAGAAAAACTACAGACGCTGATGACTGTGTCGTGGATTCAGAGAGAAATGGACGAGTCTTATGCTGATTACAAAGATGTTTGGATAAACTCTAGTGATGGCGAAGTGTATGAATTTATTCATAATCTCGCAGAGCCTCAGAATCAATCAGGATTCTGAGTTCCTTGAGGAGGTTGTGATGCTCTTACGTGTGAAATCTGCACCATGCCACACAAGCAGAAGAACGCAGTTATGGCTTTCCGGCAATTTCTGCAACCACATTACCCCTTACACCTGGCCCAGACTGCAACCCTCTTGATTATTGTGTGCTGAGCGCAGTTGAGCGAGGGACTAAAAAGACTTTTTGTAACACTAAAAATAAACTGAATGCCAAGCCTTAGACAACATTCATCAACTTAAAAAAGAAGACCGTCCAGTAGAATAGTAGGAGATTCCGAATTCATCTGGTGGCTGTCGCTGAATGGCGATGCTGCTGAATAAACTTACTCATTATTATGTAAATACATGTTGTGGAATTCCAGCTAAACCCATTGTATTCACTTACGCGCAAATACCTCTGGGAAAGGTATTAATCCGTCTCTTCCTTCCAGTTATGGGTTAAATAGCAGGACAGATTGGGTTCTATAGCCTTGGTCGGCAACCAGTCTACTGCAGAAAGCAATGGCAAACTACTGCGGGATAATCTTCTGCCCAGTCAGTCATGTCTCTTTCGAGACATGATCGCCCAAGCGTGTATCACGCACGGCACTTTAACTGACATGTTGTGTAATTTTGGTAAATATATATATTCAAATAAAATGTCAATGTTTTTTTCATTTATGGGTAATTTAGTCGACACATTTTCCATCGCAGCCAGTATACACACACACACACACACATACACACGCACACACACACATATATGTGTGTGTGTGTGTATATATATATATATATATATATATATATATATATATACTCTTTGGGGTTGGTTTTTGAGAGAGGAGGATTAATTGTGAAAGTTCATGTCTCTGTCTGTATTTCTTTATTAATTTCTTCCTGCAGCTGTTGAGACAGACTGAATTAATTGGAAAGAATTTTATTCTAAGTGATACACGTTTGTCTGGAGTAGCATGTTCAACACTCCCCAGACAGGATCTGATTTTATTTTAAAGCAACCTTTGCAATTACTTATTTATGGGGAAACTGAGAAAGAATTGGTAAAACATGAAATGCAAATTTTTTTTCTAAGGAACAGATAATAAAATGTCGACATTCTTTTTTCATTATTATATAAATATTGTTAAATCAAAAATTCAGATGAAAAACGTAATAGAAACGGTTTTGTATATGAACTGAATATAAAAATAAAATAATGGGACATCTGAAGTCTCATTAGGATAGAGTTTGAGTTTGAGCGTTTTTAATAGCATATCAACTTCTGTGGGTTATTTAATGAAAATAAGGTGGGGTTTTAAGGTATTTTTTTAAATGTTCGGTTATAGTGAGAAGGTTTATTTAATCAAATTTTAATGACTTCTTTTTAATATTTATTCTTTTTTATTTTAGAAAACTGAAATTCTAAAATTTTTTGCTGAGAATAATTTTTTTCCTGCAAAAATGTGTTATGGTAATAAATTTTTCTTCAAAAATGTATTGTTGGTAATGTTTTTTCTACAAAAATGAATATTTTTCTATAAAAGTCTATTTTTATGTATATAATTTTTATTTTATATTTTTTTATTTATTTCATTATTTATGTAGTATTTTTTTTATTTTTATGTATTTCTATATTTTTATACTTTCGTAATGTTTTGACCACAATTTGGGGGTTAACTATTTGCCCATAGCTGGGAACCTAACAGGTGCTACTGCTCCGCCTCAGCGTGGACCAGGAATTAAGCAATTAAGAATTAGTTCCATGCTCCTCACAACCTCTCAATCAGACACCTTGCTGCTAGATGCAGTTTAATGTAGGTGCCTCCAGTCAAATCGATAACAAAAATTGCATAGTATGAATAAAAAAGATCACAAACTTAATAAAACAAACTTTTTCCATCAAAATGTTTATATCATTATTACGAGGAAAAATCAAAGTAATTTTCAATTGTTTTTTTAATTTTATTTAATCTCTTTAAACATTTTCGGGATTTTGTCAGAAAGTTTTGTTTTAATTTGAGTTAGCGGCTAAAGAAATGTTACGACTGTTTTACAATGGAAACTTAATGATTGCATCACCCACTTTTTTTTCGGTGACAAACATATTCATTTGAACATTCTCTCAAAAATCAAATAATTGTCGTATTTTAATGAAACTTTCAGTACTCATTCACAAATGAATGAAATTATTTTTGAAATTACTATTTTTTTAAATCTTGATAAAAATAGTTTTACTACTGTTACCCCACTCCTCGTAAATCAATGAAATCTTAATAAATGTTATATTGATGGCTAATTTTTGTTTTATTAGTTCAACGCAGGACTCATTGGAAAATGTAAATCATCTGTTTTTTTTTATTTTTTTACTTTAAGTTTGCAATCATTATCCGAAAATTTTCTCCGAAGAGTAAAATAAAAAATGCAATCAAACTGTGATATAATGCAATTTGATAAGCTTTTAATTGCTGGGTAAATAATAATTATTAAGGACATTATACTTTGAAGAAGAAAAGATTTTCGATTAATAATAACATTTTAAAAGATTTGTTTCCATTTCTTTATTATTATTAAATAATTTAATAATATATAAAGATTTAAAAATATTTTTAAAATCTTCAAAGAATTGATTTCGAGTAGACGTTTTAATTAAGAAATGATGATTATATTGCTTATCTAAAATTGAAAAGTTTATAAAAAATCGTTCTGCAGATATATTTTATAATAATAAAAAAAGAACTTTTGTATGTAAATATGTTCATTTTAAATACGATATTCCATTCGATTAAGTACGATGTTCCATAGAATTCATAACATGTTTCCATAAAAATTAAATTAGATATTTTTACCATGCCTTAAACTTAATGATTACTTATTGATAATATGAAAAATACATACTAAAATATTAATAAATAACATAATATAACTTAGTTCGGTTATTTTAATTTCATTCGTTCTTATTAAATTAAAATTATTTTAAAAGAAATTTAATTTTTTTTTTATTTATTCAGAAAGCATATTCAAATGTCTGGCTATAAATCTTAACTATAATTCTATAAATATTATGTAATTGTTGAAAATATTAAGTTAAATTTATAATTTTACTATTAAGTTCAAGACTTCCCCCCCCCCAAAAAAAAAGATATTAAAATTTGAAATTTTATGTTTTAACGTAATTGAAATTTTGGCACGTTTGGGCACCACACTTTTAGCGTTCTTGACAATTTCCACCTGTCATATATCTTTCGTCACCCTGATAACGCGGATAAACGAGGACTACCGGAGTTAAAATGTCTTTTTATTGTAAATTTCTGGCAGTAAGCAATTATTATTTGATTGAAATCAGAGAAAAGTAAGTTTTAATTTTAAAAATCGAATTAAATGATGTGACAGGGAGGTATATCTTATTTTAGCAAGATTTTTAAAATAGAAAGTTGGCTACTGTTTACGTACTGTTTATGTAATGTGTCGATCAATCAAAAATGGTGGGAATTTTTTTTCTTACAAATCAGAAAAAATGGATTTAAATCGATAAAATTTCGGTTCAAAATACACCAGTGAATTTTCCTTACTGGAATTAAAATTTAATCTCTTGGCTTTCAATTAAAGCTAATTTTAAAGCTTGAAGATAACTTATTTATTTTTAAAATCTACATTTAAATTTAGTTATCAAAAATGGGTGGATGTACGTACTTTACTGTCATGCCCAGGATCGCCTTGAGATAGAGAAAGATGTTTTCCAAAAGGTAAGCAAAGTATTAAGAAATATAAAATTTGTTTTTAGAAACAAAGGAAGCAGTACTGATTGTTTTATGTGATATCGGTTCTCCTACATATTCTAGTGAATGCTTGGCAGTCTAGTCACAGATGAAAAAAAAGACATGGAGCAAAATAAATATGTCTCTACAGAAGGATGTTGAGAATACCATGAACCAATCATGTGAGCAACGAAAAAATCTTGGAAAAAGTAAACAAAATGGATACTGATACTTAACATCAGGCAGAGACAGTGAAAATTTCTAAAGCCCGTAAAAAAGATTATGGATTTGACAATTTGATACTCAGATTGAAGACAAGAGAGAAAGAAGTAAACCATGCATAATGTACTTATCTGCGTGGCGGAACTAAATTTAGAAGGGACAACAAAAAGAAAAAATTTAATAAGAGCTACAAGGGACAGAAAATTGTAGATAGCCTTAATCGACAATGCCTAGAATGGTGGAATGGTGGGGTGGATAGAAAAATATCGGAACAATTTTAAAACGCGAGTGCAGGAAATATTTCATTGTTATTAATTGTCTTAACTGGTTTTTATTGTTGCACTTCATCGCAACATATTTCTACATAAATTCTAAACACCGAAAATAGTGTTGACGAATAGTCTGTTTCGATCCTAGAAAGAAAGGTTACCCTAGAAAATGGCATTTTTCCAGATGGATACCTGTAAAATTTACTGTAAACCCGAACAATGTCTACCCACATGACTCTCCTATACACCAGACCTCTGTCAACATTTTGAGCACTCGTGCAGACATGGCCTCTTTTTATAACTTTTACCCTGGTGCAGTCATGGTAAAAATGCTGCCTGTTCCGTCTTTGTGAATGGCACAAGTAATCTCATCAGGAATATTCTGACAGGCGTCATACGTGATACACGCTTGGGCGATCATGTCTCGAAAGAAATATGTCTGACTAAGCAGGAGATTTTCCCGCAGTATGTTGCCATTACTTTCTGTGGTAGAATAGTTGCCAACCAAGGCTACAGAAACCAATCTGTCCCGCTGTTTAACCCATAGCTGAGGGAAAAGTAAGGGATTAGTACCTTTCCCGCTTGGTGTTTGCGCGTAAGTGAATGCAAGGAATTCAACTGGAATTCGAACTCGGCTCTCTAAGTTCCGAGCCGATATCAACAGCACCGCAACGCACACCCATAAGGAATATTAAGTAATTTTTTGTTGGTTTCTGAATTGTTCTCTCACACATTCTCATATATAACCAATAACTATACATAAACAATAATTAAGTATATTGTTTCTTGAATATTGTAAACTTATTGGTGAAAGTAATTTTAATTGGTAACGCTTTTCAGTAAGGAAGATCATACGTGTAAACACATTTTGTTTTTGAAACAGGAAGAATTGATAGTTATTTTTTTTCTTTGTTGAATAAATAGACATTTTTATTTTCAAATGAATGAATTACAAATAAATCACACGCAGATGTGTTAATCTCGCTGTTATCGGTAATAATATTATAACAATTTTGTGATAATAAAAAATATTCCCCATACGCATATGGTCTTCTGTCGTAAAAACAGCTGAGATATTTCCAACGAAAAATACCCTGAAGTTTTTAGTTGTGCAGCCTGCCTTGTGATGAGCCACAAATCATGTGGCCATTGTTCATAAAATGTTGTAAATGCAGACTAAAGTGTAAACATGACCTATGTCTCCCTGATAAATTAATTGTATTTTTCGTCATATAAGACGGATATTTGTCATTAAAATAAACTAAGGTTTGATAAAACAAAAAATTAACTAACCTAACCTAATTTGGAGGGATGGATAGTGGTTCGGATTGAGGAATCGTAGAGCCGAATTCAAATTCAAGTCGGATTCATTACATTCATTTATGTGCTCATATTTTCGGAAAGGTAGTAATTTATCTATTCTTTCTCAAACTATACGTAAAATATCAGAATATACTGGGTTTTATGCTCTTGGGTGACAACCCGTCTGGGAGAATGTGAAATATGAATTCAAAGCAGCCAGAAGAGATTTTGGCTCCATCAGGCTGTCGTATACAAAGAAAAATTTTAAACTCGAAGGACTGATTGAAGGCAAATGAAACAGAGGAATACTGCGGGGAACATCCCTAAAAATATTGCATCGTTTATTGTCAGATAGCAAAACGACAAAGTTTATTAAAAACAACAAAAGACAGGAATTTATAGAGAGCGTCAACGGGCTGAATGGACACGGCACATAGAACAAGTGTTTCCACTTTTTCTTATTTATTTACGCTCCCTTTCATTTTTTTTTTTTTTTTACCTTTTCAAACTTTTTTTTTTCAGGATTTTATCTCGGGGGTGAGATACAATCAATGGCCTCGTTTTGAGTTCAGGCAGCGGCACGAACTAAAATGAAAGTGAAAGTAAAAATAGCGAATTTCATTTGATTTATCACTTAACGGATGCATTAACAGCATCTTCATTGTCGCCTTATTCTGCTTTCTTCTTTAATTCTTTCTTCTTGCATTTTTTTTAAATGTATTTTTATTCTTTTGCAAGTCTTTTAGTGATATATTTTTGTTTTATTTGTTTCTGTTTCTTTTTTGTACCCTGATACTACAATATTCTGTTTCCTCGTATTTACGTTTTACGTTCCATTTCATTTTTTCCCCCTTTTCATACTTCATTATTTTTTTTAAGACTTTTATCTTTCAGTGCTTCATAAACATTCGTTTTCTTTCTTTATATTCGTTAAATAGTTTCGTCTCGTCATATTCTTCTTTAAGTCCAATGTTTACATTCTCCATTTTGCCCGTTTAATTTTGTTAGTTTTAGTGAGCTTTCTAACATTCACTCCGCGTTAGTTTCGTATTTTTCTATGTCTAGCTTTATCCTCTTCTCCTGGTTCCTGGATTATGATGCTACATTTTATGTCATTTCAGTTTTGTTGTCTAACTCATTTCGCTAGATCTGCTTACATTTCGTCATTCACTTATTTATTCCATTTTCTGTTTAGCTATCTATCTAGGAGGCTATTTGGGCACGTCGGCGTGGACTAAGGGTTAGAAAGCTTGTCTCGCTAAAACCTGTTACAACTTAGTCGTATGTTCGATCCTCACTGGGCACCCCATACTTTCGGCCTTGTGCCACACCTAAACGGTGCTTAGAAAATTTGCCTCCTCGCTATGTTTGCTCGTATCTACCGATATTGCTATATAAGGCAGTCTGTTCTAATCTCATTTTGCTTCTATCTTTTTCATATCCATCTATCTTTTTAGCTAACTAGTTAACAAGCTATATTTATTTGTACGTTCGTATCTATCTCTCTATCTCAATTTTCTAATATCTATCTACAGCAGCTTCATCTTTATTGTTAAACTAAAAAGAGTTTCTGGCGATTTACCTTTCAGCCTTCTTCAGGTGGCTGTCTTCATACTCGATAACCTTCTCGGAATTTTGAAGCGAACCCTTTACACAGTCAACGAGGGTAGACTTTTTTTTCATTCTACCCTTCATGCTTAGGGCATATCAGTTAATAATCACCAATTTTTTTACCTGAAAAAGGCTTGTGGGTATAACAACCGAGACGTTATTAGTGAAATAATTAATATCAGTATGTTAGTGCTAATATCAGAATGAAACTTTTGTGATCAGATATTTTTAAAAGTATAAGAAATTACTTCAATGGAATCGTCGAATAAAATCCGAAATTTAACCGAAACGAGGAAATTATTATAATGATTTAATAATTTAGCTTAAATGTGTAAGACGATTTCAAACAATCCACAGATGGATGAATAAATAATGGCGCTGTTATACTATGTGGACAATGGAATATGTTTTAAAGACTGCTGGAAAGTTTTGTATCGAGTCCTTACGAGAAAGATGCTGGGAAGTCATTGGAATAATTGAGTAAAGAGTTTAAGAATAGAATAAATGCGGTCTAAAAAAATATATATGGATAAAAGAATTTGAATTTGCATGAAAGACAGATCAAATATTGATCGAAATCTGACAGAATGATAAGATAACGAATAAACGTGTTTTATTTTTATTATGGATTCATCAGTGAATGAGATATGAAGAAAAATATTTGAATATAAGCTTTTTCTTTGACTCAGAATGATAAACACAACACTCATCTTGTGTCAGTAAAAGTTCCAGGAAGCCAACTCGTTCTGCGTCCAACAATGTCAGAAACCTTCGTCATACATGTTCATTATGCAAAATATCTTCAACGAAGTAGGTTTATAGCACTTGGCTGTTTGATTTATAGTTAATCGCCAGTCATCCATCATCATGTGGTGAAAACGATCAATGTTTCCTCGGTGGTGGCAGGTGAAAGACGTCCAGATGTTAAAATATCTTAAATACTCTCCTTTCTATTCTTAGATTTAAATGTACACTTTAGTTCTATTGATAAAGTTGGGCCGACATTTCCTAATGTAGCAACTATGTCAGCATAAATATACTTGGAGGTTAACTCTTTTTTCTGAAGGTACTTGATGACATCAGTCAGATAAGTACCATACGTGATACACGTTTGGGCGATCATGCCTCGAAAGAGACATGACTGACTGGGCAGAAGATTTTTTCGCACTAGATTGCCATTACTTTCTGCGGTAGACTAGTTGCCATCCAAGGCTATAGAAGCCAATCTGTCCTGTTATTTAACCCGTAACTGGAGGGAAGAGACGAATTAGTACTTTCCAGAGTGTATTTGTGCGTAAGTGAATGCAAAGAATTTAACTGGAATTCGAATTTTGCTCCCCGATTTGTCGTTCAGAGTCGATATTTACTGCACCACAACATCACATTGCCAAATTTTGTCCATTTTCAAGAGAATCCGCTACTAGTTATTTTCGAAATGATGCGTACAAGATTGAATGGCTCAAGCGTAGCTCCTTCATAGTCAACCAATTAACTCTTTAGTTAACACTTTTTAGTCACCTAGAGATTGGTTGAGTATTAACTATCAGGTAGTCAGTTAAGTGCTAATCGATACGCGCTTCATGAAAAATTAAAATTTTCATAAGATGCTGGATCCAGTATTAACTGTAAAAAATAAACCTTGTTTAAGAAATACGATATTAATTATATATAGCATGAAAAAGAGAAGACATTTTGAAAAAGTCTCGAAATAAAAAAGGCGATGTATATCCTTTTACTGGGTTTCTTTTCGATCAAACATTATCAAAAAAGATCGTTGAAAAGTTGAAGATAAACAATAAAACAAAATTAGAAATAAATATGAGGTAAACGGTTTTCAGCATAATCCTTATCTATAGTCTTTTTATTAGGAAAAAACGAGAAAGACATAACATTTTAACTGAAGTAATATCAGTCAGTCTTTGAGAATTGTAAAAAAGAACTTTTTTCTTTTCAAAGATCACAAAACAACATTCCTCTGTGATAAGAATTGAACGAAACAGTCTAAAAGTAAGATTAATAGAAAAAACATTAAAAAATACTTAAAATGAAATAACGTTTTGTAATAAAATCAGCACATTTCATCTCTTTTGCTTGTAACTATTTGCTATAACAAAAAAACCCTTTTCAGCGCTAAAGCTGAATTAGTCAAATAAAGCTTTATAATATGAATAGAGCTGTTGCTATATTACATGACATACTTACAATACTGAAACACTCGTTTGAAAACAATATCACCAAATCGGATTCACTACTGTAGTATCCGAAATCTTCCGGTTACGTTTGTCAGTAGTGCAGCATGAAGAAGCTGTCCATTCTTGTTTCAAAACGAAACACGCTACCCAATTCCACATGCCAATCCAAGTGAGGTGCGTTTAATGCAACCATATTCAAATATGAAAAAGAAAAGAATGAAAAGCACAACCTCCACGAGAGAAAGAAGCTCCATCGTTTCCGATGAAAACATTCAAACTCCGATTCCTCCCGAAAATTCAGAGACACACCTGGAAACACCAAATCTATACTCAGCTGAAACAATCCCAGTCAAGCCGGAGATCCAAGAGTTCACCCACACATCATTAGTGAAAAAAGAAAAAAACGGAACATGACAGCCAACTCACATTTACTTTCGTATATTATTGTTTTAACTCTAAAGTAATCAATAGCCCGTTTTAATTAAAGCTTATCGAAAAGCTGGCCGCTTAACAAAATTTCGTCTTAGTCCTGGTTATGACGAAAAATCGTTCAACAGTGAGGCCTATCATCGGAAGATTAGAGATTTTGAGGAGCTAGTAACCACTTCTTAATCGCGGCTGTTCCTATGTTTATCCAGACCCGATATAATAGCATTTCTTAGGGTCTCACCTATGGGCAAATTGTGTGCCTTCAAACAAAAAATATAATATGAAAATAAATTTATATATTTTTTAGTGAAAAGAGCGGCAATACATTTTTATTTGAGAACAATTTACAACAATACATATTTATAGTAAAACTAGCAGTATAGCCCGGCGTTGCTTAGAAAGCTTGAAAGCTTTGAAACTAATCCATGGTCCTGGAGCTTAGACTCTTTGGACGTTAGCACGAAAGACTAAAAAGCAATAGATGTTTCCAGTTAAAGCGAAACCGTAGACTAAAAGAAAAATGAATGGGTGTAAGTCAAATGTTGATTTCCTGGTATCGATATCAAATAAGTTTTTTTCGTCGTAAACTGAATTGTGAAGGCTAAATAAGTCCTCAGACTAAATGGTATCATGGCTGAGAATAAGAACTACAATTACACCTACTAAAACTTTAAACTAAAATAAAAGAGCTGAAAAAATACAGACATACAGGCAGATAAACAGACACACACAAACATTTTGCCTTATATATATATATATATATTATCGATTTTCTGCACTATTGTAAGAACTGCAACCTTGAAACTTCTGAATATCGTTTCTTATGTATTTGTCTATGAGTGTATCAAATTTGATTAAAATCGGACCACTCCTTCTATAACCCGATTTTTTAGATTATCGATTTTCGTTATTTATCGACACAAAACCTAGCTAAGAACACTCGCAGACGCTTATAGTACAACCGTGTAAATTTTCAAGAAAACCGGTTCAGCCTTTTCGGAGTCTATAGGTAATGGACACACACACACACACACACACACACACACATACACACATACACACACAGACAAAGTTCCATTTATAAATAAGTTTAGATACAAAAACTACCATTTTCAACTGAAATGACCAGCATTATAGTAGAATTACCAATAGTAAATTTTATAATAAAATGACCAACAATACATTTTATTAATAGTAGCAAACATACAATTGCGTTCAAAATATAATTAATTGAAGTCATAAAATTGGGTTCAAAAAATTCAGATTGCGGCATTAAATAATACAGTGATGCTGATGAGGAAAATCAATCAAACATTTTTTCATTGGACAGTAATTTTCAAAATGTCTCGGTTTCTTTATTATTTAATTACTACGACTGGTAAAAACGTTCGTAGGCTCGCTATGAAAGATGGCGGCTTTAGCTGAGAAAATTTGCATGCATTAATTTTAAAAATTATTAATAGATACACTGTTTCTTTGGTGTTAAACTGACATCTGCCCGTCCAAAGAAGACTCCTCATCCAGTTGTTAAAAAGTCATCAACAGGAGATATGACACCATCATTTCTGTGATGCTGTTTCCCTGCCCAGTGATTTTTTTTCCATGTTAGGGAACAGACAATAGTAAAATCAGGATGGTGATCAACCAAAATCATAAGCACGCACAACAACCATTGAATCAATGATTTGTCTGTTGGAGCATTGTCCTCGAGATGCACATCCTCATTCTTTTCGTTTTCCTGATCGATTAGTGTTGATAAAATTTCTTAACTGTTTCGGCAAGTTGGCGTGGTACTCTCCATTAATTTTGTGGCCCTTTTGAAGATGATCATTAATCAGTACTTTTTTTCATCAAGAAAAACTGATCTTTGTAGCAGATGAGTAGAAGTGTTCCCACTGCACAGGTTATCTCTTTTACTTTGGCTTAAAGTAATGAACCAAACACACGTCTTGGGCTAGGAAACATTAATGGAAATCAACTAAATCTGCGTCAGTTTGATAATAATGACGCTGTTACATTATGTGGACAAAGGAATATGTTTTAAAGTCTGTTGAAAAGTATTGCACTGAACACTTAACAGAAAGCTGGTGGAAAGTCATTGGGAGTGTTTAGTGAACAGTTTAAGGATAGAATAAATGCGGTCTAAATTTATATGGATTAAAGAGTTTGAATTTGCATGAAAGACAGATCAAATATTGATCGAAATCTGACATAATAATGATAAAGAATAAACAAGTTTTATTTTTATTATAGATTCATCAGTGAATGAGATATGAAGAACAAATGTTTGAATATAAGCTTTTTCTTTGACTCAGAATGATGAACACAACACTCATCTTGTGTTAAGAAAATTTCAAGGAAACCAACTCGATCTGCATCAAGCAATGTCAGAAACCTTCGTCATACCAAGTTCATAATGCAGAATAAACTCATCGAGGTAGGCTTATAGCACTTGGCTATTTGCTTTATAGTTAATTGCCTGTCATCCATCACCATGTGGTGAAAACGATTAATGTTTTTCTAGGTGGTGGCAGGTGAAAGACGTCCAGACTTTGAGACATAAAGTTGGGCTGACATTTTCTAATGTAGCAACCATAGCAGCATAAATATACTTGGAGATTAAACCTTTTTTCTTAAGGTACTTTTCTTAAGGTACATGATGTCAAATTTTGTCCATTTTTAAGAAAAGTCGCTATTTATTACTTTCGATTCAATGCGCCAATATTTCCCAGTTTTAGCATAACTCCTTCATAGTTAGCGAATGAATTCTTTAAAAAACTCTCGCAAGTTTATACAACCTAGGGTATATACTATCAGTCAGGTAGGTAAGTGCCATACGCGATACACGCTTTGGGCGATCATGTCTCGAAAGAGACATGACTGACTAGAAAGATTTCCCGTAGTAGGCTGCCATTTCTTTCTGTGGAAAATTGGTTGCAAACCAAGGCTATAGAACCCAATCTGTTCTGCTATTTAACTCATAGTTGGAGATAGATCCATAAAGTTATCAAGGGTATTTGCACTTAAGTAAATGCAACGAATTCAACAGAAATTCGAAATCAGTCAACTGATTTCTCAGTCGGTGCCGATATCTATTACACTACAAAATAAACCCGAGAGAAGATACCCGGTATTAATTATGACTTTAGGAAGAAAAAAAATGTGTTAGTTTTAAGTTTTCAGTAATAACCCTTTAAATTTTAGCGCTTCAGAAAGGTCTCATTTTGTCATGATTGGATTAATCATTCAAAAGAGGTTTTCTTCAGATATTTCGACCTGACGTCTTGCTTTTCATTAATATTACTTTAATATCTTTTTAATGTTATTTGCTTACATGTCTGTGACCACTACTCAAGCAGTATTAATTGGAAAAAGATATTAAACTTCTTAGCAAACTTGACGCTGGACATCAAATATGAATGCAATATTAAATAAATAGTTTAATTTAGTGGCTTTCAAACAAAGTTAAAGTGTTTTTATGTATCTTACGTTTCATTTATTTCAATTAACTTGATTTCCTTTTTACTTGAATCGTTTCATTAATAGTTCCATGTATCTATTGCTTTTACGTGAATATTATTTTAAGAATTGTTCCATTTCTTTTCTCTTTTATTTTCATTCCCAATTTGTTTGTTGTTACATTGATATCATTATTAGTGTTTCAATACTATATCGATTTTTGATTTACTTGTTTTTTAATATATTTTGGCAAATTTTATGTTGACCTTTATGAAAAAGTTTACTTAATTTTAATTTTTCATGGTCTTTTTCCTTGAGCCACATCATTCAAGAACATGGTTAATCATGACTCTCTTAAACGTCCTTCAAAATGCTGCTTTTACCAGTTTTTCTGCTTTTACTAAGGCTCTTAGCCTCGCCCCGTTATTCATCTATTCACACAAGCTCGTCCGGTATGTAGCTGTCTTTCCTTATCTATTTAACCTTCTGTGCACTGAGTCGTTTAAATTCCCGAACTCTTCTTCCTCGTTATGCGTCTAAGACATTTCATCCGTCTTTTGTTCTTTTTGTCACTGTAGGGTGATACTTGTCAAATTGGCTTTGTGCCAAACACAACAGAAGTCCCCACAATTTAAAATATCAGAAGATTGAAGGTTAGATGTTGAAATGTAGAATTATAAAATATTATGTTTGTACATTCAAGTTAATTTTTTATTAATAGAATAATAAAATTGTAATAAGAAAAATAAAATGTTCATAGAGAAAATGCATGTAGTTAATTGTTCAAAGAGAAATGTATGTATTTAAATGTTCACAGAATTTCAGGTTCCATGGTTTATAATAGTAGAATGCTTGTATGTAATAAGATTAAAAAGGTTACTAATAAAATTCTGTTTTTTATTTTTTTATGAGCGGAGAAAAAGTGAAAAGGAAAGTCAGGCAATAAAGGAAATTGTACTTATTGAAGTCAGTTGACATATATATATATATATATATATATATATATATATATATATATATATATATATATAAAGAGAGAGGGAGATTCTGGAGAAAAAAATTCGAGGATTAATGAATTTTTACAAGAATTGTTTTCATCATTTTTTTAAGTATAATCATTTACCAAGTTACAAAATTATTTTTAAAAATTATCCCAAGCCTTATATTATTTTAGGTTATTTAGGTTATTAAATTATTAAGTGAAGATTATATTTACTAATGAAAAGTTGAAAAACTTGATACAAAATTTTGTGCAACATAGTCAGTTTTAATATATATATATATATATATATATATATATATTAAAACTAATTAAAGTTTATTTAATTATATAATATTTTTGTTTCGTTGCATTTTTTATTTTACTACTCGGAGCTGATTATCGGAAAATCGGACATCTGTTTGAAAAAAGAAAAGATGATGATTGATATTTTCAAAGTGGTCCTGCGTTTAACTAATAAGAATTTTTCCATACAAAATTTAATTTCTTGAAATTTTATGAATTCACGTGTAGGCGGTTAACAGATGTAAAAAAAACAACATATTTTTACCAAGATATACCAGAAAAAGTGGATGTGTCTCCCATAATGCACTTGAAAGAAATATCTACTTCTACAAAGAAAGCAATTTAAAATTTCAGATTAGCTTAAAATATCATTTTAACTATGAAACAAAGGTTAATAAGAAAAATGCTAGCAATTGATTTTTATTTGTTTCATAAAACATGTTTTAAATTTCTTTAAAAATGACTTTGAAAAAATGAAAAAAATATTACAATTAGGTTGAAGTCAAATTTTCTTTCTTTTTTTTCGGTTTTAGTCTGAAAGAAGTTGACTTTACGTCAAGAGAATGAAAATGTAACTTTCAATAATAACCAAAAATCTTTTTTTTATTACGCAGCCTTTGATTTTATGGCATTCAATCTCCGCACCTCCCATCGTTTATATCTTTTGAACTTTCTTTTCAATACCAGTTCACAGACATGAAACATCAAAATAAAAGAACTGAGGCGAAAAACTCGGAATTCTCACATAGGTATAAAAATCATTGGAATCAAGTAGTAGGCGTTCACAAAAACTAAGTAGGGTGTTTCGCAGGCCGAATTATCTTGTTAATATCGAGCAGGGCGGCGAGCCGGACGTTAGGGCATTGCGGTTCGGATATGGACTAACGTCCGGTACGCGACTCTGTTCGAAACAATACAGAACATGCAGATCCTGCTTTCCGTCCCGGTGTCAATATACTGATGATGATTGGAGGGGGGTTTGTACTGATGTTATATATATTCACAACTGGGATAAAAACGATCTTGAACAAGAAATCAACACGTATTCAAGTATTTCGAAAAAGAGGCACTCAGGATTTTCTTCTATTTGTCTTGTCCTTTCAGGGTGTAGGCGATCATAGCTTTCCACGTCTCCCTATCCCTAGTGGCTCTTAGCACGCTTTCTCCTGTTACACCACGCAACCCCCGTTCTGTCATCCACCTGCTTAGGCCCTTCACATATGTTATCCGCTGCTTTCCCTGTCTCTTTTTCCCTATATCTGGCCTGTTATTATCAGATTCTCCAAGCCTGCCTTCCTCATTGCAGGTCCCAGAAACTTTACTTGTCTCTTCCTGATGTTCTTTCAGTATTAGTTTCTTTTTCGTTTCGATCCTTTCCAACACCTCATCATTGCTCCCATGTTCGGTCCATGGTATCCTCAGCATCCTTCTGTGGAACCACATTTCAGTTGCTTCAAGCATTTCCTCCATGTTTGATGATATTGTCCAGCATTCACTACCCTATTGAAAAAATGACATCACATACCAATCCAATACTCTTTTCTTTGTTTCTGGCGAAATTTTCCTGTCTCTTAATACTCTACTCAGATTCTGAAACGCATCTTTTGCCATGTCAATTCGCCTTCGAATTTGGATTTGGAACGTATGGCACATGGCATTAATCCCTAATGAAAACTCAGGATGTGGAATTAGTAAATACCAAACACTTGTAAATATATCGGTATACTGATCATTTATAGCAAATTTAATATAGGATATGAAGAAATTCAACAGGGAATAGATATCGCTCGAACACCACGAATTACTACAAAACAAAAAATGCCCTAAAACCTTCTGTCATTCTCTTGAATAACCTCATCAAATCGAGGCTCTCGTGTGGATATCATGCATGGCACCAAACCTGTTCAAAAATATATTATCTCTCAGCTTTATTCAATCGCTTTAACAGATCAATGCTTCAAAATTGCTTTGAGATCGTGAAAAACATGGTAAATTTGCGCTACACAATCGCAAAGAACTGTGCCAGATTACATCACATGCGGACTATCACCAGTCGCATCAACTAATTTAGATATCAAATTTTAATCAAAGGGGAAATAATGACACAAGATATTGACGTTACACACTTTATCAAATAAAAGGTTAGGAATAAAACGACTCTCAGTCCTGGAAAGTGCGTTAACAGCTACTGGATTTGAGAAAGCTTTTTTTTAAATATTTTAGAAGAAATATAAATTCTAATCGGCAATTGTACTGGCTACTCGGTCAATGAATGCTAAATATTTCATTATCAAAACAACTAATGTGGTGAAAAAATTACTATTATTTATATGTATCAAACTATCATTTCATCATTGTGATTCGATATATACTCCTAATTTTGACAACCTTTTTGAAGGTGGGCGTTCGTAGCTCTCTGCTATTTTCTTATGGTTTAATATATGTGCCATGAATGCTAGCTAAAATCTTACGGTCTAATCACGATGAAAATGCCGGTTCTCGTTCGATCAGAGAAGTTAAGCAGCGTTGCGACCGGTTAGCACTTAGATGCGGGTCTGATTAGGAACACAAGATACTGCATGCAACATATTACAATCCGAAATAGGTTTTGAATTTTAATAAACTACAAGGAGTTGATGAATTGGAAAAAAGCAGATCCGTCAATCATTTTTGTAAAGGAAGGGTAATTTCTCTTTGTATTTTTCACAGTTAGGAAGTCTTTGTTTACTTAGACTAGCTACTAAGACGGAAGAGCATAGTCTATTCTGATATTTAAGGGAAAAATAGTATTTTTTAAAAGAAAATGGTGTTTGATGAAAACTAGCAACGAGTTTTGAATTTGAACCTGATTCGGCGATATGCTATCCGCATATCCTAATTCAGTATTATTGTCATATTAATTCGTCATCATTCAATTAGAGTATTTTGGGTAGTCTGCACCTCTCTATCTCACATGTGGTTCATGGTGGTATTCAAGGTATAATAGCTGACTGGTTTATCGGTTCTTTTTACACAGGTGATGTAACTCCTTTCCTAAATTACAACTAGGTGGTCTCGGTTTTTCACTTCGTAAACTAGTTACTAATCAATTTCTCCTCCTAGACTAGTTTCCATTGATCCAGTCTTTCTACTAATAAACTAGCAACGATTTGAGTTTGTTCAACGGCATATCAACCCCTGTGGGTTATTTAATGCCACAAACGTGGGGTTTTAAGGTATTTTTTAATGTTCATTTATAGTGAGAATGTTGATTTAGTTAGATTTTAATAAAAACATTCTTTTTTAGAAACTGAAAATGTCTTCTAGTTTTGTATTCAAATTTTTTTGCCGAGATTAATTTTATCTTCAGAAATGTATTGTTCGTAATATTTTTCCGTTCAAAAATATATATATTCTATTTTTATGAACATATTTCTATCAAAGTGTAATTTTCTACTTTTATAGTGTTTTGACCACAGTTTGGGGTTAACTAGAAACCTAACAGATGTACTACTACGGCTCAGGATGGACCTGAGGACAACAGTAATTAAGAGGTGGTTCCATGCTTCTCACAACCTCCGATTCAGAGACCTTGCTGCCGGATGCAGTTTACCGTCATGCCTAAACTAGCGGAGAGAAATTGTGTATAACATTTACATGCCTTTCCCAAAGTTTAACAAATGAACTTGACTTTAATTCGAATTTCCTAAATCCGAATACATTACTCTACAGTGCCTCCATTTTGTTTTATTTCGTCTTATATTCTGAGGTTATTATTGATATTTATATAACACAAAATTACGAACAAACAGTATTAGAACGAAAACACATTACGTACGTTGTTCTATCATCAGAATGTATAGTTAAATGCAGAAAAAACGATAACTTCTCAATTAATTTTATCAGACACTAATAATTTCATAATTATTAAATTATCAAAATATATGTCCAAAAGGGAAAAATTATATAGTCTCATTTATGCCAATTAAATATTTCTTTATTACAGACCATTAGAAACATCATAAACATATTTATATATAAAACAAACGAGTATGTCTGTCTGTCTGTGCGTTTGTGTGTCTGCATGCTAACGAACCCTACTCCTGCGAAACCCTTGGTCCGATTTCTTTCAAAATTTGGTCACTTTTCGAGCATAACACGAACCTTTGACGTACGCAAAAAACTTTTCGAATCGATTTACAGTGTACAGCATATGTCACTGAAATGCTTAAAATTTAAGAACGCTTCTCCTCCGAGACGATGAACCCTAACCCACATCGGGGAAGCTGTATATCAAGGCCCGAATCTTTGATGTACACAAAAAAAATTCCCTATCAATATACTGGGTTCGTCAAAAATTAACGACAAACATAATTTCGGGTGGTCTTTTGCGAACTTTTATGCATTTCTCCTAGACGCTTCATTCAAATTCAGCCAAAATCGATTCACTGGTAGATCAAGATCTGATGCATTGACGTACGAACAAAAATTTGAATTGACAGAGAGGATGTGGCAAAAATGAATAGAAAATATTGCTTTTTGCAATCGTTTCATTTTTCCGAAATACAACAAAAACAAATACTTATTTCGCATTTTTTTTAATTTACGCGTCACGGCAAACTGACACGAGAGCTTTTTGAATAAGCACTTGACCTAACCATTTCAACATAACCACTAGAAAAACCCGAGCAATGCCGGGCTATATAGCTAGTATTTATATATAAAATTTACATAAGGAAATAGTGTAGAAACATGCACATACACATGTACTGCGTCTCTAAATATTAGGCACTTCGTGTTTTTCTCTATATAAAATGAATACGGAATAGTCCATTATTTACGATCTAGCAGGAGACGTTAATGACTTCTATATTTTTGTCTTTGCTTTTATTTCTCTTTTTTCACTAAATCAAAGTAATTTCTGTAATATGTCTTGTTTTTTTTCTCGCTATCAAAATGGAATAGTCCATTATTTATGAGGTATTAGGAAGAGACGTGAGATGCTTTTATCTCTCTTTTTTATCACTGAAACAATAAAGTCTCTAATATGTCTTTTGTTTTCCTCGCTATCAAACTGGAAAGTCCGTTATTTATGAGGAATTGTCAAGGCGTAACTACTGTTGGTCGAACTAACTAATGTAAGATCAAACACAATTACTATATGATTTTATGGCAATGTCAGCACAGGCAATTCTGCGCAGATGTAAATAAAACATCAGATATTTGCAAGAAATCTTCCTCATGTCGATATCTCAAACATTTTTTTAATCATATCACCCCAACCAAGGCATTTTTCAGGGGGTTACATAGAAGGAAAATTATGAGAACAAGTGACAGGTTATGGGGAGTGTCAGGAAGTAGGTAAGAGAAGGATGAGAATACTGATGAGAGTGGAGTGGACGGAGAAAGAAGCATGAGAGAGAAAGAGAGGATGCAGGTTAGTGAGATAGAAGATGACAATTGACTTTACATTTAAATTCTTGGAGATTGTAGCTGTCGGGGAAGCAAATAATTGGAAGGGATTTCCACAGGCGGGAATTGCGAGAAAAGAAGCTGATGGAGTAGAATTTGAATTTAAAATTTATTGGTTTCACAGTAAAAGGGTGAGACCTAGTTGCTAATCTTGTGGCTTGAGTAAATTTATATATAGGGGGCAAGAGTGAACTAAGTTGATCGGAGCAGAAACCGTGAAGATATTTGTAGAAAATACACAGGGAAGCCACATATTCAGATAAATATAACTAGAATTTAAAGAGTAAATATACATACAAAGATGCATACTAAACAACGAAGATATAGCTAAACATAAAAGACATTATATATATATATATATATATATATATATATATATATATATATATATATAGAAAAAACTACTAACAAGTTGTAAGTTTAAAAAATTTTCTGACAGTATTTATTTATTTCTATTATTATATTTGATATTTCAGACCGTCCTCGGCCTTTCATCAGAAACAAATGATTTTAAAATTTAAATTAGAAAACGTATTTCGCGAGAGCGTTCGTGGAGAGATTGTTTGCATCACGTGACGCAGAATGCGACAGTTTTTTTAATATTTGTAAACATAAGCCGATCTTTAATAATACTTATAAATTTTGTTTTAGAGAAAATCTTTTTAAGTCTATTTTAAGGAAAAGATATATATATATGTATACCTTTCTTTTCTTTTTTTTTCACTTCACCTCTCACTTTTCTTTCTTTTTTCTTCTCTTTAAGTGACCTTCCGGTGTATTAAAAACTTTGGAATTTTTTCCATAAAAAAAAAGCTGGTGAAGCGAATTTATTTCGCCGACATGATCATCCGATATAAGTAATTTTCAATGTTTTATTTGTAAAAATTATACACATTTGGCTCTGTAAATAAATAATTTTATTTACATTGAGCCCTTTGACTGAATCAGTTTTAATATGGTCATGTTGTGAGTTTGGAGAATTAAAATTAGTTATAGAATTCATTTGGAGGATGAAAAGACATCTTTCATGCTTTTATGGTTTAAAACTCTAAGAGGAACAATGAATATTACAAAAATAATAGATAAGAACCATTCAAAATCGAAGTTCAATAAAAATCCATGTACATATCTTAAGTAGGTACCACAATGTCCAATCCAAAATCTTATTTCATCGACGAAAATCCATATGAAGGGGAGACTTTATAAAAGAGCTATATTTTTCAGAATGCTCGGGATAATATAGAAAGACCACATTGAATCTGTTGCTAAGTCAGTTACTAAAAAAGTCAGTTCACTCTGTCGTGCTAGACAAATTCTCTCTCCAGAATTCATCTATACTTAGAATATTGTTGCTACATATGGTCCGCTGCTTCTACTGTAATTTTAGAGGTTCCTTATAAAATCCAAAGATTAACCAGCAATATTATTGGTCTTGACCTGGCGTATCAGCTTCAATCGTTTTTTCACCGCCTCAAAGTTGTTTCCTTCTGTCTTTTTCTATAAATATTTTCAATGTATTTATTCCAACCAGCTCTTCGCTATGTTGCCTGTGCCCTTTTCTTTCCTCTTTCTTTCCCATTTTTAATTTCACTTTTTGCTTTCTCATCTTTTCTACCCGCTTTACCTCGTACGGAAAATTTCTAAAAATAAAAGAAAGTGGATTTTTTAAAATTTTCTTTTAAAAAATAACCTTTATTATTGTCATTATTAACTATATGATGAGACATTGTTCCTTCAATGTCGAAACAAAATGTACAATTTTGTAGTAGTTTCTACTTTGTACATGTTCAACGGAATAATTTATAATATTCATAGGTCTATTTTATATTGTTTTAAAATAATATTGCAAATATCTTCTTTGTTCCTTGTTCACACACACATATATATATATATATATATATATATATATATATACATATACATATATATATATATATATATATATATATACATATACACATATATATATATATACATATACATATATATATATATATATATATATATATATATATATATATATATATATATATATATATATATAGGTACTTCCACTTGCTTTTCGATACCTAAAATTTAAATAAAAATTAATAATTAAAAATATTTTTGAAGCCTCTAATTTATATTTAATTGAAAGCTGAAAGATTAAATATATAAATTGCATTAAGCAAAATACTTTCATGTATTTCAAACCGAAATTATATTGATTAGAAACCAAACTTTTCAGATTAAAAGTTAAGTGAAATTGGCATAAATATATGTAGCTTAATCGTACGTTTCTTTTTTTTTGGGGGGGGGTTCTTTAATTACATAGAAAAATTAAAAATTTTTGCATATAATTTTCAGCAATTATCTAATATATTATATAATTTTAGTTTAGCTTTATAACCTTACGTTTGAAGATGCTTTCTGAAAAATAAAAATTAATATATTTTATAAAACTTTCTTTTAAATTAATTTTAAAATTTTATATCTGAGAATGATATACCGAGGTAACTCAATAATTTATCAAATGTTATTGTACTTATTAATTTTTATTCATAAAATCAATTTTTCATGTTCTTTATTAGGTTTCTCCACAAAATGTGAATTTCACTATTACTTTTTTAACAAAATAAGGAAACTCGGGATTAAAAATACAAACTTTATTTAAATATTGAAGGGATGATTAGCAAAACCCGTTGAACAGTGGAGTGAGGAATATCCCACACCAGCTTTAGCCTTTCCTTCAATTGGCCACCAACTTTATAAGCTGCAAAATCTTATGAAACTGATCAGTCTCTGATTTTGATAAGATTTCCTTAGCAATTTTTTTTTCCTTTGCGTTTTCTTTTTTATTTAAGGTAATGGAGAAATCATATCATTTAAATTATTTCCTTATTTGAAATTAACTTTTTGATCGTATGGTCAGATTTTACCAAAAATATAAATTAATTTTTTAGCTGATTTTTGTAAGGCTGTGGTGCCAACATCATTTTGATTGATTTCGTTACATTTTTTATTTTCGCATTTTTTCTTACATTTATTTATTGTGCTTCAAACATTTTTGTAGAAAAAAGAATCAGAGCAGACAAATCACACTCATCTGCTAGTATTGACGTTAGTATTAACCCTTTAATTTTGTTTTGAAATTAACCTCAAATGTGTTCCAACAGCTTAAGAGTGGAAGAGAGAGCAAGAATAGATTTGAACTCCACTCCTATGAATGAAAAGTCATTCTTTTTAATTTAGTAAAGCAACATACCTATACTCAAAATCATTCCTAAGTTGTTTATACAATAGTTGTGAAGTGTGGAAATTAAAATTCTGCTTGAGTTCCCCCCCCCCTCGTTCTCAGAAAAATATCTACCCCTAAAGGTTCCTACTCACATTCAGAGTTCAACAATCGCTGCTGCCGTTAAAATTGTATGATGAGAAGTAGGGCACAGGAAACAAGAATCATGAAAAAATTGTACTCTACCGAGAAAAAATTATATCGTTTATTTAAAAAAAATGTAAGAATCACAACATTTAAAACACATGACCTTTTAATGATAAAGCACTTACGGCTACCCGTAAAATAAAATACGGGTCATCTGTATGCACACAAAACATATTCTAAAAGTCTTATGGCCCGAATATTTGTATTAAGGTTTTCAAGTTTTGATTAGTAGATATAATCATCACGTATTAACTTAATAACCTAATAGAATCTATGATTGGAATAAATTCTAAAGGATTTTTCAAACTTTATAAACTTTTATAATAAAATTATTAAAAATAAAAATCATTTTTGTAAAAATTCATTATTCATCGGAAAAATTTATCTCTTCAGACTACGATATCTTTAATATATATTGTTTATAAAACCAATTAAATATTTATCTATTAAAAAATGTTCTCGCATTTTTGTTGTCACAATTTGGAGCAGATTTTCAGAAAAGCAGCTAACTAAAAAATATTTGATTAACATTTTCCAATGAATCTTGCAATTAATTATTTAAAAATTATCATTAACGTCTAATTAATTTCAAGACATTTCCGAAAATTTACTGGAGGTTGGTAACGTATGTAAAAAATGATTTTACTAAGATTTTATAGCAATAATGATTTTTCAAAAGATTAAATTATTTGTGAATAAGTCCTGAAAATTTCGTCAAAATATGACCATTACTTGATTTTTGCAAGAATTTCCAAATTAATGTTTATTTCACCAGCAAAAAAAGTGAATTCGTGTAATAGTAAGTTTTCTGTAATAATCACTTATTAAAATCGGGCCACTCGTCAACGAAAGAAAAACAATATTTTTAGCAAAAAACTTTCAAATGTGTCAGAAAGAATTTAAACTTTTTAAAAATAATGAAAAAATACATTGACAATAAGATTATAAAAAAAAGCTTCAGTGATCATACGAGGATTGGTGATATGTCTGTTAGCTCAACATTCTTCATTGATTTAAAATAAGATTAACTCATGACATTAAATATTAAATGAATTGCCTGTTTTTAAATATTTAAAATCCAAACACCTTTTTTGGTACAGATTTCTATGGAGTTTGGATATGTGTTTTTGTACTTTTTCGTGGCTGGTTGATTGATGGACGTCTTCTTCCTGATTGTTGCTTATGAATGTTGTGGGAAATTGCGCGTCAAGTTGGTGGATATATGTGAAACTGTCTCCTAAATGCTCTTTGAATTTCTTTCATGACTTTCTGCTTCCAGCATCAGTTTAAGGCAAATTTTCTTTCTTCGGTTGTTAGAATGCTTTTGATCTAAAAAGAAAAATGAAATTAATGAAGTGATAGTAAATCAAAATGGGAGTACATCTTTGATAACACCTTGTGTATGAACACACACACATAGACACACACACACACACACACACACACACACACACACACACACACACACACATATATATATATATATATATAGTAAGTAAAGAACAGGTAGATTCAAACCTCATGCATTTAATAATAAATGGTGAAAATGATTTATTTAAAAAATATAAGATGAACTCATGGATATTTAAAAACAAAGTGGTAGTAGTTGGAGAATATGCTTGTAGGTGTGTCAATATTGCTCACACAAAAATAAGAATTACGTAACTATGAATTTGAAGATTTGGGTCACAAAAGGAAGCAGAATACGCTCGAGTCGAGGTATGTCACTTTTTAAATATGTCTGGGCAGGATACATAGTGGGACCATAGATTAAGCAAATGGGGAGAGAGAGAGAGAGAGAGAGCGAGAGAGAGAGAGAGAGAGAGAGAGATAGGAGAAAGAACTATAGTACATTTGGAAAATGCTTGTCACTGTTATTATCACTGAAAGAAATCGAATAAAGTGATTCATTCCCCTAATTCAGCCTGACGATGATGAGTAGGATTTCCACTCTTATAGTTCACACACACACACACACACACACACACACACATATATATATATATATATATATATATATATATATATATATATATATATAATGCGTTGTATTATATTCATCGAGCTCTCTATTTTTATCTGATTAATATTTTGTATTAATTGGGTAAAATCGTTTGCACTATCCTTTCCGTCTATATGGATTTGCAATTCTCTAATATATATATATATATATAGTCATCCGCAAACAGATCTGTTTCGCTGTATCTACCATTCTTCCAGAGTGCTTAATCATAGTGTAAGAGTGTAATATATATATATATATCTATATCTATATATATATATATATATATATATATATATATATATATATATATATATATAAATTCAGCAGCAGTCTGAACTAGGCAATTAAAAATATATTTTGCATCAATCTGGCGTTATAACCGTTTAGTTATGTGTTGAGTTTTCTTCTCAATATACTTGCTCTGGATAATATCCATTGAGCTGTCTATTTCTATCTAATTGATAATTTATATTAATTAGTTAAAATCTTTTCGGTTATTCTTCTCTCCGTCTTCACAGGTTGACTTTCTCTCCCATATATATATATATATATATATAATACAAAAATTGTATTGTATTGTATTATCGCTCTACTTTCGTACTTTCGTACTTCCGTACTTTCGTGTCGAGCACTTTGCTGTTAAGGTTTCGTCTTGGTTTTTTTTCTTTCAAACGGGCACTAGACGTATTGTTCTTATGCGCTGTTTGTTTCTTTTTTTTCTCCCCCTTTATTTAACCCACGAGGTAGTTCTCGCCGGGTTACAAGACAGTTTATATTACTGTTAAGTTAGCATTATTTTCCGATGTTTAGTCCCTTATTATCAGTGTTGCCTTACTGTGATTAAGTTCATGATTATTATATATATATATATATATATATATATATATATATATATATATATATATTTGTAAAGGAAAACTCTAATGATGGAAGAAATATTGTAAGGTCTGATGAAATGAGCTAATTAGCTCATAGAAATGAACTATAGTATATAACCACTTGAAATGACGTGTTGAGTTTCCCTTTATAAATATAATTTGCTCTGGATAACATCCATTGAGCTCTCTATATAGATATAAGATTTAATATTTTATATTAAGTTATCTTGTTGGATTATCCTCATCGTTTACGGACTGGACATATATATATATATATATATATATATATATATATATATATATATATATATATATATTTCATTTTTAAACGACTTATTATGAGACCTAGGTTTCTACTACGTGGTGTCTTCAGGCGATTTTCAATAACTGAATTTACCGTTTTTTAAAGAACGCTCACGTAATGGAGATCTTTTGAACGCTCACCTAAATAGCTACTAAGGCCATACACCCATGGATTAAAAACGGTATAATTTCTTTTAATTTTGAAAAGTGCGTGTTAGGAAAATCCTCATTACATGTGCTTTTGAACAGAGTTAGAAATTGATCTCTTGTTTCCTGTTTGGTATTTGGCTGGTTGTTTCTTCTAAAGCCTACTTCAGCTCTATACTTTTAACGACTCTTATAATTGATTTACTGTGTTTTTTTTTTCTCAAAAGAGTGGGACAATTTAGCATATAGTCTAGTTCACCCATTTTTTCACTCTTTTGAACGAGTGTAGAAACTTATAATCTGTTCCTTGATTAGAACTATATTTCCGCTTCCTTCTAAAATGTTTACCATCTCTTACACTTCCGGTAGCCCCCTTGTTGCTTAGTGACATCTATTTGTTTTGGGTAAATTGATTGAAAAAATAATCGCTCAATGCACCTACGTGGATGCCTTCGTGAACGCAATTTCAACATATCAGAAGGCAGGGTGTTCACTGTTCTGCATGAGCATTTCTCAATGAGAAAGCTGTGTTCAAAGTGGGTGGTGCGTTTGATCAAAAACAACAACACGTCGACGATTCAGAGCGTTGTTTGTAACTTTTTCAGCCCAAGAAGGAGTTTTTGCGTAAATATGTGACAAGAGATGAAACATTGATTCATTACTTCACTGTGGAGTCAAATCGGCTGTTAGCAAAGTAGACAGAAGCAGGTGAAAGCCATTCAAAACGACCAAAGACGCAAACATCAGCAGGCAAAGATTTGGCCTCATTATTTTGGGATGCGCAAGGTATTTTGTTCATCGATTACCCTGAGGAGAGAAGAACTATCAATAGCGAATATTATATAGAATTATTGATGCGTTTCAAGGAAGAAATCTTCAAAAACGGCCACAAATGAAGAAAAAAAAAGGATCTTTCATCGAAACAACGCACCGTGTTACAAGTCGATCGCAATGATGGCAAAATCCCTTTCTGAGGATACCTCAGTCATGACGCAATAAATTCATCCCCCACTTGAGGGATCGGTAAAACTTGGGGGCAAGGCACCCTGGAGCTTGGGCTTTAAAAAACATGAGAAAATACCATATACAAACCTGAAACAACAATGTTAGAGAGAAGTGGTTGAATCTAAAAACTCCTGCCTAAACAATAAATTGTTAAAAATAAAACCAGCTATATAATTGAAGTAGATAGATCTATCTATCGCCCGGTTCACACTCCACCCATATCTATTGAACAGGTTAAGAGGCTCATCCCTTGTTTCCTGTTTAGGATGTGGTTTCCGGCTTTCTCTTTGCAAATCTTCTCACTTTGTATTTTTTTTTCAATTGGAGTAGATAGATCTATCTATCGCCCGGTTCACACTCCACCCACGTCTATTGAACAGGTTAAGAGGCTCATTCCTTGTTCCCTGTTTAGGATGTGGTTTCCGGCTTTCTCTTTGCAAATCTTTTCACTATTACGTAGGCCCCTGCACATCAGTGGCGTTACCGCCTTGCTTGGAGTGATACGATTAAAAAAAAAAAACATGAATTGTACTTCAAATTGCTTCTGCATCCACGCTATTCTCCAGATCTGCCCCCAAGCGACTACTGGCTGTTTGCAGACCTCAAAAGAATGCTCTTAGGAAAGAGATTTGGCTCCAATGAAGAAGTGATATTGGCAAAAGACAAATCGTTCTACAAAAATGCATTGAATTTGTTAGAGAAGCCTTGGAATCAGTGTATCACCCTAGAAGGAGACTATATTGATGAATAAATTTGAATTTTGCCTAAAAGTTGTTTTATACTTTAAGCCAGGGTTTATTGGGTGATGTGTTACAAATGAGACGATGAATATTAATTTAAATTTAAAACTGCTTCTTAAAGGTATCAGAGAAAACTGGATCGAAAAGTTCAATCGAAACGCGGATGGGAAAGGTTTTAGGTTTCGGTTTATCGCCATCTTGCTCTTTTTCCTTCTTTTCAATATTTATGTAGGACATGTAAAACAAAACGACCAATCAAATTTCGATCATTCACGATTATGTTTTGTGTAAAACATTGTGACGGGGTTGGTAATATAAAGCTAATCGGGGCAGAATATGAACTTGAAGGTTCAGGTTCGAACATTCTATGTTGCATGCATTTTCACAACCATCCTTGTTAAGAATGTCTCCCTTATTGGCTAAATAATAGCATATACTGAGATTTGGAGTCATGAGTGGCAAACAATCAAGGAGAAGGAAAACTTTGAACTTTAAATTATATTTTATAAAATCAATGCAATTCAGTGAGAATACAGAAACCGATGCTGTTTTTTCCTATTACAAATATCCCCATCTTTGTTTTTCTTATCAGTGAAAATTTCTCGATTTTATGCAGACGCAAGTGACGTAGTTTTGTAATATTAGATCGCTGATGAATTGCTAAATCGCTTTAAAAGTTTAACTTGAGTTTAAGGGAACCTAATGGATGTAGTCTTGTAGTATTGGCTATTTGATGAACTGCCAAGACTGGTTCAAAAGATAGTAACACACGAGTTTAAGGAGACGGACATGACGTAGACTTCTAATGTTTGGTCTCTGTCAACCTGCCAATGCATTTGAAAATATGCTAAGCGTATATGTGTTTGTCAGTGTCGGCTCCAGTGTCTGACGATTAATGAAATTTCAACACTTGATTTGTGATGAAAGAGAGGAAAACGCAAAATAGCGAACACAGAAAATAGCTAGATGTACTGTGACCAGAGAGACTTCTATTAATATCGGCAGACAACCACAGATGTATGACATTTATTACGCAAACTAAACTTGTAGAAAAAAACGACTGGAAAGTTCTAATAACAAAACTAATTTACTCGCATTAGTTCGACTGAAAATAATAAAATCAAAGATGACTCCATATTGCATAAATGAAAAACAATACGGAAAATAGCTGGATGTACTGTGACCAGAGAGACTTCTATTTATATCGGCAGACAACCACAGATGTATGACATTTATTACGCAAACTAAACTTGTAGAAAAAAACGACTGGAAAGTTCTAATAACAAAACCAATTTACTCGCATTAGTTCGACTGAAAATAATAAAATCAAAGATGACTCCATATTGCATAAATTATGAACAATACGGAAAATCGTCTCGTAAATTTGCTAAAATTTTAATTTAAATTATGAAACACTGGTTCCAAATATTAAAATTATGAAAATTTTTTGAAAACAATCTCAAAAGTGCATAAGGATCAACATAAGAACAGTTCTAATCATAAGGACTGGGGGAGAAGAGGTTAGCATCGCTCAATGAAAAGTGCCAAATAGATTAGTGATTTGTTAGTCAGTCGATAAAGTGCCATAAGTCTCATACACGTGTGGGCGATCGTGTCTCTTTCAATCCATGACTGACTACGCTGAATATTTTCCCACGTTAGGCTGCCATTTCTTTTTGCATTAGACCGGTTGCTAACCAACGCTATAGATCCCTGTTTCTCGTGCTGGACGGAGAAGAGTTTGATTAATACCTTTCCCAAAGTTATTTGTGCGTAAGTGAAAGCAACGAATTCAACTGGAATTCGAACCCTGTTTTCCGAAATCCCATTAATAACTGATATCCATTACGCCACAATGCTCACCCAAGTTATAGATAGAAGAGATTAAATGACAAAAATAAACGTGGTTGGGAAACATTGCAAAAAAAAGAAGATAACAGGTGGCGTAAAACGTACTTGATTGCTCACAACGGGTAGCAAATTTTGTCGTTTTCTTAGCCCATAGCTCCCAGTGGAGCATAGGCCATCGACAACCACTCGCCATCGTACTCTATTCTGGATTTGTTCCTTGGTGTCGATGCTTTTGTAACTTGTTTTTTTTTACGGGTAGAGGTGTTGACTCTACTCAAACCCCTTTATCCTCCAGACTAGTTGGTCCACATTCGTCTGATCTCTATCTTTCGACCTGTTTAGCTTGGGTGGCCCTACCAGCAAATTACGCTTCCGCTAGTAGAGTTCCCTGGGTCATAGAGCTAATCCAACCATCACACCACAAGTGGTTGACAATGTGATGTCAGCAAATTTTGCGCAAACATAAAAACAGAAGCTGGAGAGAAGACAGAAAAGGCTTACTGGTAAGTATAGAAAAACAGTCACCGTGCTCATGGAGGGATCTTTGAAAGCAACTTTTCTTTTAATAGACAATAATGATCATGATGTATACATATGTGCACATGCTTAAGAAAATAGACGGTAACAATAGAGACTTAAACAAGAAGAAATGATTAAACATGAACTGTAAAAATGCAGTTAAATAACCACGACATTCCAAGATGTAAACAACGAAATGTATACATCAAAATCAATGAAGTAGGAAAGGTTAGACTTTTAGGAAAGTGCTTCAACAGCAGACGGAAACCGGAAGTTCAAAATTCGCAGGTGAATCGGAATAGGGAAAGTGTCTTCAAAAATCTAAGCAATGTATTAAGTAAAAAGGAAAAGTTTATGAGAAACAAAGAAAGGAGTGTTTATGTAATATCGGTCATCATAAACGATATGGAATGGCGGACAATCATCTCACGGATAAACAAGAGCATATAGGTAGCAGAGCCGTGAGTCTACAGAAAAATGCTAGGAATAATATGTATTGGGCATTTGAATAACACTGAAATATCAAGGAAAATTTAAACAAAAAATAACGAGTGTTTATGTAATATCGGTCATCATAAACGATATGGAATGGCGGACAATAATCTCACGGATAAACAAGAGCATATAGGTGGCAGAGCCGTGAGTCTACAGAAAAATGCTAAGAATAATATGTATGGGGCATCTGAATAACACTGAAACATGAAGGAAAATTTAAACAAAATAAAGACGCTTATACGTAGCATCAAAAAGAGTTAGTTGAAAATACTAAACATATAAGGAAGAAGGTATTGGAGTATGCGACATTCTCAGGACACATAGAAGGTAAGAGATACAGAGAAAAGCAAAGTGTATCCTATTTTACGAGCTTGTGTAAATTTTATTTTTGTAATCATTTCACCCCAAGCAAAGCAGTTTTACTCCCACTGTTGCGCAGGGAGTTACATAGGAAAAAGTGATGAGTAAGAGGGGTTAGTTGTAGGGGACGTCAAGAGGAGGGTAAAAGACGGATGAGAATACCGGTGTAATGGGGGTGGAGTGGATGGAAAAAAGAGCTTGAGAGAAAGGATGCAAGTTAGTGAGATAGAAGATATCTATTGGCCTTACTTTTAAATTCCTGTAGATTTTAGCTGTCGAGGAAGCAAGTATATGGAAAGGCATTCCACAGGCGGAAAGTGCGAGAAAAGAAGCTATAGAGTAGAAGTTGCCGTTACATTTTATCGGTTTCATTGTAAAATGGTGAGGCGTCGTTGCTAATTTAGTAACTCGTGTAAATCCATACTTAGAGGGCACCAGTGACCTAAGTTCATTGAAGCAGAAGCCGTGAAAGTATTTGTAGAAGATGCAAAGGGAAGCCACGTCACGACACTGACAGAGCGACTGCAGCCGAGCTGACAAGTCGGTATTGATCACATTATAGATTCTCTGTTCGATTTTATCAAGAACCCCGAGGTGAATAGCAAGGGCACCCGACCAGATGTGGCAGCAGTATTCAATATTCCACTTGAGGTCCACTGAGAATGTTAGGCCAAGGAGGCGTATTGTTTTGCTCTCAGGGAAGCTAGCCTGATCTATGCTAATGGGGGATAGGAGCGATTGTGCATGATGGTTAATAGATAGCAGCTTCGATTTGGAAGCATTAAAATTTACGACCTAGAATAGAACCTTGAAGGACATCCACGTTCGTATGGTACTATTGAGAGGCATGTCAGTTCAAAACTACCTTCATTGTGCGACTTGAGAGGAATGACTTGATTAGGCCAAACAATTGTCCAGTTATACCGTAACTCCAAAGCTTACATAGAAGGCCAGCATGCCGGACTCTATCGAACGCTTTGAAAATGTCCAGAGCAACAATTCGAGATTCGCCATTCTTCGCCTGGTATAAATACTCAGTGATGGTCGTTAGCATATCAGCAGTAGACATAGTGAAGCGGAAACCATACTGTTTGTCCGAGAAGAAGGCAGAATAGAGAATGAGGGGAGGGTGAAAAGGCAAAACTTTATTACTTTTATAATAATAATATTAATAATGGGAAGAAGAAGAATACGTATGAAATATGTTTTATGTTCTTTTCCGATGCAGTTGAGAAATGTGAAACTCTTTGATACATGATATTTTCAAGATACATAGTTTTATTTTAATTAACCCTCTAGGGCCATTCGTATCATATTTGATACAGTATTTCCCTATAAGGAAACATTTGGTATTTCCCTATAAGGAAACATTTGGTATTCATTGACTGAGCAGTCAGTACTGCTTTCATTTGAAATTTATAAAATATTTCTCTTAAAAAATTTTTCAGGAAAATATTTCTTTCAAGGCTTGTTTTCATACTGAATCAAATATAATACGAATGGCCCTAGAGGGTTAAATTTGAATTATCGGGTTCAGAAATTTCAAATAGCAAAATAAAGTAAAACAAATCAGTGACTAAAACAATGGCAACACCTGATTCTTGATAATGACTGGGAAAGCCAAACGTACTTGAAGTAAAAATGAACAATAAGATGAACATCAGACATTATATCCTCAATTTAATTTGGATATAGACACTGTAAACTAATTGAAAAAAAAAGAATAATATCTTAGAATCTTTCTCACTTTCCCTGATCGCGTATACGTCGCCACCTGGCGTTGTTTTTTTTTTTTTTTGTTTTTTTTTTTCGACTGCATTTTCTTTACGTTTTGGACAAATGGATCCAGTTAGTTTCTTCGTTTTAATGACAAAAATAACAGTTGAAAAGCTGACAACAACAATAGCCACGATTTCAGTTTACCAGTGTGTTCGTACAGCGTGACAATTTTTGCACGCTTCCTAAGAATAACTGCCATCGCAGACAATGTCCGTAGGACAACTAATCGACAGTCGAGGCAATAGTGTCTGAGCGTGATAAAAATCTGATAAAATCAATGATGACGCAATATTTTTCAAGGCCAAACAAATTTTATCATACTTCCAGAAAATAAATTCCTATTGCTGCACACTATTGCAGATGACCTAATCCGAAGCAAGAATAGAAATCGAATACAAGATTACAACCTGTGACTCTAAAAGCGACTGTATGGTAAATGAAAGGAAACTAAAACAGTTGTTCCAATTCATTTACAAAAATGTGTAGAAGAATTCATAGAAAAATTATAAAAATACAATAAAAATTACGTAATCTCTCGTCGTCGTATCTGCAAATTTAATTTAATTTATTACGCGCCTTATTTTCAGAAATCACATCGTATTATATTTACACACCGTCTTATCTTTCAGTCCGATCTCAAGAAAACGAAACTAGTAGACGTCGTTGAAATACATCGTTTATATGTTGATTTTTTCCACTTTGTCTCATCATCTTCTCTTCTGTTTCGGATACAATTATACATCCTAGAAACACACATACACGCATATATATATATATATATAATTTTTGTGTGTCTGAAGGGATTTTTGTAGAATCAATTATTTCATTCTTTAGAAATAAATGCAACCACCTTTGTTTTTGAGTTTGTGTTTTGATAAACCAATAAATATATGCAATTATATATATATATATATATGCTTACTAAATACTTATTAAATATAAGTACACTGTTATATTTGTATTGGAGTAAGTTCGTGGGAATCTTCTGTCGCTCTGACAGATGTTTTCTTATTGGGCAATTATCACCTTTAAAAAATAGTCAAATATAATTGGCAATAAAGTTTTGTTTTTTGCTTTTTCGAACCGAAGAAAAGAGAAAGAATCGCAGATTCATTTTGAGGCTGTGAAAAAGAAAAATAAGGAAAGTAAGCAAGGTAGTAGACAGGTGAAGTCGATATAACAAAGAAAAAAAAATGAAACCGAATTTTTAAAAAAAGAAAGAAAGCGAAACGGGCATTTACCAGGGAAAAAAAATGGAAGATGTAAAGAGCAAAAAAGAAAGAAAAAAGAAAGAAAGAAAGATTAAATCAGAATATAAAGGTGAAAAAAAAAATAAATAAGAACGAAAATAGAAATAAATAAGAAAAATCAAAAAAGAAAATAAATTAGAATGATATAAAGAAAATGCAAAATAAATTTAAAAAAATAAAAATGAAAATAAAGAAATACGGAAAAATATTAGAATAAAAGAAAGAAATTAAAATATAAACAAAAAATAAAGAAAAAAGATCGTAGAGTGAAAGTAATAAAAATAATAAATTGTAATAAAAAATAAAGAACGATATTAGAATAAAAGAAATTAGAATACAAAACAATAAGGAAAGAAGAATATAGAATGAAAGTATAAAAGAAAGAAAACATTGAAATAAAAATGAAATAAACAAATATGTTGTTAGAATAAAAGAAATAAAGAAATTAAATTATAAACAAAAAATAAAATAGTAAGAACAATGTAGAAAGTAATAAAAAAGAAAAAAATATAACTGCTTCTTTCCGCTAACCACTACCCAGTTGAACAGATGACCCAGAATATGTTTTCCCGATCTCTATAATCTTAACCTAGAGCTAACCGTTATATTCCTTTTCTTTTCATATAAACTAATCCTTAATATATATCTCTGTGTGAAAATTGAACCCTACTGTAAAGAAAGAAGAAATAACAGATAAAAGAAGACACAAAAATGTAAGGAGAGAAAAAAACGCAAGAGAATTGAAGTAGCAAAATAAAGATGGAGGCATACAAAGAAAAATATTTAAAAAAGCATTATTTTCTTAGCTCTTTTATTTCTTTTTTAATCATCCCAAGCAAAGCAGTTTTACTGCCACTAGTGTGCAGGGGGTTAGATAGGAGGAAAGTGATGAGAAAGAGGAACAAGTTATAGGAGATGCCAGATAATGGGTAAGAGAAGGATGAGATGGTGTGATGAGAGAGTGGACGGAGAAAAGAACAAGAGGGAAAAAATATGTGTCAGAGTGATTAGAAATGACAATTGACCTTACATTTAAATTATTTGAGATGGTAGCTGTCGGGGAAGCAAGTATACGGAAGGGAATCCCACAAGCGGGAAGTGTGAGAAAAGAAGCTTGTAGAGTAGAAGTTGCGGTTACATTTTATTGGCTTTACTGTAAAAAGGTGGGACCTAGTTGCTAGTCTAGTAGCTCAAGTAAATTCATGCAGAGGTGGTACCAGCAAGCTAAGCTCGTCGGAGTAGAAGCCGTGAAAGTATCTGTAAAAGAGACATAGAGAAGACACATTATGCCGGTGAGAAAATGACTGCAGCTGAGCTTTCAAGTCGGAATAGATCACATTACAGATTTGCCGTTGGATTTTGTCAAGAACACCGAGGTGAATATTATCTTTTCTTCCTCTTTTTATCCTTCTTCTTCGCCTTCTTCATTTTCTTCTCCGTTGTTTTCTTTTTCTGTCTTCTTCTTCTTCTTCTTCTTCTTCTTCTTCTTCTTCTTCTTCTTCTTCGAATTCGTTTTCTTCTTCGTCGCCTCTTTTTCTTCTTTGTCAAATATTCTTTTTTCTTCGTTTATTCTTTCTTTTTCTTGTCATCTTTTTCTTTGGCTTCTTCGTCATTATCTTCTTTATCATGTTATTCTTCCTCTTTTTTTCCTTCTTCTTCGTCTTATTCTACGTCTCCTTTTTATGTCTTCTTTTTTCCTCTTCTTCTTCTTCTTCTTCTTCATCATCTTTTTCGTTTTCTTCGTCTTCTTCTACGTCCTCTTCTATTTGTTCTTTTACGTCTTTCTCGTCTTCTACTTCTTCTAATTATTATTTGTAGAAGAGACATAGGGATGCCACATTACGCCGGTGAGAAAGTGACTGCAGCTGAGCTTTCAAGCCAGTTTCGATCACATTGCAAATTCTCCATTTGATTTTGTCAAGAACAGTGAGGTGAATAGCAGGGGCACCCGACCAGATGTTGCTGCAGTATTCAGTACACGGGTGGATGGTAGATTTATGTACATGCAGGATGTATTCAAACGGGAAAAACTAAATAATTAATAACAATATGATACATAAAATATTTTGAAAGATTAAGATTAAAAAATGGAAAAAAATATCGTATAAAGAAAAACGACGGAACAGATTTGAAAGGCTGCACGAAAAATATCAATGCAAATATTAATTAAAACAAACAACAAATATCCACCTGAAGAGAAAGGAAACCCTGGGAAATTTTGACGATATTATATAACAATAGTAATGCTTCTTCTCCTTTTGCTTCTTCGTCTTCTTCTTCATCTTCTCCTTCTACTTCTTTGGCTTTCTCTTCGTCTTCTTCTTCGTCGTCATTTTCTTCTTTGTCTTAGTCATTTACTCCTTCTATGTCTTCTTTTTCGTCTTCTTCCTCTTCGTCTTCTTATTCGCCTTCTTTGTCTTTTTCTTCATTTTCTTTTCGTTCTTTTTATTCGTCATTTTTTCTTCGTCTTCGTCTTCTTCTTCGTCGTCACCTTCTTTTTCTTCTTTGACAAGTCGTCTTTTTTTCTTGGTCTACTTTTTCTTCTTGTCATTTTCTTCTTCGTCATCTTCATCATCATCGTCTTCTTCTTTATCATCTTCATTTTCTTTTTCTTTTCTTTTTTCTTCGTCTTCCTCTACGTCTCCTTATTCGACTTATTCGTTTTCTTCTTCGTCGCCTTCTTTCTTAGTCAAGTCTACTTTTTCCATCGACTACTTTTTCTTTTTGTCGTCAACTTCTTCTTCATCTTCTTCATCTTCTTCTTCATCTTCTTCGTCACCGTCTTCTTATTTTCATCTTCTTCTTCTACTTCTTTTCCTTTTTCTTCGCCTTCTTTTAGGTCTCTTTCTTATTTGACTTCTTCGTTTTCTTCTTCGTCACCTCCTTTTTCTTCTTTGTCAAATATATTTTTTCTTTGTTTGTTATTTCTTTTTCCTGTCATCTTTTTCTTCGTCTTCTTTGTCATCGTCTGCTTTATCATCTTCTCCCTCTTCTTTTCTTTCTGCTTGTCTTATTCTACGTCTCTTTCTTCTTCGAGTTCGTATTCATTTTCGTCTTTGGTGTCTTCTTTTTCGGTCTTCTTTTCCTTCCTCTTCTTCTTCGTCTTCTTCTTCATCTTCTTTTCGTTCTTTTTCTTCGTCTTCCTTTTTTTCGTCTTCTTCTTCGTCGCCTTCTTTTTCTTCTTTGTCAAGTCTTCTATTTTCTTCGTCTACTTTTTCTTCCTCTTCTTTTTCTTCATCTTTTTCTTCTTCTTTGTCTTCTTCTTCTCCGTCCTGTACTTGTTCTTTTTAGTCTTTCTCGTTTTCTAATTATTATTTTTTTTTATTCTGCGTTCACAGAATAGAATATCAAAGAAAATTATTACCTAGGGCATAATTTCAATTTTACTATCATAGACTCTATCTAATAAAAAGAAATTGCAAGCATGTACTCAGACATAGACAGTAGAATGTACAAAATATAATAATTCTCTAAATTCTGTCTTGATATCAATCTTTGTTGCAATAAGCTCAACATTAAGAGTGTTACAAGTGGCAATTGCATTAACTATTTTCAGAAAGCACTAATCCAATGTCGATTTACGCTTAGCTTCATTACATGTTGAACAACCCACTGTTAATGCCTGGTTACATGTTTGCAATATCTATTATCTCTTGAAGTTCTCATCAATTTTTCTCTGTTGTTCCAAAAGACCAAAAGAAATATCCATGAGGGAAAACTTCAATCAGTGACTTTTTGACTGTGAGTTTGATTTTTATCCCTTAACTTAGAAAAATCTTAAGATTTTAAAAACTGACCATAACGATAATTTTTGTACAGATACTTTAAAAAAAAAAACGTCAGGCGGATAGAATATTTAATACCTAAATCTCAATATTTTGTACGCAATTTTTATTTTATATTTTTAGATTATGAGACGAAATTATAGAAATAATAGATTAAATCTACGACAGTGCGTTGTGGTCCAGTGGATATAGGCTCGGAACGAGAAATCGGGGAGCCGAGTTCGAATTCCAGTTGAATTCATTGCATTCACTTACGCGCAAATACCCTTGGGAAAGGTATTAATCCGTCTCTTCCCTCCAATTATGGGTTAAATAACAGGACAGATTGGGTTCTATAGCCTTGGCCGGCAACCAGTCTACCGCAGAAAGCAATGGCAACCTTCTGTGGGATAATCTTCTGCCCAGTCAGTCATGTCTCTTTCGAGACATGATCGCCCAAGCGTGTATGACGTATGGCAATTAACTGTCTACAACAGTCGCGGGAGATATCGTGGGAGATCTAAGCAGATCGATTGTCAAAGCACTGCATAAGAAGCGAGGCTTTCTTTGTTTCTAGCAAATTTTTCCTTTCTCTTAATACTTTACTCAACTTCTGGAAAGAGTCCTTCGCACAGTCAATTCGCCTTCGGATTGCTGTGTCGCACTTACCGTCTTTTGTTAGAACACTACCAAGATATGTAATTTTTTTTTTTTGTATTGCAAGAAAGATTGATATCACGACAGAATTTAGAGAATTATTATATTTTGTACATTCTACTGTCGATATCTGAGTACATGCTTGCAGTTTCTTTTTATTGGATAAAGTCTATGATAGTAAAATTGAAATTATGCCTTAGGTACGACGAGGAGAAATGTCTTACGCGAAGGCATCCACTATTCGATAGTCGATTCCGCTTCAACCCGTGGCTTGCCTATATGTGTATTATTGTTAATTGTACCTTAGTACAATAAATCTGGTATAATGTATTCCTTGAGTTGCGTTCTGTTCTTCAACTGAACTTTTTATACTATATTCCTTTTCGAAATATATCAGTTTCCATCCTTTCCAAACCCTCATCATTACTCACATGCTCGATCAATGATACCCGCAACATCATTCTGTAGAACCACATTTCAATTGCTTCAAGTTTTTCCTTCATCTTTCATGAGATTGTCCAGCATTCGTTGCCATATTAAAGAACTGACATCACATAGCAATCAAGTACACTTTTCTTTGTTTGTAGCAAATGTTTCCTGTCTCTTAATACTTTACTCAACTTCTGTAATGAGTCCTTCGCACGACCAATTCGCCTTCGGATTGCTGTGTCGCACTTACCGTCTTTTGTTAGAACACTACCAAGATATGTAATTCTTTTTTTGTTCCTGCTTGATTTTAGTATCCTCCACCTTTATTTTTGGGCTGCTCTTTTTACCTTGAGCAAAACTGAATATAACACACAATAGAATTAGAATTAGAAATCGGCTCTCCGATTAACAATCTCGGTCCATTGTCCATTACAGTACCCTCAAGATTACAGCAACTGGGATATCCAAGCGTTTACCCACCTAGATACTGACCAAAAACGACGTTGCTTAACTTCGGTGATCGGACGTGAAACAGTGTTTAAGTTGATGTGACAAGTAAGTCTTAGGGTAATCGGAATTCATAATTATTTTCTAGAGGCTCTCTCAGGCGATCTTGTTAACACACCACAAGCACTATACGTGGTGATACAACGAAACCTCATGGATTTAATGAATCGGGGATTGCACAAAAGAAAAGCAGAAAAAGAAATGGCATTTAGTTCAACATATCCATACAAAAAAATTGTGACAAAGAAAGTTGGAAATACATTTAAGTTTAATGATAACCACTTCCCTGCCAATCGAAAGGTTGATAAAATATTCAGTAGAAACACAATAAATGGAACTGTTGTTGCATGAAAAACGACATCTGTTTCATAATATATATATATATATATATATATATATATATATATATATATATATAATGTCATGATATATATATATATATATATATATATATAATCATGATTCATATATATATATATATATATATATATATATATATATATAAGTCATGATATCGCTGTGATCAGGTAGTTCAAATCCGACGCGTTCTTGGACCTCCAGATCGACAGATACGTACTTTTTTTTTTACTTTTTACTATTTTTTTTATAATGGTTGATATATATTTTTAGCGTTTATTGGAACGTGAAAATTACCCAAAATAGAATTATTTTTTATATGTTTTAATGTAATGTTATATTTGAAGCAGAAAAAAATTACAGTAACTTTTAGCACCACAGTTTTCGGTTATTTTGTTACCATAACTCACACCCCTGAAGATAATATCGAAAAGAGATTGAAAGTACTTGGGTACATTGAGAAATGAATGATAATAACATCTATCAACGCTACAGCTCATTTCTGATGTCTTTCATTTATGATACGCGAAAGATTTTCTGTGACTATGAACAGATTTATTGAAATTAAGCAGATACAATGTTTGCAATTTATTTAATCTCACATGTCTAAAAGAAAATTTGCTGCCTAAATGCACAAACTTTATATATATATATATATATATATATATATATATGAAAGAACACATAAAGAATATATATATATATATATATATATTCTTTACGTGTTCTTTCATGACGAAGCCGATCATGGATTTCCACTTGCTCTTAATAATTTCTTCTTGCTTATCTCGCAAACCCAGCCCCGCCATCCACCTTCTCAACCCCATCAAGTAGTTTCGCGCTGCTTCCCTCTGTCTCTCTTTCTCTCTTTCCTTCCTTTGAGTGTTTGGTTCTCCAAGCCGTCCTTTCTCATTATGTGTTCTAAAAACCTCACCTGTCTCTTTCTGATGCTAAGTATAAGTTTCCTTTTCGATTGCATCCACATGTCCGCAGGGTCATGCCGATTTCAAATTTTCGTGAGGAAACAGTTGGGATGTTTTCACTCATCAAGGCTGCTTTTTTTATGTTTTTTGCAGCAGCAAAAAAAAAAACAGCCCTGATGAGTGAAGACATCATAATGGTGTCCTCACGAATCTTCAAATTTGGCATGAACGTACACAGTTAAAGTGACAAATTCTTTGTTCTAAATCTATCAATGATTTATCTCTACCCCGATGTCGTGCTCTTTACAATAAAAAAATGCTTTGCAAAATATCTTTGAGCAGTAACTCTACTGAATAAACAACAGTCTCGGTGCTAAACATTATCACAACTCATTCTATGTGTGTGTGTGTGCGTGTGCGTGTTTGTTTGTTTGTTTGTGTGTGGGGGGGGGTATTTATCTATTATATATATATACTGGCATATTTTCTTAAAAACGTAAAAAGCGTAAAAAATAATAAATTCTGTGCCTCAATAAAGACAAGTTATAAACTGTTGCCTTCCGGCTGTTCAGATTCCGGCTACAATCAACCCTAGCACTCGAAATCTGCGCAGCCCGGGGCCAATATTGCTACATCTTTTTGAAATTTGATTTAGGCTGTGATGTATGTATGTAGTAAATGCAGTTTATGAAAAATATTGGGTTTCGTATATATACACCCCTCGTCACTTACTTGATATCATGTTCGCTAAACTCAATAATAATAATAATAATAAAGAATGAGAAAATGATAAATCCACAAAAGAACAAAAAAAAATATAACCAAGAATAATGTAAAGCAATCTCTAACAAAATCCCCAAAATACATATCCTCAGGAAATGACAAGCTACTCAACTTTTGGCTCTGTCATTTGCCATCAAGCCATAAAACCCTTAAGGAAACTTTATCAATGCTTATTAACAATCTATAGAAAATTCCAGCAAGGATCACTGAATGTATTACATAGTTCCAACCAAAAATGGATGAAACAGATAATCCAAAAATTCATAGACTAATATCACGACTGTACACCGCAGACAAATGAAACAAATCTGTACTGACTGAATGGATTTAATCGTTTTTCGATGAAAAACAACGTTCTTTACTTGGAACAGAAAGCTACGCCGAAAAGGCACATATGGTTGCAAAGATCAACTCAGTCAGTTAAATGCCATACATAATACACGCTTGACTGAGCAGAAAATTTTCCCGCAAGGTAGACTGGTTGCCAGCCAAGGCTATAGTACCCAATCTATCCTGTTATTTAAAGCCTGGATGGAGTGAAGAAACGGAATAATAGTGAAATAGTAAAAGTGAAGGCAACGAACTCAAACTCGGCTCTTCGATTTCTCGTTCCGAGCCGATATCCACTGCACCACAATGCTCCTCAACTACTGATGAATAAAATGATTTTAGAAAATTGCAGGATAAATGGTAACACAGCTTATAAAAATTAACGTAAATTTTATAATACTCTTGAATACTTCAGGTTTTGTATAATTAAAACGTCTACCCCGTAAGAGCAAATGTCCTTAAATATAGAATGGGACTCTGGAAAACGATATTACATTTAAATCATACCAAAGACTCTGACACTGCCAATCGTTTGAATGTCTGACGAGGAATTTTCAAGGAGACTCCTCGTCAACCCATTGCTTTATCTATCGCTAAACCCCCTTTCACATAAACTAGTCAGGAAAGAAAATAAACAACAAAGTATTTAATTTATTCAACATGCATGACCTCAATGTTTTTTTGTTTTTTTTTTTACCAAAGATGAAAATGATTTGAAAGTTCACCTCAACAGTGTAAAATGTTATAATAATGACACCGATATGTACTTCGAGTGAGATAAATGTGCCAATGTAACAATCAAGAAGGGTAGAATTACGAAAACAGGCTCAATAGATCTTGACTTTGTCACAAAGATTAAGGGACTGGAAAAAGAAGAAGCATATAAATAACTAGGGGGTCAGCGAAGGAGATGGAATGCAGTATGCTGATTTTTTAAAATTATTTCACCCCAAGCAAGGCAGCCTCACTGCCACTGGTGAGCAGGGGGTTACATAGGAGAAAAATGATGAGAAAGAGGGACAGGTTATAGGGGGTGTCAGGAAGGGGGTAAGAGAAGGATGAGAATACTGGTGTGATGAGAGTGGAGTGGACGGAGAAAAGAGCATGAGAGAAAGGACGTGAGTCTATTGAACTTACATTTAAATTATTGGAGATTGTAGCTTTCGGGGAAGCAAGTATTTGGAAAAGAATTCCACAGGCGGAAAGTGCGAGAAAAGAAGCTTGTAGAGTAGAAGTTGCTGTTAAATTTCATTGGTTTCACTTTAAAAGAGTGGGACCTAGTTGCTAGTCTGGGAGCTCGAGTAAATTCATACAAATTGGGGCGCCAGCGGGCTAAATTCATCGGAACAGAAACCGTGAAGATATTTTTAGAAGAAACAGAGGGAAGTCACATAACGCCGGTGAAAAAGTAACTGCATCTGTGCTGCCAAGACGGGATCGATCACATAACAGGTTTTTTGGATTTTATCAAAAAACCCGAGTTGAATAGCAGGGGCACCCGACCAGATATGGCAGCAGTATTCAATGAAGGAGAAAATAAGAAAAGAATACTAGAGGTGTGATACACGCTTTGGGAGATCATGTCTGGAATGTGACATCACTTAGTGGGCAAAAGACTAACCTGCAGCTGGTTGCCATTGCTTTCATTGATGTCCAATACTGAGTCGAATTATCAAAATAGTACACATACAACATAGTACGAATGTTAACAAAGATGAGGACAATATTCCGAATAGATTATAGGCTGTAAATACTGCCTCATCTCAGAAACATAGGCAAATAACAAAATAGAATATTAGCCATAAATATTTTGGCTGTGCCTGTGGTAGAACACCGTTTTAATATCATTATCTAGACTATAGCTGACATTAAGTAAATGGATGTCAGAACGAGAAAGCTTCTCATTGGCCACAGCAATAGAGTTTTTTGGGTTTTTTTTTTTAATCATTTCACCCTGAGCAAGGCGGAAACGCCACTGATGTGCAGGGGGTTACATAAATGCAAAAAGATTAATTAGAAAAGAGTGAGGAGTACAAATTAGTTAGAAAGGAACAACAGAAAGCTGAGAAAGCAGGTGCGATGACAGATACATAGGTGGAGAGAAAGGGAAGGTTATACAGGGGAGGGGAGAGAGCTAGAGGCCAGTAGTTAGTAGATGAGTATTGACTTTGCATTTAAATTTCTGGAGGTTGTAGCCGTCAGGAAAGCAAGAATACGGGAGCGAGTTCCACAGGCGGGAAGTGCGAGAGAGGAAGCTGCAGGAGTAGAATTGTTGTCTGCATTTGGCTAACCTGACTGTGAATGGGTGGGACCCAGTTACCAGTCTGGTTGCACGAGTAAACACCTGTTGAGGAGGTATCAGTGACTTAAGCTCATCCGAGCAGAAGCCATGAAAGTATTTATAGAACAGACAAAGGGAGGCCACATTTCGTCGACGGGGAAGTGGCTGCAGTCGAGTCGCCAGATCAGTACCTATCACATTACAGACTCTCCTTTGGTGCTTGTCAAGAACACTGAGGAGAACGTCAGGGGCACCTGACCATAAATGTTAGCAGTACTTCATGCACGGACGGATGGTTGACTTGTATATATGCAGGATGGATTCAGGTGGAAAAAACATCCTGGATCCACATAGTGACCCAATCTTCTTAGCAGTAGATTTTGCTATGGATTCAATATAGTGGTTCCATTTGAGGTCTGAGGACAGGGTAAGTCCGAGGAGGCGTAGTGTATTACACTCAGGGAGAATCACTTGGTCTATGCTTATTTGAGGCAGAAGAGGTTGCCTGTAATGGTTGACAGACAACAGCTTAAGATAACATAAAGCCGACGAGGATTGGTTCAGGTAGAAATGTCGTACAAAATCATTACAATCGGTCTTCAAAATACCTGGAAACTACATATGACTTGATGATGGGTGTGTCAAAGAATGTATTCTGCAATAAAGGATACTGACAAGTTAAAAAAATTCAAGTTGATGATTGTTTGTTTTGTTTTTATGGCATATCAACTTCGGCGGGTCATTTATTGCCAACTAAATTTTATTTATTCATTGCTGGTAATACCTTTTTCTTTCAACAATTTATTGTTGTTTTTATATAAGTTTTGTGTCTAGCAATACTTTTTCTTTTCGAGTATCAAGATTCATTGGGATTTGTTTTTAAGGGCAGGGTACCCATATCCTATCCTTATTATTTAACCTATATCTGGAGGGAAGGGACGGATTAATACCTTTTGCAAGGGTACCAGCGCTTAAGTGAATGCAGGTTATTCAACTGGAATTCGAAATCGGCTCACCGATTTCTCTTTCCGAGCCGATATCCACTGCACCACAACGCACATCCGTCACTATACGCTTACAGCACTTGGTATTCGAAGGCGTTCACCCATCTAAGTACTGACCTGCTTAACTTCGGTGATCGAGCGAGAACCAGTGTATTCAACGTGATATGGCCGTAAACCTGAAGTGGAGGAAGAAAAGCAAATAAACTATAATATACCAAATGCAATGAAGAAATTAAAAGCAAATGCAATGGATTAAATGGGAAAACGGTGGCAAGATAAATCTCTTTGCGGTTGTGCTGAAGAATCTTATGCTGACAAATCCCTATACCCATCAGTAGTTAGAATTAGAAACTTAAACTGAAGGTTTTATTCTTGCTGCACAGGACAATTGAATGGTATCTAGAAATTACCAAGCAAACATACTAACCAACTGTGTTAACTCGAAATGCAGATTCTGGGATGCATATCTAGAAACAACTGACCATCTGGAATCAGATTGTACAGTATTAGAATCCAGTGAATATAAAACTTGATATGAAAGGGTGGGCCAATTTCTGTATTGGAAATCTGCAACTTTTATAGGAAGGAAACTGCAAGAAATCCTTATGAACATCAACGTGACTCAACTTCAGATACAGGACCTGTAATTATTTTATAGAACTTTATATACTTAAAGAACAATCGAAGTTAATCGCTTAGAAATAATGAACAAAGATAAAATGAACAGACTGTTAAGTATCTTCAAGTATCATCAAAAGAAAAGTGAAAATACAAAGATTCTGAAGTGGAAAATTTTAAAAAATGTGGCACATGTTATTATCATAAATTCTAATAGCAGATGTAGACATTGTTTGATCGTTAAAGATCCTTATACACGCATTGAAGGGATTGCTGGTTGCTCATAAATAGCAAAAATTGTTCTTATAAGTCCAGTTCACACCTTAAGAAAAGCTTTATTTATATAAATTGTGTGTGATCTTTAGCTGGTTAATTTTTATTTATGATCAGTGAAAAAGACATGTGTTTGACATTAGTTCTCTGGTTGTGACCCGGAAAGCAATGAAAATCAAAGGAAAAAGTTATAAACGATTTTTCAATTTAGTCAGTCAGTTAAGTGCCATACGTGATACACGCTTGGGCGATCATGTCTCGAAAGTGACATGACTGACTGCACAGAAGATTATCCCGTAGAAGGTTACCATTACTTTCTGCGGTAGACTGGTTCCCAGCCAAGGCTATAGAACCCAATCTGTCCTGTTATTTAAGCCATAGCTGGAAGGAATAGACGGATTAATACTTTTCCAAGATTATTTGCACGTAAATGAATGCAAGGAATTTTGTCCTTATTAAAAAATTAACTAACGGAAAAGTACTAGACGAATGCGGAGCCATCATGTTACTCAAGTTTTGCATTCCATTCACACTGGATTCGTCTCATTTTTTTTTTGTAGCTTTGATTATCATACAAACGTTTTTCTCAAGACAAGCGATGTTTGTGCAAAGACTTGTATTTTCTTTATATATTTATAAATTGCAATTGTTAAACAAGAGTTGAAGAAAATAAACATCCTGTCAAAATATTGTTAAACATTGTCTTTATCTTTGCTTGTTCTTAAATCGCGCTATTCTCTAAGTGCTGTAATAATAATTATAATAATAATATTACGACCTGAAAACTAGAAATTGCAATAATGACCTACAATGAGCCAAGGAAGGACTTAATTTAAACGCCTCAAAAACAAAACTTCTCTCTTTTATTCATCTGTAAGAAGCCATTTTTGAATTTCCATCAAGTTGGCTGATGTTAAACTCCAGAAGAGTGACTCATTGCACCTTCTTGGAGTAATGTTTTCAGCTGATGCGAATTGGAAAGAGTATCCTGAATGATATATGCGGTTAAGAAATTTGATTCCCTATGTCGCGCTCGACAAACTTTCTCGCCATAATCTATGTTACATATTCATAGGGCTACCATTCGTCTTTGCTTTGAACGTTACTGCCACATCTGGTCTACTGCTTCTGCGATATTTTTAGATATTATTTATAAGATCCAAAGAAGTATATGCAATGCTTGTTTTATTATTAACCTCACTAACGTCACTTTCCCTGTGACGTAACATAGCCGACCTGTGACTCTTCAATGGATAATTTCAAGAGAATTGTTCTGATGAAGTTTACGCTATGATATCTCGATTTTATGCATTTAAGCGCAGTACTAGATTGGCTTGGGCTCCAGTGGATATCGGGGAGAAATCGGGGAGCCGAGTTCGAATTCCAGCCGAATTCATTGCATTCACTTACTCGCAAATACCCTTGGGAAAGGTATTAATCCGTCTATTCCTTCCAGTTATGGGTTAAATAACAGGACAGATCGGGTTCTATAGCCTTGGTCGGCGACCAGTCTACCGCAGAAAGCAATGGCAACCTACTGCTGGATAATCTTCTGCCCAGTCAGTCATGTCTCTTTCGAGACATGATCGCCCAAGCGTGTATCACGTATGGCACTTAACTGACTGACTGACTAGATTGGCGGCAATGTCCCATCAATATACAGTTAAAGTTGCTAGATGCAACCATAATTTTTATGCGAATAATTTCTTTTGTCTCGTTTCTCGTTTGTGGATTCCCCTTTCTGATTCTTGCTTCTCAGTCAAGTTTGATTATCAAAAATTTAAGTGCAATGTTAATCGTCATCTTCTTTCTTAATTCTTGTTCTAATATCTGTCCTCTTTCCTCAATAGCAGTATTTTCTCATATTTTCTTACGTTCCTTGTTTTCTGACTGCTTAATTTCTTTGCTGGGCGTGAAAAGACTTGAAAAATAAAAAACAGATTGTTATTTCAATAACAATAATAAAACTACATTTGTTTAAAACGTATACTTATATGTATATTATTAAAACCTGACAAAAATACTCATCATTTGATATAGAAATGATGCTACAAATGAAATCCGATCAAGCACTGAAAAAAACTCTCTAAATAAAATAAGTTCGTAAGAAAAACTCTTTTCTAAAGATAAAAAACTACTTTAACCGATGATTCTACTCCCTCAGCTTCTTTTCTCGCACTTCCCTCCTGTAGAACTATCTTTCATATTCTTGCTTTACTAATGGCTACAACCTCCAGGAATTTAAATGCAATGTCAATACCCATCACTTAACCACTTGCCTCCAGTTCTTTCTACATTACCCTGTATATATTTTCATTTCTCTCTACCTTTGCAACTGTAGTCACACCTGTATTCCCATCCTTCTCTTACTCCCTTGTCTGACACCCTCTGTAACTGGTTAGTCTTTCTCTTTACTCTCCCACTATCTTATCTTTTTCTCTTACGTAGCCCCTTGCGCATCAGTGGCGTTACAGCCTTGCTTGTGGTGAAACTATTAAAAAAACAAAAGGCTTAGAACTCAACTAAAACATTGTATCAAACAAAAAATCATGAAAACTGGAAATAATGGTAACAATAATCTTGTATCTGGTTGCACGGTATTACTACTCATTGAATATAAAACACAGCTTGACAGAGTGGGCCAATATCTTCACTGGAAATGTGAAACTTTTACGGAAAAGGAAATGCAGGCAATTAGTTTGAACACCACCGAGAGCCGTTTTCAAAGCTAGGAACCTGTACCAATTTTATATTACTTAACAATACACACCAAAAGAACAAACAACGTTAATCACGTGCTCAAAGAGCGCAAAAACAGAATACGCCCCTTCGTATTAACATGGCAATCTCTGCAGCGAGTTATGTATCTTTGAAGATTTTCAAAAAATATCAAATACAAGTATCTTTATACAGAAATTCTGAAAACTGTGGCACATGAGAACATCAACAATTCCAGTTGTATTTGGAGCCCCCGGATGGATTGGAAAAAGTTTCAATAGACTTAATGAAGGGATTCCTAGTAGCGCAAACTTTAAATTCAAAAAGAATGTACTCACAAGTACAGCCCTCACATAAGGAAGGGCTTTATCTATGTTTAATATGTGTGTTCTGACGGTTGTTTTTTTTTTCTTTTTGCTCAAATTGATCAATGGAAACTTTCATCATGCTATCTCTGATCTTAGGTCTCTGAGTGGTACTCGAAAAGAAATGAAAAAACATCAGAAATCAAATAATAATAATAATAATAATAATAATAAGGCCAGACATTATTGTTAAAAACCAGAAAGAGAAAACTTGTCTATTAATTGATATGGCTTGTCCAGCGGATTGTAACATAGCAATCAAGGAATTTGAAAAACTGTCAAAATATAAAGACCTGGAAATTGAAATAGAAAAATTGTGGAAATTGAAAACAAGAGTTGTGCCAGTGATAGTAGGTGCACTTGGAATGATAAAAAATGGAACAAAACAACACATTGAAAGAATCCATGGAAACCCCAGCTTAAGAGATGTATAAAAAATTGTCTTATTAAGTACAGCCCACACACAAAAGAAAACTTTATCTATGTAATGCTGGAGATGATAGGGAAGATAGAAAAACATGAAATGGAGCCATAACAACACGCCACTACCTGCCTTAGGTCTCCCCGCAGACTTGGTTTGTAGTGAGACCAAAGCAGAAATCGAAATATGATGAAAAATGACATAATAATAATAAATCAATGGTCAGAGATATAATATCAGAAACAAAAATATAACCTCAGTAGAGTTTTCGAGATATTTTATTACAAATGACTGTAAATTTGACTAACATCTTAAAAAAGATTATTCAGAATCTATTGACACTGTAACTTATAAAAAGCTTGTAGATAGTTACATTCATAGTTAATCAGTTTAATTTCTTTTAGTAAGTAATGAACGATAAGTAATGGATGTGTGTTTTGGTGCAGTGGATACCAACCCAGAGAACCGAGTTCGAATAACTGTTGAATTCGTTGCATTCACTTAGGCGTGAATACCATTGAAAAGGTGTCAATCAATCATTTCCCCTCTACCTATGGGTTAAATAGCAGGACATATTGGTTTCTTTAGCCTTGGTTGGCAACCAGTCTACAGCAGAAAATAATGGCAACCTACTGCGGGAAATTCTTCTGCCTAATCGAGCATGTCTCTATGAAGAGATGATCGCCCAAATATGTATCACTAAGTGAAGTAATGAAATAACGGAAAAATTCTAAGATGATTACTATCGCCATCTGGCGCATGCCTTTGTTCTGGCAGCGTTTAATTTGTTTTGACGCGTTTTCTCAAAACAAGTGACTTTTTAAAAAAAATCATTTCACCCCAAGCAAGGCAGAGCTGCCACTGGTGGCCAGGGGGTTACAGAAGATATGAGTAATGAGAAAGAGGAACAAGTTACTGGGGTGTAATAAGTGAGAATAAGTAAAAACAGGATGAGAATACAGGTGTGAAAAGGGCTGCATGAGAGTGGAGTGTAAAGAAGAAGAAGATACAAGGGTTGTCTGGGAAAGAAGGTGTGTCAAGAAGATAAGAGATGGCAATTAACTTTGCATTTAAATTTTTGGAGATTTTAGTTTTCAGGGAAGCAAGTAAACGGAAGTGTATTCCACAGGCGGGAAGTGCGAGAAAAGAAACTACCAGAGTAGAAGTTGTAGTTACATTTGATTGGTTTCACTGTAAAGGGATGGGAGCTAGTTGCTAGTCTACTAGCTCGAGTAAATTCATGCAGAGGGGACATCAGAGAGCTAAGCTCGTCTGAGCAGAAGCCGTGAATGTATTTATAGAAGAGACACAGGGAAGCTACGCTACGTCGGTGAGAAAGTGGCTGGTGTTTAGCTACCAGATCGGGATCAATTACATTACAGATTCTTTGCTGGATTTTGTCAAGAAGCCTGAGATGAATAGCAGGGGCACCCGACCAGATGTTAAAGCAGTATTCAATGCACGGGCGGATGGTAGATTTATATATGTGTGAAAGAGATTAAGACGAGAAAAACTTCCTAGCCCTACAAAGGGAAGCAACATTCTGAGCAGTAGATTTAGCTATGGATTTAAAGATTTTGTACAAAGATTATGATTTTTTTGTAGATTTTTTTTACATTTATATTTTAAAAAAATAATTTGAAGACAAGCATAATGTCGAACTATTGTTGTACATTTTCGAACACTGTGTCTTTTTTTCTTAAATTGCTCTGTTCTATAAGTGTCGCTATAATAATAATAATAATAATAATAATAATGAAGTTCAGAGTTAGAAACACTGCCAAGGATGTATTCCTCAAAACAAAATTCTGATTTCTCATTGATTTCATGCAAAGGTTGTGAGACCCAAATTTTTCTTACATTGCAGAGATATCCCACCAGCTCGCTATGTCGCTACCTACTATGTTGTCAAAGATGCATAGTTATAGATATCTAATGCTTGAATATCATTGCAGATGAAATAGTTGGAATGCATACAAACCTGAAGGGAGAATTCGTCTGAGAATATGCGCGTGGAATGTTCGTTTATCTTGGAAAACGTGCGCGATCGCGTGTATATGTGTGCCTCTCCGTGTATGCATTTCATTAGTACGTATGTGATTGAATAAGCAATTATATGTGTGAGCATGTGTGTTCGCGATTGTGATCTTATAGGTAAAATCCCGCAAGGTAAGGCTCTTTGGCGCCACAAAATTCCCAGACGCTCAAAATGGCGGTCTCTTGATGATTAATGACAGCCATCTTTGACATAAAACTTTGGCTGTCGCTGGGTTTCATCTTTCTTAGACAGCCGACCCCAGATCCATTGCAATCCTTGGAAAAGCAAAGGAGTTATGTAGGGGAATTATGGATGAAGAAGAATGAAAGGAGGTGAGAAGAGACAGAGGAAGAGAGAAAGAGAATAAATCGGAAAGAAAGCCAAACCTTGATATCTACACATATTGAGCTTAGATTTAAACTGTCACAATATGGATGCAAATATTTCTTTTTGTCGATTACATTCCTCAGTTCCTCTCTCGATTTTTCTTTCTATGCGTATCTGTTTTAATATTAGCCAAGACAAAAGGTGTTTATCCGCTGCAGTTTCCCACCATTTTTCATATATTATTCTTATATTTTCTTGAATTTCTTTTATTTATCGCGATGTTTAATGCTTTTGTTTGCTTCACCTGTTAAACCTATTCAACATTACGAAAATATTTATTTTTCTTTACTTCGTCTCTTTTACCAACCTCATATTTACAACTTCTCTTTTGTAGAGAAGGGCTTTTAATTTTTCTTTTTCGCTCGCCATATGGGCTTATCTTTAAATAGGTAAGTCGAGAAACACGACAAAACATAGGCGCACAGAACATTATTTTCTACCGCGTAATCGTATTAACCCCACAATAAATAACTTGTAACTTGTTCTATATCGTACGTTTTTCTTTCATTCTTCTCATTTCATTAGTGAATTCTAGGAGTGTTTGCTAGAGATCTAGCTACAGTAAGTCTCGTTGTAGTATGTGATTCACTCTCTGTAGTACCAGAATTTAGAGCCGGATATAATGTCTATCAGAAACATTTGATTTGAAGGTAGTAGATCTGTAATATCTCCAATATAGATAGATAGATAGATAGATAGATAGATAGATATGAACAGACAAACAGTCAGACAGACAGATAGATAGATAGATAGATAGATAGATAGATAGATAGATAGATAGATAGATAGATAGATATGAACAGACAGACAGACAGACAGAAAGACAGATAGATAGATAGATAGATAGATAGATAGATAGATAGATAGATAGATAGATATGCGTATGTAGTAGTACCAGAATTTAGAACCGAATAAAATGTCTATCAGAAACATTTGATTTGAAGGTAGCAGATCTGTAATATCTCCAATATAGATAGATAGATAGATAGATAGATAGATAGATAGATATAAAGAGACTGCGATAGATAGATAGATAGATAGATAGATAGATAGATATGAACAGACAGACAGACAGACAGACAAATAGATAGATAGATAGATAGATAGATAGATATGAACAGACAGACAGACAGATAGATAGATAGATAGATAGATAGATAGATAGATAGATAGATAGATAGATAGATAGATAGATAGATAGATAGATAGATAGACAGATAGATAGATATGCGTATGTAGTAGTACAAGAATTTAGAACTGAATAAAATGTCTATCAGAAACATTTGATTTGAAGGTAGCAGATCTGTAATATCTCCAATAGATAGATAGATAGATAGATAGATAGATAGATAGATAGATATGAACAGACTGAGATAGATAGATAGATAGATAGATAGATAGATAGATAGATAGATAGATAGATAGATAGATAGATAGATATGCGTATGTAGTAGTACCAGAATTTAGAACCGAATAGAATGTCTATCAGAAACATTTGATTTGAAGGTAGCAGATCTGTAATATCTCCAATATGTACTGGGTTAATTCTAAGAAACAATGTAACATT